>BLSH010076090.1:1659759-1679035 GCA_018402905.1 Glandirana rugosa | reverse complement strand
AACTGATGGGTGCCGGGTGTGTGATGGTGGTGGTTACTGATGGGTGACTGGCGGTGCACACTGATGGGTGCCTGGTGTCTGGCGGTGGTCACAGATGCGTAACAGATGAGTGGCGGTGGTCACATATGTGTGACGGGTGACAGGTGACTGGTGGTGGTCACTGATGGGTGACGGGTGAGTGGCGGTGGTCACTGATGGATGACTGGCGGTGATCACTGATTGGTGACGGGTGACTGGCGGTGATCACTGATGGGTGACGGGTGGTGGTCAGTGATGGGTGACTGGCGGTGGTCGGTGATGGGTGACGGGTGACTGGCGGTGGTCAGTGACGGGTGACATGCCACGGTCACTGACGGGTGATGGGTGACAGGTGCTCTTTATGATGGCAATCTGTTGACAGGTACACTTTATGACAGGTACCCTTTATGGGGGCATATGTGGTGACTGTTAGGTGACAGGTGCATTGGGGGGGGGGCAGGGGGGGGCAGTGTCAGTGTGCTTTTACTTTACAGATCAGTAACTCACTGATCCCAGCTCTTCTCTCCTCACACTGAACTTTGTGTGAGGAGAGAAGAGCTGGTAACAGTGAGTTACCGCTCTGTTTACACTGTATGTGATCGGCTGTGAAGTAGATCACAGCCGATCACAAGGTATCAGCCGCCGGCCGGCGGCTGATACTAGTGTCGGTGACAGGCAGTGTTCCCCAGGAACACACCGTCACCGACACGCACGCGCAGCGCGCTTCCGATCGCGCGCATGCGCCGTGCGAACGACGGGCGTGCCGTTTTGTGATCAGCTGTGACTTCGTCACAGCCGATCACGTGGTGAACAGCCATAACCAATGGCTGTTCACCCCTGTCGGTGAAGCGGCGTGTCCTGGGGACACGCCGACACCGACAGAGCCGGGATGCGCGCGCCAGATCGCGCGCAATCCCGGCTTAAAGGGAGGACGTCATATGACGTCCACCCGCTGGGAGAGCAGGACCGCTCCGCCGTCATTTGACGGTGGGCGGTCCTGAGGCGGTTAAGCTAATTTGAGCAATAAATACAGTACCTTGAAAAAGCATTCACACCCCTTGAAATTTTCTACATTTGGTCACGTTACAACCAAAAACATAAATGTATTTTATTTGGATTTTATTTGAAAGATCAACACAAAGTGGAAGGAAAATGATAAATGGTTTTCAGTTGTCAGTATGTGACAAGTGTGGTGTGCATTTGTATTCAGCCCCCTTTACTCTGATACTCCTAACTAAAATCTAGTGGAACCAATTGCCTTCAGAAGTCACCTAATTAATAGAGTCCACCTGTGTGTAATTTAATCTCAGTATAAAACCCGCTGTTCTGCGAAGCCCTCAGAGGTTTGTTAGAGAACCTTAGTGAACAAACAGCATCATTAAGGCCAAGGAACACACCAGACAGGTCAGGTATAAAGTTGTGGAGAAATTTAAAGCAGGGTTGGGTTATAAAAAAAAATATCCCAAGCTTTGAACATCTCACAGAGCACAGTTCAATCCATCATCCGAAAAGGGAAAGAGTCTGGCATAACTACAAACCTACCAAGACATGGCCATCCACCTAAACTGACAAGCCGGGTAAGGAGAGCATTAATCAGAGAAGTAGCCAAAGAGGCCCATGGTAACTCTGGAGAAGCTGCAGAGATCCACAGCTCAGGTGGGAGAATCTGTCCACAGGACAACTATTAGTCATGCACTCCACAAATCTGGCCTTTTAGGCCTCATACACACAGGCGCTATGAAAAACGAGCTGTAAAGCTAGTACCCGCGTCAGGAAAAAGGCCGCATTAAAAACACAATTTTATCAGCGTTATGCATTGACGTCAATGCATGTTTAGCCGTGCTAGCTTTCAGTGGAGTTTCTCTGCCTCTATTCAAAATCTATGGTTCCCTATGGGAGCCCATTGATTTGAATAGAAGTCGCACCAGAAGTCGGATCATGATGATCCGACTTGCGGAGCGACTTGTGTGCTGAGGATCTTGAAGGGGGAACCCCCACAATAAAATAGGATTTTATCAAGAACTTACCGTAAAATTATTTTCTCTGAGTTCACTGACAGACACAGCCCTTCATTGACAAGTGGGGTTATATGCACATCCTACTAGGAGTAGACTAGGCAAATAGAAAAAAAGCAAGCTTACCCCTCCCAGGGGGCCATCCTCACTCCAGCATATAACCCCTCAGCTCTGCATAGCATATCAGTTCGTAACAAGCTGCACAAATGCAACACAGAGGGGTGGGTGCTGCGTCTGTCAGTGAACTCAGAGAAAAGGATTTTAGGGTAAGTTCTTAATAAAATCCTATTTTCTCCTACGTTCACTGACAGATGCAGCCCTTCATTGACAAGTGGGGATGTCCCAAAGCAGTGTCATTCAAGAGGGGTGGGTAAACAATAACAACTGTACCCAACAGAAATCCTCTCAGGAGGCGCCAGCCGCGCCTACACCGCCGCCTGTAAAACTTTACGGCCAAAAGCAGCATCCGCGGATGCTGACACATCAACTTTGTAAAACTTAACAAAAGTGTGCACCGAGGCCCAAGTAGCCACCTTGCACACCTGAGACACCGAAGCCTGGTGTCTGAAAGCCCAGGAACGGGAGACAGTAGCCGACAAGGCCGCCAACCCTTTGTGCGGGCCTTCTGTCAGTACAAACAACGCATCAGACTTCCAAAAAGAAGCTGTAGCCGCCAAATACACCCGCAAAGCCCTCACGACATCCAGAGAATGCAACTCAATCTCTTTGGGATGCGACGGGTGCGGACATAAGGAAGGAAGAATAATATCCTCAATGTGAAAAGAGGAAACCACCTTCGGTAGGAATGAAGATGAAGGTCTCAGGACTGCTTATCCTTATGAAGGACCAAGTAGGGAGACTTACATGACAACGCCGCCAACTCAGGCACCCGTCTAGCGGATGTAATGGCCACCAAGAAAGCCACCTTCTGCGACAGCAATTGCAAGGGAATATCCCTGATTTTCTCATATGGCGGTCTCTGCAGTACAGAAAGTACCAAATTCAAATCCCACGGCGCCAAAGGCGACCGTACCTGAGGAGCCACATGGCGTACACCCTGTACAAATGTACGTATCAACAAATGTGACGCTAAAGGGCGTTGAAAAAGAATCGCCAGAGCCGAAATCTGACCTTTGAGTGTACTGGATGCCAACTTGTTATCCAGGCCTTGCTGCAAGAATGCCAGCACCCGGGACACAACGTAAGAGCGGGGGTTCCACCCCCCGCCTCACACCAGGCAATATAGGCCTTCCAGGTGCGATGATATATTTTGCACGAAGTACACTTGCGCGCCTTAAGCATGGTAGGGATCACGGAGTCAGAGACGCCCCAATCCCTCTACACCTGGGACTCAATAGCCAAGCCGTCAAAGCCAGCAAGGGTAAAGCAGGGTGCAGAATGGGTCCCTTTGACAGCAGATCTCCGCGGAAGACGCCAGGGGGCATCTGTCACCATCCGCACCATAACGGCGTACCAAGGGCGCCGAGGCCAATCCGGAGCTACCAGGATTGTCGGGATACCTTCCGCTTTTACCCTGCGCAGTAGCCGCGGTAGGAGCTTGAGAGGAGGGAAAACGTACAGGAGTCGGTACCGACCCCAAGGTGCTACCAACGCATCCGTGGCGGCCGCCAACGGATCCCTTGTTCTGCACACGAAGGTCTGCACCTTGTGATTAAACCTGGACGCCATGAGGTCCACGTCTGGCGTGCCCCACCTTTGGCAAATCTGACGGAACACCTCTGGATTTAGGGACCATTCCCCCTGATCTAACGTCTGGCGACTGAGAAAGTCAGCCTGCCAATTTTCTACGCCCGGAATGTAAACGGCGGAGATTGCCGGCACGTGAATTTCTGCCCATCTCAGAATGCGAGCCGCTGCCAAGCTCCTCGTTCCGCCCTGATGGTTCAAGTATGCCACAGCCGTGGCGTTGTCCGACTGAACCCGAACCGGGAGGCCGCGCAGCCTTACCGTCCAGTGGGAGAGGCAGAGCCTGATTTCCCTCAGCTCCAGCACATTTATCGGAAGGCGAGAGCCGGGGCCCGAAGCCACCAGGTCAACAATCCTCTTGTCTGATGATCCAATCTGGTCAGCTGGTCCAGGGACAACGGAGACTTGTCCCACCGTGACAGAATCGCTCACTGTAGTAGCCGAGTGTGACTCCGGGCGTAAGGTATCGCCTCGAAGGCCGAAACCATGAGCCCCAACACCCGCATACAGAACCGTAAGGAGGACCATTGGCGTGACAGCAGGGTTCGCACCGCTGCTTGCAGTGTCAGCAACTTGGCCGCTGCTTTGCCTGCTCTGTGTCCAGAATCAGACCCAGATATTCCAGTCGACTTCTGCAGGTTGATCAGCCAGCCGAAGTCTCTCAACGAGGCCATGGTGATAGCCACATTCTCCTCCAGGGCCGAAAACCGACTCCACTCGCAAGAGTAAGTCGTCGAGGTATGCTACCACCGCAATGCCTCTCTGCTTCAAGAGCGCCAGCATCGGAGCCACCAACTTGGTGAATACCCGAGGAGCCGAGGCCAGACCGAAGGGAAGTGCCACAAATTGGTAATGCAGCTCCCCTACCGCAAAGCGCAGGAAGCGCTGGTGCCGGAGACAAATGGGAACATGGAGATACGTGCCCCTGATATCCAGAGACGCCATGAAGTCCCCTTGGTGCAGGGCGGCCACGACCGATCAGACAGATTCCATCCTAAATTTTCGCACCCTCGCAAAGTGGTTTAGCGCTTTTAGGTCCAGAACTGGCCTGACCCCTCCCTTTTTGGGCACCACAAAGATGTTTGAATAGAAGCCACGGAACCTTTCCAGCGGAGGTACCGGCACAATCACCCCTTGTACGGAGAGCGTCTGAACAGCCCCTAGGAGAGCCTCTCGACGCCCCTGAGGGAGTCTCAAGTTCGATGGGAAGAACCTGTCTGGGGGTAGAGTGCAGAACTCTATCCTGTATCCGGAGGACACCACTTCCTGCACCCATCGGTCGGAAATGCGGGCAGTCCACCTGTCTGCGAACCCCAGAAGTCGGCCCCCACCCGAGAAGGCAACCCATCATGCGGAAGAGGACTTTTCCTCCGTCTTTTCACTCTTGCGCTGCCAAGGCCGCTTACCGGACCCCGAGGCAGACTTTCCGGGCCTTGAGCCCTTGCCTGCTGCACCGGGCGCATGAAAAAAAGGCTTCTGACCAGAAGCAGCAGGCCCCTGCTTACGGCGGAATTCCCGCTGCCTGGGCTCCGGGAGAAAGGTACTCTTCCCCCCTGGTGAAATCCTTAATGATTCATCCAATTGTGCCCCAAAGAGCCAACCACCCTGAAAGGGAAGATCCGTGAGGCCCTTTTTAGGCGCGTGGTCACCCGACCAAGAGCATAACCACAGCACCCGTCTGATAATGACTGCAAAAACAGACATCTTAGACAGCATGGGAAGCAGGTCCGAAGCTGCGTCACACAGATGCCGGAGACTCTGTATTAGATGGTCCGTCCGCTGTGAAGCCTCAGCCGAACACCCGCAGCTCAAGTCATTGTGCAACTCAGTCACACACTCCGTAAGAGACTGCGCCACCATGGCCGACGCCAGAGCTGGTCTCATGGCCGACCCCGCCACCAAGAAAAGTGCCTTGGACACCGCCTCCGTCCGCCTATCAGCCAGATCCTTAAAAGAGGGAGACCCCTCCATGGGGATGGTCGTTGCCTTATTCAGGCGAGCCACCGGAGGGTCCACTGCGGGGATGCCCACTTCTGCACAAAACTGTCCTCAAAAGGATAGCGCACAGCGAAACGTTTGGGCAATGAAAAGGAGTTCTGCGGATGCTGCCATTCCTTATAGACCAGCTGGTCAAAAAAATTGGTCATAGGGATATGCCCTAGGGGACCGAGATGGCTTAAAAGACAAACAAACGTGGGCCATCTCCTGCGACTCCCCGGCCTGGTCCAGTCGCAAAGGCGCACGGATATCGGTGATCAGGGAGGCCACCAGCGCCCTCTCGCGCGCTACCGACGCCCCCTGGTCTTCCTCACCATCCGAGGGTTCCGGTTCACCATCTGAGAGCTCCACGGGGGTCCCCGTGACCACTGAGGCCCCTTCCGGTTCAGAATCCTCCCCTGAAGAAGGGGGGGTGGACGCTTTTTAGCCACCCCCTGCGCTTCCACAGGCTCCTCCTCCGGAGGAGAACCGGCAGGTTCAGCCGCCATTGCGCCACCGGAACACTGAGAGACCAACAGGTCCAGACACCCCTACAATGCAGCCCCACCACTGCCCCACAGAGCCACCGGGAAATACCCAGGAGGACTGCACCCACCACTACCAACACCCCAGGGAGAGCCAGCTATACTTGCTGTGTGACAATTGCCCGTCAAGCGCTGCGTCCCAGTAGGAGTGCTGCCCGCCTGTCCGGAGCCTTCACCGCCACTGTGCCTTCCAAGCTGTCCCAGAGGAAAATAGGAAGAAACGGTGCCAGCCGCACGTTTTCTTCACAGGCACATCAAACATGGCCGCCGAGCGGTCACAAGAGGCCAAAGACTGTCCACACAGGCCGCGACTATGGCAAAATGGCCGCCGCTCCATCACTAGAGGCCAAAATAGCCCACAAAATGGCCGCGGCTACGGTAAATGGCAGCGGATCGCGCATGGCGGTTTTTTGCGTGGGGGGGTGAAGGAGGGGGGTGAGCCTACATCCCTGAACCCTCCACCGGCCGGCCCAGTCCGCGATCGCTCAGCCCCGCCCTCCGCACCCCTGGGGGGAAGAGAGGGGAGTCGCTCGCCAATCTGACGGGTGTAGCGGGTAGCCACCCGGTAGCAGACCTTCCTCCCATCAGGCGGGGAGGGATGCTGCAGGCCAAATGCCCCTGGACGCGAGCACAGCCCGGTCACTGGACGCGAGTGGGGGTCACCCACTAGCCTCCCGCACGGAACAGGTACGATGCAGTGGACCCTGCCAAGGCTAAGGGTAGCTCGCATCGGTCGGCCACGCTGGGGAAATTTCAGGATTCGAGATATCCTCTATGCCCCAGCTGGCTACTTGATAGCAGTCTTCATCAAAAGCTTGAGAAGCCAAAAGAAGAAAAAAATTGGGGAACCGCAGGTCCCAGCAGGGAACCACGTCTAACTCCTTGCACTAGGCATAATAAAACTGATATGCTATGCAGAGCTGAGGGGTTATATGCTGGAGTGAGGGCGGCCCCCTGGGAGGGGTCAGCTTGCTTTATTTCTATTTGCCTAGTCTACTCCTAGTAGGATGTGCATAAACCCCACTTGTCAATGAAGGGCTGCGTTTGTCAGTGAACGTAGGAGAAATAAAAATAAATTTGCGTTCGGTTCCCCCCCCCCAAGAGGTACCAGACCCTTCTGTCTGGTATGGATTTTAAGGGGAACCCCTAAAATCCATACCAGATCCTTATCCGAGCACGCAGCCTGGCAGGTCAGGAAAGGGGGGGGGGGGCACCTTGTCCCCATGTTGATGAAGACAAGGGCCTCTTCCTGACAACCCTGGCCGGTGGTTGTTGGGGTCTGCGGGCGGGGGCTTATCTGAATCTGGAAGCCCCCTTCAACATTGCACCGCAAGTTGGAGACACAGCAAACATGTGGAAGAAGGTACTCTGGTCAGATGACACAAAAATTGATCTTTCTCAATTGTTCATTGACGAACGCAGCCTCTATTCTTGACATGTGGGGTTTATGCAGCTTTCACTAGGAGTGGACTAGGCAGAACGAAGTTCAGTTCAAAGCAGACACAGCCCTTCCCAGGGGGCAGTCCTCACTTGACATAACCCCTCCAGCCCTGCTCAGCAACTCAGTTTTTTATGCCTAGTGCAAGGAGTAGGACCTGGCTCCGTGCTGGGATCTGCGGTTCCCCATTCTTTTTATAATTTTTTCTTTTTTCAAGAATTTGGATGAAGAATACAATCAAGTAGCCAGCTGGGTGACAGGCTGGATATCCTAGATCCAGGGAGTCTCCCCAGTGTGGCCGACGGATGCGAGCCGACCCTTAGCTGTACGTGGGGGCAGCCACGTCAGGCCTTGTTCCATGCGAGGCGGCCAGCGGGTTAAACGTCCCGCCAGCGCACCTAGGACCAGGCACCCCATGTCCGTGTCACGGGTGGTGCGTGGCCGGCAGCTCCCCCCGAATCGGTGGGGTGGCAGGACTGCTTTGGATGGCTACCCGCTGCGCCTGTCTAGAGTGGTGTAGAGGGGGGATAAGGGGGGGGGGGGGTGGCGGGTGGTGTCCGCCCCCCTTTTTTTTTCCAGTAGAGGTGTTCTGCCTATCCTCCGGTTTGCCCCCCCCCCCTACACCCAGGGCTGTAGCTCTCCCTGCCTGCATGGGTCCCCCTGGACGGGCGGCGGGCGTGTAGCAGCCGCCATTTCCCTGTATCCGGGCGCACGGTCGCCATTTTCCTGTAGCCGGCCGCATGTTTGTAATGCCCGCCATTTTGTGTTGGCCGGCCTCTGCATTCGGCCTCTAGTGCATACGGCGGCCATTTTTGTGTGGTCCGCAATATACTGGCTTAGATTGCTGGCTGGGTGGGCGGCCCTGCTTCTCTTGGTGCGGATACAGGCTGGAAGTGCGTTCCTGACACGTGGGGATCACGAGCAGAGGGGCAGGCAGCTTCTGCAGCACAGCTCCTGCAGCATTGCCCCTGGGGCGGTGGGTGAGTCCTCCTGGGAACCTCTGGGGCCCTAGGGCAGCGACTGTGGGGCGGTGTGGGACACACAAGTCCTGTGGTGTCTTCCGGGGTGCAGGCTATGGCGGCCAAAGCTGGGGCTTCTTAGCCAGGGGTCTCCGGTGGGGATCAGGCAGCGCTGGGACCGGTGGTTCCGCTGCACACTTTGACGGCCCTCCTGGAGGGATACTTCTCCCGGGCAGAGCCGATCCGTGGCCGCGAGGTGGCGAGTAAACGGTCATCCCCTCCTCTGGGGAGGACTCGGAGCCTGGAGCTGTCGGATGGTGAACTCGGGGACCCCTCGGATGAAGAGGAGGAGCCCTCAAGGGCCACCGCGGCTCGTGAACGGGCTCTGGTGGGCTCATTGGTCTCAGTGGTCCGCGAGACGCTGAAGCTGGGCCCGGCTGCGACTCCTGGGGCGCCGTACGCTTTTGGGTAGCCTGTTTGTCGTACTTTGATCAGTTCCCTTTGAGGATACCCTATTGCAGAAGTGGAAGTCCCCGACGGTGGACCCGTTGGTGGCTCGTCTGAACAAAGTGACCACTATCCCGATGGAGGGCTCTACATCCTTCAAGGACCCAGCCGTCAGGAGGACTGAGGCAGTGTCCACGGCTATGTTCCTGGTCACAGGGTCGGCTGTGCGGTCGACGCTGGCGTCTGCGCTTGTGGCACAGGCGCTTACGGAGTGGGCAACCATTGTGCACCAGGCTTTGGTGACTCTCCAGGCCCCTCCGGAACCTGTGCAGATGGCAGGCCAGCTGATCCAAGGCCTTAAGTATCTATGTGATGCGGCCCTCAACATGGCCCCCATGCTGTCCAAACTGTCCATGTTTGCAATCGTCATCAGACGTCTGCTTTGGCTTAGATGCTGGTCAGGAGACTAGGCGTCAAAGAAGGGCCTGACGGACCTGCCTTTTGAAGGGGGTCGCCTCTTTGGGGCTTCCCTCGACGAGATCATCAAGGATTACACAGGGGAAAAGAGCACTTTCCTTCCAGAGCCCAGAAGGGGCAAGGATCCCCGGCGCAGGGCGGTCCCTTCCTTCTCTACTCAAAAGAGGTTTTTTTTTTGTGCGCCACGTGCCTCGAGTCTCTCAGCCCGCCAATGCCCCCGTGGGGGGCCAGAAGCGTCCCTGGCAGCGTAAGTCTGAAAAGGCGGAGAAGTCCTCCTCCGCATGATGGGTCGCCCCCACCCGCGGTTCGGGTGGGGGGACGGCTCTTGCGGTTCGCGAACCGGTGGACCTCGTGCATCTCGGATCTCTGGGTGCGTGAGGTGGTTTCATCCGGGTACAAGATAGAGTTCCGTACCCAACCCCCAGGCAGGTTCTTCGCCTCCAATCTGAGGCTTCCCCTGGAACGGCTGCAGGCCCTGTTCGAGGCCGTGCACGTACTGCTCCATCAGGGGTGATTGTCCCGGTTCCTTCTGCGGAACGTTTCCGCGGTTTTTATTCCAATCTTTTTGTAGTTCCGAAAAAAGATGGGGTCAGGCCTGTCCTAGACCTGAAGGCCCTAAACTTCTTTGTGAGGGCGTGGAAATTCAGAATGGAAGTGGTGGTGGCGCTTCATCAGGGAGACTTCTTGGCCCCCCTGGACATCAAAGACACGTATTTATGCGTGCAACACCAGCGCTCACTGCTCTTTGCAGTGGGGGATCTCCACTACCAGTGTGTGGCCCTCCCGTTCGGTCTGGCCTCGGCCCCACAGGTTTTCACCAAGCTCCTAGCCCCAGTGCTGGCTCTGCTGAGGCAGAGGGGCATAGCAGTAGTGGCATATCTCGACGACCTCCTCCTGCGGGCGGAGTGGGCCTCAGCCCTGTCGGACAGCGTGGACATCACCCTCGGTTTCCTGCGGGACTTCTGCTGGGCGATCAACCTTCCGAAGTCGGTGCTGACTCCGTCGCGCTGGTTGAAATACTTGGGCTTGGTCCTGGACATGGAACGGGCGAAGGTGTTTCTCCCTGCCGCCAAGGTCTTGACGCTGCAAGTGGCGGTGCGGACCCTGCTGTCCCAGCGGGGGTCCTCTCTCAGATTTTGCATGCGGGTGTTGGGGCTGATTGTCTTCTCCTTCGAGGCGGTGCCTTATGCACAGAGCCACACCCAGCCCCTGTAGCGGGCCATCCTGCTGCGGTGGGACAAGTCTCCGCTATTTCCGGATCGGGTGATCAGTTTGGATCACTGGGCTCAAGGCTCCCTCATCTGGTGGCTACGGGCCCCGACCTTGGAGCGGGGGAAGTCGTTTCTCCCCTGGACTGGAACGTGATCATGACAGATGCCAGCTTATACGGCTGGGGAGGGGTCCTGGGGAGGTAGTCGACCCAGGGCCACTGGTCTCAGGAAGAGTCCCGTCTCCCGATCAACGTGCTGGAACTGCGAGTGATCAGGCTTTGCCTCTCCCACTGGTTGGGGAGGTTGCACGGGCGTACTGTTCGTGTCCAGTCAGACAACACCACGGCTGTGGCTTACGTGAACCATCAGGGCGGAACGAGAAGCGCGGCAGCAGCGGCCCACATTCTGCGGTCTGCAAAGCTTCATGTGCCGGCAATCTCCGCCGTTCACATCCCAGGCGTCGAGAATTGGCAGGCGGATTTTCTCAACTTCGCGGAAGATCTATCATCGCACCTGGAAGGCTTACATTGCTTGGTGTGAGGTGAGGGGTTGGAACCCCCGTTCCTTCTTGGTGACTCGGGTGCTGGCCTTCCTTCAGCAAGGCCTAGATCACAAGTTGTCATTGACCACGCTTAAGGGGTAGATTTCTGCCCTGTCGATTCTTTTTCAGCGTCCCTTGGCAACGCATTCCCTGAGTCGCACCTTTGTTCAGGGGGTTCGTCATGTCTCTCCCCAGGTACGGTCACCTTTGATGCCTTGGGACCTTAATCTGGTCCTTTCTGTGCTCCAGAAGCCACCTTTTCGAAAATATTGGGGAAAATTCCCTGCAACTGCTCTCACAGAAAGTGACCTTTCTGATGGCTATTACATCCGCCAGGCGGGTGTCCGAGCTGGCGGCTCTGTCTTGTAGGTCCCCGTACTTGGTCATACACAGGGACAAGGCGGTTTTGCGCCCCTCTCCCTCCTTCTTACCGAAGGTGGTCTCTTCGTTTCACATCAATGAAGACATTGTCCTCCCTTCGCTGTGCCCGCACCCGTCTCATCCTGAGGAAGTTGCTTTGCTTTCCCTGGATGTGGTTAGGGCTCTGCGGTGTATTTGGTAGCCAAGGCCTCGTTTCGGAGGTCCGATGCGCTTTTTGTCGCGGTGGATGGCCTGCACAAGGGGGATGGCGGTCTCATCGACCACCATTTCACGACAGGCGGTGACCCGTGCGCGTGCGTATGCTATTCGGGGCCAGTAGCCCCCCTTCCCGGTCACGGCTCACTCTACCAGGGCGATTAGTACTTCCTGGGCTTTCCGACACCAGGCTTCGGTTTCTCAGGTGTGCGAGGCGACCACTTGGACCTCCTGCACACTTTTTCCAAGTTTTACAGAGTTGATGCTGCAGCTTCTTCTGTTGCTGCTTTTGGCCGCAAAGTTTTGCAGGCGGTGGTGTGAGGCGCATCTGGCACCTCCCGGAGAACTCTTTTGTTGGGTACTGTTGTTCTTGTTGCCCAACCCTCATTGTGACACTGCTTTGGGACATCCCCACATGTCAAGAATAGAGGCTGCGTCCGTCAATGAACGATTGAGAAAATAATAGGATTTTTTGACTTACCTTAAAATCCTTTTCTCTGAGTTCATTGACGGGTGCAGCACCCATCGCTCTTCTGTTGAGTTTGTACTGCTTGCTACGAACTGAGTTGCTGAACAGGGCTGGAGGGGTTATGCCAAGTAAGGACTGCCCCCTGGGAGGGGCTGTGTCTCTTTTGAGCTGAACGTCGTTCTGCCTAGTCCACTCCTAGTGAAAGCTGCATAAACCCCACATGTCAACAATAGAGGCTGCGTCCGTCAATGAACTCCGAGAAAAGGATTTTACGGTAAGTCAAAAAATCCCATTTTTTGGCCTAAAAGCAAAACTCTATGGCAGAAAACTAACACTGCACATCACCCTGAACACACCATCCCCACCGTGAAACGTGGTGGCAGCATCATGTTGTGGGGATGCTTTTCTTCAGCAGGGACAGGGAAGTTGGTCAAAGGTGATGGGAAGATGGATGGAGCCAAATACAGGGCAATCTTAGAAGAAAACCTGTTAGAGTCTGCAAAAGACTTGAGACTGGGGTGGAGGTTCACCTTCTAACAGGACAACGACCCTAAACATACAGCCAGAGCTACAATGGAATGGTTTAGATAAAAGCATATTCATGTGTTAGAATGGCCCATTCAAAGTCCAGACCTAAATCCATTTGAGAATCTGTGGCAAGACTTAAAAATTGCTGTTCACAGACGCTCTCCATCCAATCTGGCAGAGCTTGAGCTATTTTGCAAAGAAGAATGGGCAAAATGTCACTCTCTGTAGATGTGCAAAGCTGGTAGAGACCCCCAAAAAGACTTGCCGCTGTAATTGCAGTGAAAGGTGGTTCTACAAAGTATTGACTCGGGCTGAAAACAAATGCACGCCACACTTTTCAAATATTTATTTGTAAAAAAAAATTGAAAACCATTTATCATTTTCCTTCCACTTCACAATTAAGTGCCACTTTGTGTTGGTCTATCACATAAAATTCCAATAAAATACATTTATGTTTTTGGTAGTAACATGACAAAATGTGGAAAATTTCAAGGGGCATGAATACTTTTTCAAGGCACTGTAGGTGCAGTGAAGTAATGATAGACCATCACATTGCTGGACTCTTTCTTGTTTATTTTTCTACTTCTAACCGAGATCTCATTGACAAAGTGATGAGCTGTGCTTTCATGTATACACATAAAGCCTGGTACGCACTATTCGTTTTTTGGGTTGACTAAAAAAACAAACTGTCATCTCTGGTTGGTGCCGCTGTACTAATAATCTGACGTTAGTACAGTGCTCTCTCCTGCTGATCTTACAGGGAAAACCCCACCCTCCGCCAGAACACTCCAATCCGCAATCTCAGCTCCGATCACCACTCTTAAAGTGGAGTTCCACCCAAAAGTGGAACTTCTGCTGGGTGGATTCCTCCCCCCTCAGGTGTCACATTTGACACCTTTCGGTGGGGAGGGGGGAGAGGACACCTGTCTTTAGACAGCTGTCCTTTTCCACACATCCGGGAGCGCGGGTCGGCGCCTGCTGACGTCAGCAGCCCGGCTCCCTCCTCCATCCTCACTCTGCTACTGGCCGCCTGGCCAAGAGCAGAGCCTCGCACATGCGCAGTAGGGCACCCGGCGTGAAGCTGTAATCCTACACGTCCGGGTTCCCTTACCCGCAATGGACGCGGCTGCACCCGACCCCTTATCCGAAGATCGGCGGCGGGTGCCGACATCGCTGGACTCCAGGACAGGCTAGTGTCCTATTAAAAGTCAGCAGCTGCAGTATATGTAGCTGTTGACTTTTAATTTTTTTCAGCACTGGGCGTACCTCCGCTTTAACTATTGGCGGAAAGCCAGGGTGAATAAAAATCAATGATTTTTTTTTTTAACACAGATTTTTTTGATTATCAAATTTTATGTAGATCGTTTTCTGTTTAATTTACATTAATAATTTTGTTTATTCCACATGAAATGGAGCTTGGTTATGTAGCATGAGGCTGTATATTCTGCAATACTTACATTTATGGTAAACTCATTCAATGAATCCAAGCTCTCCAAGCTGAGATAATATGCACTGCATTGATGCATTCACACAATTTCACAGTAACCATGACATAAAACAGTCTTCAGGAATATTCCTTTATCCCATTGTTTTGCAAATCTATGTACACTACAAACTCTGTGATTGAATCGGTTCTGATATCGCTGTTTTAATAACCTGACAGCTTATTATTCTTAATAGGAAACCCTCATTTTGTTTGCAAATATTAAAGATTCTAACTACCAGCAAGAATAAGTCCTTTACATTTAAAGAGCACCTGTCATTTCAGATCCGTCATAGCAGCGCCTGTTAGCGGGCATCCACTCACCTGCTGCCACCACGTCCCTCACCTTGTTGTGTCACTGCTGCATCACCATTAAAGTGAATGTCAGTGAGTCAACAGCGGTTAGAGGAGGAGCCGCTGGGGGACAGAGATGACAGTTGCTCTTTAAGGCCTCATACACACGGACGTTTCTTGAAAAATATACAAAACGTCGGTCCCGACGTCAAGGAAAAAAAATCGGCGTTTTTCGGCGTTATGCATCGGCGTTAGTGAGCGTCGGCATCAATAGGCATTTTTTTAAAAAAATCATCCCTCTGCTATTTTTCAACCTAAAAACGTCGACGTCAAAAAACGCCGGTACAATATTTGTTGGCGTTTTGCGACGTCGGCGTCAAAAAACGCCAAAACGTTACAGCCTCAGAACGCGATGACCATGGGTTCTACTTTCTGCTCACGAACGCCAACGCCATCTACAGCTCAAAAACGCAGACGTTTTTATGGGGCCATTGACCAACATGGAGAGCTGCAAAAAACGCCAGAAAACGCCTGCGTCAAAAAACGTCTGTGTGTACGAGGCCTTAAAATTATGATTTAAATCAAGCCATTTTACTACTGATTTAATTTGACTTGATTTAAATCAAATCCACCCTGCTGAGAGCACTAATCTGGAGCCGGTCAGCTGCTGGTTTTCCAGCATGCTCGTCCGACAGAAGCCTCTGTCGGACCGAGTGGCATACACGCGGGCAGAATGTTGACTGATTTTTATTGAACCGGCTGATGTGCATTCAAGCCTGTGTATGGGGCTTTAGTGCCAGCTGAAATTGGGTATGCTAGCTGTGTGGGCATAGTCTGATCATTGAAACAAATGGTGGACAGACTAAGTATCCATCAGCAGTCTTGTTTAAAGCTGATCTCCAGAAAAAAGTCTCCCTCCCTAAACCCTTTTTACCCATTCAGCACTTATTGAAGCCTAAGTGGCGCCAAAATAAAAAGCACAAAAGTCACCACAAGGGACATAACTTACAGCTAGTAAGATATGTCCATTGTGCTGATGCTTCTTCTGTTAGGTGAAATCCTCCTCCTTTTATTTTGGCTTTAAAATAAATTCCTAACGAAGTGTGCAGCTTCTGGTAGTGACGATCGCCAGCCCAAAGCTGCCGTCTGTGCCCACACCGACTTGTTCACCTCTCGCGGGCTTCATCAGTCCACTTCAGTGTTCCAGATCCTGAGAGGTACCTGCTGCCAAACAGCCAATAGCGATTACGTCACCCAGGCTGTAACATGGACACCCCAGAAAGCACTCTTCTTCTCTGCAGATGATGAAATATTCTGGACCTGGCATATCAGATGACCAAGGCATTGGGTAAGTAAAAGGTTTTGGGTATGTCTGGAGGTCAGCTTAAACTAGTTCTAAAGCCTTAAGTTTTTTACTTTCATGCATTTCTATACATGGATCCCTCCAGCCACTCTTATTCTTATGTGAGCTCTATCCAATCCAGTGATGTGCACGAGAGCAGGGGCTGTCGCTAAGGTCTCCCTCCTCATTGGGCAGATTGATAGCAGCGGTAGCCATTAACTCCCGTTCCTGTCAATCAACTCCAGCGACGAGTTGGCGGGGGGCGTGGCAGAATACCACTGTCTGTGTCAATGGATGCAGCAGTGGGGCTCGGGAGCAAGCATGCACTGGACAGAGGAGGAGCCAGGAGCGCCAGTGGGGAACCTGAGAAGAGGAAGTTTCAGGCCGCTCTGTGCTATTCCATTGCACAGAGCAGGTAAGTATAGACTTGTTTGTTTATTTATTTAAAATTTTCCTTTTACAATCGCTTTAAATAAACTATATGAAAACATTGAAGTAATGTATTGGGGTCCTTTCACACATGAATGTCCGTTTTCACAGACTCTGCTTGCTCAGCAGGGATTGATCCGTTGATCCCCGCTGAGCCGGCATATGACTGATCCATCTCCTCTCACTGTGCAGGGATTGACTTGTCTGATCCCCGCTCTCCTCTATGGGGGATCGGATGAAAACGGATCTGCCTGTCTGTTTTCATCCAATCCCATCCGCCAGACGGATGAAAAATAGGGTTTCCATCTGTCGGGATTTAGTGGAGCGCGGATCAGATGTCAGTGGACATGTCACCGCTGACATCCGTCGCTCCATAGAGGTACATGGAGCGTCCGTTCAGGTCCGCCTGAAAAACGAACGGGTGGACCTGAACGGTCCGCACGTGTGAAAGAGCCCTTAAAGGAGATATTGAATCACAGCATACACTTTCATTTTTTAAAGAACAGCATTGTAAAAGCTATACAAATGGTAGTTATTCTTGACCATCCAATATAGTTTTACTTGAAAAATCTCCTTTTATGTTCTGATTTCTGCCCGTCTGCTTACCATCTCTTTCAAAAACTCCATGCATTTTATTTCATTCAGCTTCTCCCATGCTCATATCTTTGGTTCATGTTAGATTTCTACATAACCCATGGTATCTTGCTGCCTGCAAGCAGTGATCCCTGTACTGGCTCCGCCTCCTGAAACTCCTCCTCTCAGTCCCTCTGTAGTTCACAAGGCAGGTGTTCCGTCAGATTTGGCGACCCGTCAAATCTTGTAATGGAAGTTACGTTCCTTCATCGCCACCTTGCTACACCCCGCACTCGACCGCAGTAAGGATACAGTGAGAAGGCAACAAGCGGACATCTTGTTACCCCCACCGAAGTTTTGCATTATACACTTATTTTTTACAGTAAGGCTCCATTTACATGGGATGCTGTTTCAACCTCCCCTGAACGTTTTATCTTGACAGCTAGAAACCGGCGTCTAAAAAGTCTGTTTTGCCGCGTTCGTGTCCAGGAGCGTTTTTTTTTTTCAAATGGAAACGCCTGTAAACGAAACCCTCCTAGACGCGAGTTACCGCGTTTAGGAGCATTTACACGCGGTTTGCCTTTTCAAATGCCTCTGAACCCATTTTTTTGCGTTCCAAAAAAAGCCTCTAAACTCAGCTGCCTGGAAACGACCTTAAACGATCCTGCGTATATGTACTGATAAGATAACATAGAGGAGAGTTCAGGGGCAGCTGGAAAAAATACCCAAATGCCTCTAAACGTCAATTTACCATCAGCAGTGTAATTGAGGCCTAAACTGAGCTTATATACTGAAATAAAGTATTTACAAATACGTGACACTGTTTTGATGTTGAATTGTAAAAGCAGCGGCGAGCCTGCTTTTACAATTCAACATCAAAACGGTGAGACGGATTTCAAAATACTGTATTTCAGTATATAAGCTCCATTTACTGTAAAAAATAAGTGTGAAATGCAAAATTCCGGTGGGGGTAATAAGATGTCCGCTTGCCGCCTTCTCGCTGTATCATTACTGCGGACGAGTGCGGGGTGTAGCAAGATGGCGGTGACGGAACGCCACTTCTGTTACAAGAATTGATGGGTTGCTTAATCTGACGGAACACAGGCTTTGCGAGATGTTGCCTACCCACAGGACATTGTGACTACGTATCACAGAATTTAAGGTGATAGATGTGTGGCGACCTTCAAAAAGTAAACTTTCAAACTTCAATATTGTTCTGATTAATAGGCATTTTCTAGACGTGATTGAAATACAATGTGGAAAGTACTATATGCATTGAAATGTCGACCATAGATATGCTTTAATGTTCAAAGGGAGAGAAATGCAAGAATTGTTAACGGTCAATGTTTGGCCTTTTTTTTCTTTTTTTTTTTTTAGTCCTCCCAGACACCAGAAACCACCTCTGTTGCCACCTCCATCATGAAGCAACCAGTTCAGGAACAGACCCTCACACCACCTGGTAAGGTCATCACCTTGCTGTCCCGGAACCCGGACTGTCTGAGGACGCAACCTGCACAGATCCACACAACCTTCTCCCCGCCTTCCAATACCTCAGGTGAGCAGAGTGCCCAATGACTAAATGTGTTGTCTTAGAGATGGTGCAGCAAACGGTAAATATGAATGCCCATGCATTTTAGTAGGCTTTGGAAATTTAAAAAAAATAGGGATAAATAAATTAACCACTTCCTTACCGGCGTATTGTAAAAATACGCCGGCAAGGTGGACTCCCCATCCTAAGTGGACGTAATATTACGTCCTCTTGTTTTCGCCGCTTTGCGGGCCCTCAGGGGCCCGCATCGCGGCGATCGGGGACCGGCCGTGTCCCTCAGGACCCCGGCCTTCCGTGATCGGGGTAAAGAGCCAATAAAATTGGCTCTTTACCGCGTGACCGGCTGTGTCCTATCACAGCCGGTCACTGACATCAAAGGCGACTGAGCGGCGTGCACGCCGCTCGCGCGCGCAGCGCGGCGATCGGGGGGCGGGCTTGTCCCTCGGACAATGCCCGACCCCGATCACGGTAAAGAGCCAATAGTATTGACTATCCTGTGTCGGCCAGTGCGCCATTTCTCGGTTAAAATAACCGAGAAATGGGGCTAGTGCCTTCCGGCCCCAGGACTCCCTGTGCCGGCCAGGGGCTAGCGGCGCTACGCCCGGGGACTCCCGGGCGTTTCGCCGCTTTTGTTCTCCTGCATTATAATGCAGGTGAATCCTACCCCTCAGGTGGAACGGCCGCATAAAAATGTTATG
>BLSH010076090.1:1636185-1646488 GCA_018402905.1 Glandirana rugosa | reverse complement strand
GTCTACCTGTAGTTCTAGGCTGGCTCCTGGCACATTCACCTCCTTTCTGAATGCTGAACTTTCTGAAGCTTCATTCCCCAATCGCGCCCCCCCCCCCCCACTCGCCCCCTTCCAGCAGAAGCACTACCACATTCAGCAACTGCAGCCAGCACTGCAAGTTACAGTGCACACAGAGTACGGTGTGGGGGTTGGCAGAGCTCAGGACTCACGGAGGAACAGACAGAGAACTTCTTACCTCGATCTGTCCTTCCTACTTGCAAGAGATAACACTGCCGATCACAGAGGGAGGAGAGGGGGAGTTTAATGACCCGACAGTGTAAATGGCAAAGGCAGATAGAGACTCTGCATGTGTCCCTGCTGCTCCAAAATTGGGACACAGTTCGAGAACAAAAGCAGCATGGGACAGCTTACTAAATAAAGGAACTGTGGGGAAGTATCATTGATCCCCTGCACAGCAGCCGGAGGGAGAAAGCCAGCAGCGCTGCAGGGGGTTCCACAGGAGTCACAAGGCAGTACAGTTGGCTTTCCTCTCCTGCAGGTGCCCGAGCCCCCCTCTGGACTGATGAGGCTCGGCCCCCCTACAGAAGGGCCAGTTGTACTGCCTTATCAGCGGCCCTGACTGCACACATTGAAGTATATTAGAGTAGAGAACTGTAAACACTGTAGCAGTCTAAGGCAGACCAATCACTGTCTCTTTACATCAGATGTATAAATTATGGTGTGTGTGTGTGTGTGCTCTGCCATATGACCTAAAGAATTTTTACTAACTATATTTCTGTTCACTTCCCTGCCTTCTGGGTTGGTCCAGGAAATTAATATATAATTTCTCCCCACAGGAAGAGGCTCCTTCCGGCCAATCCATTCCACCCTTAGTAAAGCGGTCTCCCAGCCAATTGTGCCCAAAGGGTTGACGGCCTCAACTAGCAACACCAATTCTCTAGCGAGTGAGTATTTTGGATGATGGTAAATCTCAAGAAATCTGCATACAGATGCAACCAAGATGCAGTATTCATCACTCTATTATTGTTTCTCAAATTGTGGTTGGCGACATTCCCATATCAGTAATGTTACAGTACTACCTGAGATGCGAATGTTCTGTTTGGAGTGGGGTTTTTGCAGGACAAAAAGTTTTAGCGTTGGAAGCCATTTCATTTTCTTTTGATAACATACTGCATATTTTGAGCTCTACATGCAATAAATGCTATTTTAATCTTTACATAACCTCCCCTTTCTGTTCCATGGAGTGTTTTTAGTGCTGATCCTATTATTTTCCATGAATACTTGGCCACTCCAAAATATTCCATGGAGTCCATAGATGCAGACACTTCTAGCTTGTAATTTGGTTCCCCTTGCTGTCACGGCTGACTTGTAGCTGTGATTTACGGGCAGTAAATTCTGCTGATTGACGTGTCACGTGTATGCTTGGAATTGAGCATATGGACCATGGAGCAAAGGTGTTCTCTCTTTCGATTCTTATACATGCCAAGTCTTGCCATGTACCCCTGTTTGGTATGCAGGCCTGATATTGGTAAATGGTGCTGTAGCCCATAGTGGGATAGTACAGGATTAATTCTGTTTCAGATTGTTCATCCCTGTAATTAGCACAATGTCCTTTCCTCTTCTTAGGTGCTATTGACTTGGCTGCTAAAAGTGCTGGTATCATCCCAGGTCCTTCGTTGCCAGTTCTCGAAACTGATGGCTTAGTGGGAATCGGCCCCTTGCCCTCAGACAGTTTGACTGGCACGGAGCCCAATGTGGAGGGTAGAAGCAGTGACCCAGTATCTGCAGTGACTGTGTGTCCTGAGGTGAGCATAACCCTTTTTAAGGTCTTTACTGTTTAAACACTTAATTCCCAGTTGTAATAATTCAAACCTTTTTTCTTCACTTTGCTTTTATATGACTGAATTAGCATCTTCCCTAATTTTTTTTCTTAGGTTCCTTTCATTGCTCTTACTACACCCTCAGTGCAAGACTCAGCCCAGCCATTTCAGGTATTATTTCTCAATGGTTTTCTACTGCAGAACTGTCATCTAAAGTTATTCTTGCTATTTCTTTTCATATCCAGTCCAACAGTACCTGTGCATCTGAGGTTGTTGTAAGCTCTTAAATGCATCTTCTGTCCTATCGTAGCTGTCTAGCATTCTCTGTGTAAATGTACAAAAATATACTTTATTTTCACAAATTAATACACATTAGTTTGCATTAGGGCTGCAACTAACTATTATTTTCATAATTGATTCGTTGGCCGATTATTGATTCGATTAAAGCAGAGTTCCACCGTTTTCTATGTTTATTAAAAGTCAGCAGCTACAAAAAGTGTAGCTGCTGATTTTTAATAAACAGATACTCGCCTGTCTCCCGGTCCAGCGATGAGGCCACACGGAGCCTCGGATCGCTCCCCTCCATGGTGCCGTCATTCCTAGTGTGGGCACCCAGCCATGACAGCTAGTGGCTTCACGGCTGGGCACGCACTGCACATGTGCGAGCGGAGCGGCACCGTGTGATTGGTCCCGAAGTCTTCTAGGACCTGTCCTGTGTCCCAGAAAACTTCGGGAGGGAGAGGGAAGGTGACCTTCCGCTTCCGAACGCCTACAGCGACCGGAGCGGAAGTACCTGTCAAAATTGGGTATCCGCACACCCCCCTACCCAAAAACTCTTTTCCACTTTTGGGTGGAATTCCACTTTAATCGATTAATCGGATAATAACCTTAAAAAAAAGTGTGGCGTATAATTTAGTTAATATGTAAAGTTTAAAGAAAAAAGGCAATTTATTCTTAAATTCTAATTACCGTATTTTTCGCACCATAAGACACTCTTTTTTTCCCCCAAAAAGTGGGGGAAAGTCTCCCTGCGTCTTATGGTGCGAATACCTGAAAAAAACCTGCCCCCCCTCGTCGCCGCCGGGAGCCCGCAGTGTAATGCAGCATAGAGCGCTGCTCTAATCTCACACAGTGAGAAGACAGAGCAGCCGCAGTACTTCATTTGGCCACTGGGGCTTCATTTGGCCCCAGTGGCCAAATGAAGTACTGCGGCGGCTGGAGCTGCTCTGTCTTATTTATGAATGGGATCTGGCTGCTGAGTGGAGCTCCACTAGGCGCAGGGTGATGACATCATCACAGCGCGGTGGTGGCGGGAGATATGAATCTCCCTCTCAGCTCTGTCAGGATGGACACAGGTATGGCTGTATTTCATGGATCTGGTATGTGGCTGTATTTCATGGATCTGGTATATGGCTGCATTTCATAGGACTGGTATATGGCTGTATTTCATGGATCTGGTATATATCTGTATTTCATGGATCTGGTATATGGCTGTATTTCATGGATCTGGTATATGGCTGTATTTCATGGATCTGGTATATGGCTGTATTTCATGGATCTGGTATATGGCTGTATTTCATGGATCTGGTATGTGCTGTATTTCATGGATCTGGTATATGGCTGCATTTCATAGGACTGGAATATGGCTGTATTTCATGGATCTGGTATAAGGCTGTATTTCATAGATCTGGTATATGCTGTATTTCATGGATCTGGTATATGACTGCATTTCATAGGACTGGTATATGCTGTATTTCATGGATCTGGTATATGGCTGTATTTAATGGATCTGCTATATGGCTGTATTTCATGGATCTGGTATATGGCTGCATTTCATGGATCTGGTATATGGCTGTATTTCATGGATCTGGTATATGGCTGCACTGGTAAATATTTTAGTACACCATTTGGATCAGAATTTTTTTTCTTGTTTTCTGCCTCTAAAACCTAGGTGCGTCTTATGGTCAGGTGCGTCTTATGGTGCGAAAAATACGGGTAAATTAAATTCTATGCAGTGGTAAATATAAATAACCAACTATATGTTTAGGGAGCAAAATCACTAATCCATAACAGACAGAAGCAAATATAATAATAAATGCACCCAAAAGTAGGCTATATGGGTATTTTAACTAGGAGTCAGGCATAAAGCTACGATAGGCTACATGAAGGGTGGAAGGGGATATAAATCTTTTTTTTTTTTTTTTTTTTTCATGGATATGATCATTTTAAATATAATGCACAATACTGGTAAAAGTTTTGTAGCTGTAATGCTTTATATTACCTCCAGTCTATCCGCCTCCATTTTCTCTGGGTTCAGATTCTGATCTTCCTGCACACAGTCTTTAAATTATTATTATTTTTTTTTTTTTAATAACAAACATGTTATACTTACCTGCTCTGTGTAATGGTTTTGCACAGAGCAGCCCAGATCCTCCTCTTCTGAGGTCCCCCACTGACACGTCTGGCTCCTCCTGCCTTCAGAGTGCCCCTATAGCAAGCTGCTAAGTATAGTATAGAGAGCCCCTATAGCAAGGTAAAAAAACTTTTGCCTTTAGAACGACTCATTTCCTGCCCATGACTACATGTCCCATGAGGCATTGCTCCTCACACATTCACAAGTTCTCAGGCACTTACTGACATGTATGGTTGGTGTACTGAGCTGTATGTGTGCTGCACTGTATTTCCTGATATGTAAACAAATAAATAATGCATTCTGTATGCAGGCAAACTAATCAGCTGGCCGATTCATCGATTATGAAAATAGTTGACAACTATTTTCAAAATCGATTATTTTTTCGGCCCTAGTTTGCATAAAATAAATATGCATACGAAAGATTGATTTGATATTGGCCACCTGTAATCCCCTGTTCAGCAGCACAGACTGGGAAAGTGAAGGACAGTGCTAAAGACCAGTCAGGGATGCTAAATGTACTTATACTGACCAGGAACATGCTGATAGGGGGATAGAGGCATGAGCGTATCATTGTGCCTCTAATTTGTCATTATCAAAGGATGGGGAGGTGGCCCATCTATTTTGCTCAATTGCAGTAGAGTAGGGGTAGGCAACCTTAAAGAGGTGGAGATCTACCTGAGCAACATGGGAGAAGTCAAAGAACACCGGGCACAATGTCGCCTCCTCACACCTGATTTAAACCTCTAATCGCTGTACTACCATGTCTCAGTTGCGTGCATTGCATGGCAATCATGGGCTTAAATCAGGTGGTGAGGAGGCAACCCAATCCCTACCCCCTTTAGCTGCTGAGGCAGCAGCCAAAGGTGTACACATGCCGCAGCAGGTATTAAACCCCCTACTGCTTTTGACGGGTGCTACTGCCTGCCAATCGCAACCCATTTATGTAAATGGGGCCACTCTGCCAGTGCCCCAAAACTGCATGCTTCTGCAGGGTCCAAGGGGTTAAAGCAGGTGGTGAGAAAGCAACACAACCCTGCCTGCTTTAACCTCTTGTTTGCTGTACTGCCCAAGGTTGCAGGGCACTTTCAGGACAGCCTCATTCACTTGAATGGGTCATGGCAAGTGCTTCTACCAACAACCATGACAGGGCGTATAACTCCTGCTGTGGCTGCGACATGTGTACACCCCTGGCCACTGCAGCTAAAGTGGGTATGGTTGGGGCAGGGATAATAAAAACACATCTTAACTATGGGATTTTACCATCTCCCAAACTGAAAATTTATATGAACCCTTACTGTTCTGGGCCCCCATTAAGACTGCTTTCACATTGATGTGCTGCAGTTTACCTACACCACGGGCAAAGTGCATCAATGCAACTTTCCTGGGTTAGCTGCGCTTTCCCATAGACTTTTATTATATCCTGCAGGTGTGGTGCTGCATTCAGAAGTTTTGGTGTACTTTCAGAAAGTGCAACAAACCTTCAGGATATAATAGAAGTCTGTGGGTAAGTGCAGCTAACCCAGGAAAGTTGCAGCTGCATTGTGGGTAAACCGCAGCACATCAGTGTGAAAGCAGCCTTCACACTGACCTAATGATCTCTTCTTTTCTGCTGCTGGTACCATTCTGGAGACCGCTAGCCGGGATAAGAGGGGGCGTGCAGTTGGTCTCACTCCACATGGGACAGGAGCCGGCACTACAGAGGAGGCATCCGCTTATGTGGCTCTTGCTGTCTACTACAGCTCCAACTTTACAAGTAGTCCCTACACATTGCACTTTTTGATGCTCTGGGGTGGTGGGTCAGCAAGCCCAGACCGCGTTCTACCAGTCACCTGTCCGCGATCTACTAGTAGATCGCTGACCCCCACAATAGAAAAAAGTAAGCTGGCTGTGCTGCCTGGCAGACCTGGTTAAGGACTAGATGGACAGATATAGAAATCCTTTATTACATAAGACCATTCTATTTATTTCAACTGTGTTTTTATCTGTTGGCCAGGAATTCAGCTTTGCTTACAATTCAATAAAGGGGGGAAAAAAAGCATTTTAAAGTGTGTGTTCATCCGAAACTGATTTTGGGATATAGCAAGTAAATATATTCATCTTGCAAACCCCTCCGATCTAAAATACTGCTCTTTCATTGCTTTAGCCTCTAAATTTAATCTGTCTTGAGTTGAGTTTGAATAAATGCAAAGTGAGAACACTGAAATGCAAGCCCAGGATAGATAGAGGGATGGCAGAGCAGTTTTGCCAAAGCTGAGGGCTTAGGAGATCCCTGATCACACCATGAATGCTTTGGACAAAACTAAAAGGTACATGCAGGCACCTTACAGTGCAGTGCTGCATTTTGACTGTTAATGTTGCGTTGCTCTTATCAAAATCCATGACAGGTTTACATTAAAGGCTAAGTTCACCTTTGTAAAAAAATAAAATAAATGCACATCTCTTTGCAGGTAAAAAAAAGTGCACTTATTTTTGTTTACTAGGAGCCTTAAAAGCATTGCACCCACAATGAGCAGATAACGGGGGCAATGCAGGACTCCTGCAGACTGTCCGTGTATGCTGTCTGCTTGTATGGGCAGACAGTTACACAATGACAGGAAGAAACAATGAACTACCATGAGCATTCAACAGGGCCCTGGTAGTTCATTGAGAGCGACAAGCCAATAGCCGCAATGGCTGTCTGTACTTGTAGTTCTCCCATTCATAGAACTCTGTGAATTAATAAACGAATGACAGCGAGTTTGGGGAGAAGATCCCCGGCTCGCTGTCAATAGAGGCTGCGTGTCAGGGGGAGGCTGCAGCAGTGGGAACATGCTACATGTTCCCAAAGGTGAACTTATCCTTTAAACTCAAGAGTTTTTATAGTGTAGCATTTTGTATACGTGTTACATATTACTTTTTCTATGCAATACAAGTTCTAAAGAATACAAAACTGATTGTGAACAAAATTAACTAAATTAACTGTCAGAATCCTTCAGTTATAATCTCACTTCTCTTTCAGCCATCATCCATCTTGTCCATACCTCACATTTCCCAGAGTCCACTAGAAAATGGCCCTCCCGAACCGTCCAGTTGCACGCCCAGTAGCTCCTGCCTGTCTCCTCCAAACGTCTCCGCTTTGCTGGATATCTCCCTGCCTGGCCCTCCTGATGATGTTCTTTCACATGGCGAGCCTGCAACACACATCAGTGATTCCATCATTGAAATAGCCATAAGCTCTGGACAGTATGGTGAGTTCATAGGTCTGCAATAATTGTACATGAATACTGAGTGTTCTTGAGGTAATAGCACAGCTGCTGTATAAAGATACAAGAGTGTTTTGGATAGGTCTTTGCAGCAAGGCTAAAATAAAACATTATAGGGGTAGTTGTAAATTCATGAGTTTGATTGTTCAAGCAAAACACAACTCGTGTCTATGGCTAGTGTTAGAATCCTCATACCTCTACAGGTGATTATTTGATTTTAAAGGGAACCTGTACTTTGCTCTTGCATTGAGTGTCCCCTCCAATGCTGATACACAAAGCGCCCTTACACTCCTCATTCTTCTGTTCTTCCAGGTGTGTGTGTGTGTGTGTATATATGTGTGTGTGTGTGTATGTGTATATATATATATGTGTGTGTGTGTGTGTGTGTGTGTGTGTGTGTGTGTGTGTGTGTGTGTGTGTGTGTGTGTGTGTGCGTATGTATGTGTGTGTATATATATATATATATATATGCAGTGATACCTTTCACGGTTCACGAATGCTTCTGTTTGCGAACAGGGAAGTTCATAAAAATTTGCTTCAGTATGTGAACTCCACTTCGGTTCATGAATATGAGCCGTGGCCATTTTGCCTGCTCTTCCCTGCTCTGACACTTGGTCGTGAGTTCCTGTAGTGGAGATTGCGGTGACAGAGAGACACTGAAAGTGTACTGTGAAGACACTTTCAGTATTCTGGAGTGTATTGGGAAGCTTTTGGTGTGCTTTTTAACACATACTGTACAATACTGTACTGTGCACACTTGCTGTAAAGCTTTTTTGTGTGTTTACTGTAACGGACCTCCAGTATGGCTCCTAAGAAAATTAAGAGCAAGCATGGTGGTAAGAAGTAAGTGCGGAGCAGTAATGAAGGCGACAAGAAAAGGCAGAGTGGTAATGAAGGTGACAAGAATGTGCAGAGCAGAAATGCAGGTGACAAGAATGTGCAGAGTGGAAATGCAGGTGACAAGAATGTGCAGAGCAAGCATGGTGGTAAAAAAAAGTGCAGAGCGGTAATAAAGGTGACAAGAATGTGCAGAGTAGGAATTCTAAGAATAGGGTTGTGAAGAAAATAACCATTGAGCTGAAGAAGGAAATTGTAGAAAAGCATGACTGATCTGGCCTCGGAGTACAAGATGGCGAAGTAGAGAATCTCGACTTTTTTGAAGAACAAAGCTGCCATCAAAGGAGCTGATGTGGCAAAAGGAGTAACAATGTTTACCAAGCAGAGGACGCAAGTGCTGGAATAGGTGGAAGAACTTTTGTTAGTGTGGCTGAATGAGAAACAGCTGACAAGTGATTGCGTTAGTGAAGCTATGATCTGTGAGAAAGCCAGTAAATTGCACAGTGGTTTACCTGAAAAAAAAACCCTCTACAAGTGCAGCAAGTGAAGAATTTAAAGCCAGTAGAGGGTGGTTTGAAAAGCTCTGCAAAAGAAGTGGCATCCACAGTGTGACAAGACATGGTGAGGCTTCCAGTTCTGACAAGGCCACACGTATATCACGCAGGAGGAAAAGGCACTGCCAGGGCACAAGCCAATGAAGTACAGATTGACCCTTTTGCTGTGTGCGAACACAAGTGCTGATCTGAAGATTAAGACACTACTGGTGTACCATTCCCAGACCCCTTGTACATTCAGGGAACAGAATGTGAACAAGGCCAGACTGCCTGTCATGTGGAGGGCCAATGTGAAAGCTTAGGCCACAAGGCAAGTGTTCATGGAATGGCTGCACCAGATGTTCACACCCAACATCTGAAAATATCTTTCTGATAACCAACTGCCTGAAAGGTGCCTTCTTCTGATGGACAATGCCCCGGGACACCCTCCAGCCTTCGTGGATGATATGGACGCTGAGTGTGACTTCATAAAGGTCAAGTTCCTCTCCCCAACACGGCACCTCTTCTGCAGCCCATGGACCAGCAAGTGATCTGCAACTTTAAGAAGCTGTACACAAAGGCACTCTTTACTAGGTGTTTTAATGTCACTGAAGAGACATCCTTGAGACATCCAAAGCCTGGGAAGAGGTCACTCACTGAACCTTAAACTCTGCCTGGAGTAAACTGGCCAGAATGTGTCCCTGAATGTGACTTTGAAGGGTCTGGTGCAGAGGTAGTGGAGGAGATTATGTCCATGGGCAAGAGTATGGGTCTGGACACTGATGGAGGAGCTGACCACAGAAGAACTTTCTGAACTCCACAGTGAGCAGCAGAAGGCACTTATTGAGGAGCATTCCACTGAGGAAGAGGAAGACAGGGAGGAGGTTAGCAGTGATGCCAAAAAATCCATTATGGAAAAATGGAATGAGTGCCCTGATTTTTTTTTGAGAAGCACCACCCCAACATAACTAAGGAACAGAGTGTTCAAATCTGATGAACGATAACTTAATCTCTCATTTCCGGAGGGCTATGCAGCGCAGGAAAAGTCAAGTGACATTGGACAGGTTTTTCAGCAAAACTGAGCCAGCAGCTAAGAGCCAAAGAAGAGAGGAATCCCCTGAAGGAGATCTCCCCAGTGTCCTTATGGAAGGGAACTCTCCCTCCAAAAAATAACCGCCACCCACCTTCCTCCATGCCAGAAGTCATCTCAAGCAAGGTTAGTGTTATCTCTCTTCATACTATACTGTACTACAGTACTTTGTTTCATATTTTTGTGGTTCAAAAACAAAAAAAAAAGTCAGAACCGATTTATTGGATTTTGTGAACCGACGTATCACTGTGTGTGTGTGTGTGTATGTATGCATGTATATCTGTGTATGTGTGTGTGTGTGTGTGTGTGTGTGTGTGTGTGTGTATATATATATATATATATATATATATATATATATATATATATAT
>BLSH010076090.1:1596053-1616349 GCA_018402905.1 Glandirana rugosa | reverse complement strand
GTGTGTGTGTGTGTGGGGTGGTTCCCTTACCTTCTGGTGCTGGTTTACCCCCCCGCACAGTAGCTGTTATTGGTCACAGCCCTGTCCCTGCATGACATGTGGGGAAGGTTTTTGGTGTGCACAGGTCTGCCTTGGCAGCAGTACGTGCAGGGAAAAAGGCAGTTTGTCGGGGGCCACGAGTTCCGGTTTGGGGTGGTCCCTCGCAGGGGGGGGTCAGGCCGCTTAGCCTGGCCGTGTGGCTGTGGGTTCCCCAGGTGTCCTACTTGGAGTGCAGCTGCGGGCACTAGGAGTGGTCTCAGCCCCCCCTTTTTTCTGTATGGCAGCCCATGTTCCGCCTGATCGTGGTGACCACGATCTCGGGGGCTCAGCTGGGAAGGTAGTGGTTGGCTCATCTACCTTCCACAGTTGACTCCATGGGTTTGATTCCCAGGTGCCACCTGTTGCAAGTTTGCACTGTATGTTGAGAACTATGCAGAAGCTGATTACCGTCCTTTAGTGGCACGCCGTCCTTAGGCCCGGCTGACAGGAGCGCCGAGTCTGCTGCCCGTTCTGGGTGGTTCTGGCAGGGTCAGCTTTTGCCCAGTATTGGTTCCACTCAGGTGTTGTAAACGCTCTCGGAACGGGCTAAGTTTTCGCACCACGAAGCTGCTTATGTGGGGTTTCTTCCTGCATAGCAGGGCGCCCTGGCCGGCTCCTTCAGGGTTAAGATGTCTGCTTCGCTAGGGTCCGGTTGGTCAGGCAGGACCTGGCAGTTTTCCCTTCTCAACCAGGCGGCTCTTGGAGCCACGTTGGAGCCAGGAGGTAGGGTGCCCCGTTGCACTGGTCACCCCTTGGCGGCCCAGTAGAGGTCTCTTTTCCTCCGTTCCTTTCGATATTGGGCGTACCATGACTTACTATGTCCTGCTTATGGTCGGAGGAGAACGGGGCCCAGGCGGTATGGCACAGTGCCCCTCCACTGTCTGGTACGTGTACATCTGGCCACCATGATGGTGGCGCACCAGGGTCTTTTCCTGGTTTATCTCGACAGGGCAGTGGCGCATCCGCGTGTGCCCTACGCCGGCGTTTCCTGCGCTTTGCCGGTATTGGAGTTTCACTACACAGTTGTGGCTCTCCCCGTTTTACCTGGTTTCTGCGCCTTGGGTCCTCGCCGGATTGGTGGTCCCGGTTCTGGCTCGGTGAGGCTGAGGGGCATCATGGTGGATCTGGCCGACCTGCCCTAGTGGGCGGAGTCAGCTCTAGCCCTGAGGGCCGAGGTGGCAATCGCCGGGCGCACGCCGTGGTAGTCTGGCTGGGCTACTTCTCCTGAAATCGGTGTCTGCTCACACCGTTTGGAGCCTCTGGGTCTGATCCGAGATTCAGTCCGGTTGGAGGTCTTTTTTCCTTCCTATGACCAAGCACAGACGCTTTAGTTGGCGGGTCGGTTCCCCCTGCCCCTTGCAGGTGGCTTCTGGGGCTCTGGCTTTCCTCCCTGGCAGCGGTCCCATTTGTGCAATGTCACACTTCTGCTCGGCAGCGAAAGGTGTTCCTCTGCAGTGGGACAAGTCCCCCTCATCCCTGGTTCGGTTGATCAGGCTGGTGATCTCCGCCGTTTACATTTCAGGTGTCGAAAGTTGGCTAGTGAGTGCCCTGGTCGTGTGAGGTTGGTTCAGGGGGGGTGGCCCTGAATCCGGCTGTGTTCCGGCAGATCTGTCTGCGGTAGGGGACGCCACTCGTGGTTCGGCTGGCACCCCTGTGGACTCGGAAGGTACAGACCTTCGTGAGCTCGGGGGCCTGTTTTCTGAAGCGGCGGGTGCCCTTGCGGCTCTGTGGACCCGTCTTCGGTACACATATGCTTTTTTCCTTCTCATGCTGCTCCCTCGCCTATGCGCAAGATAGAAGCAGAGGAAATGCCGGCCATTCTTGTGTGCCGGATTGGCCCCGGAGGCCCAGGTACGCCTACATGGTGCAGTGGTGGTGAATGCTCCCTAGCATCTCCCGCTTTGAGAGGATCTGCTTCCCAGGGCCCCATCTTGCACCCTGCTTTATCCTCGCTGGCTTTAACGGTCTGGCTGTTGAATCCCAGGTGTTAAAGAATAGGGGACTCTCTGATCAGTGATCCCCACTATGCTCAAGGCGTGTAAGGTACTTCGCGTAAGATTTATCACCGCACCTGGAAGGCTTACATTGCCTGGTGCGAGGCGGGGGGATGGAACCCCCGTTCTTTCTCAGTGGCTTGAGTGCTGGCCTTCCTTTAGCAAGGCCTAGAGCACAAGTTGGCATTGAGCACACTTAAGGGACAGATTTCTGCCCTGGCGATTCTTTTTCAGTGTCCTTTGGCGACACATTCATTGATTCGTACCTTTTGTCCAGGGGGTTCATCATGTCGCTCCCCAGGTACGGTTACCCTTGGCGCCTTGGGACCTTAATTTGGTCCTCTCAGTGCTTCAGAAGCCGCCTTCTGAAAATATCAGGGAAAATTCCCTGCAGCTGCCTTCGCAGAAAGTGGCTTTTCTGGTGGCTATTACATCCGATAGGCGGGTGTCTGAGCTGGCGGCTCTGTGTCCTGTAGGTCTCCGTACTTGGTCCTAAATAGGGACCTCCTTCTCCGTCCTTGTTACCGAAGGTGGTTTCTTATTTTCACATCAATGAGGACATTGTCCTCCCTTCGCTGTGTCCGCGCCCGTCTCATCCTAAAGAGGTTGCTTTGCATTCCCTGGATGTGGTTAGGGCTCTACGGGGGTATCTGGCGGCCACGGCCTCTTTTCTGAGGTCGGTTGCGCTGTTTGTCACGGTGGATGGTCTGCGCAAAGGGATGGCGGCCTCGTCGGCCACTATTTCCCGTGGGATACGACAGGCGGTAACCCTTGCGTATGCTGTTCGGGGCCAGGAGCCCCTTTCCGGTCACACTTTTTCAAAATTTTACAGTTGATGTTGCAGAGTCCGCGGATGCTGCTTTTGGCCGCAAAGTTTTGCAGGCGGTAGTGTGAGGCGTGTCTGGCACTTTCCAGAGAACTCTTCTGTTGGGTACTGTTGTTGTTGCCCACCCCTCATTGTGACACTGCTTTGGGACATCCCCACATGTCAAGAATAAGAGGCTGCGTCCGTCAATGAATGAATGAGAAAATAGGATTTTTGGACTTGCGTAAAATCCTTTCCTCTGAGTTCATTAACGGACGCAGCACCCGCCCCTCTTTTGTTGAGTGTGTACTGCTTGTTGCAAACTAAGTTGCTGAGCAGGGCAGGAGGGGTTATGCCAAGTGAGGACTGCCCCCTGGGAGGGGCTGTGTCTGCTTTTAGCTGAACTACCTTCTGCCTAGTCCACTCCTAGTGAAAGGTGCATAAACCCCACATGTCAAGAATAAGAGGCTGCGTCCGTCAATGAACTCAGAGAAAAGGATTTTACAGTAAGTCAAAAAAAATCCTATTTTTGCGGTGGTCTGGCCTATTGTGTGGGTGATCGGCGGCCATTTTCTTGGAGATCGCTGCTCAGGAGGAAGTGGGACCTCCAGTGTGTGCAGGGGAAGGGAAGGGCTTCTCCGGGAAGCTGGGTCTGCGGCTTACTTCCTCGTGGCACAGGGACACAGCAGCACAGGTGTATCAAGGCAGCAACAGGCAAAGCTCTCCTTCTCTCCCTGATTGTGGGGGCAGCAGGTGGTGAGACCTCCTGGGGGTTTCCCCTCATTCCTGGCTTATTACAGTTCACTGAGGGGGGCGTCGTTTGCTCCCTGGTTCCTAGGCCCTCTGTCCCAGGTGGTGTCCGGTCAGGGTGGGCTGAAACATGGCATCCGATGTGGGTGTGCCTTCACCAGATCCCCCCTAGCAAGAAGGGCCTCTGGGGTTGCGGTCCCCCATGATGCTCTGTCGGCGGTCCTGGAGTTGTTTGTCTCCTCCCGGGTAGAGGTGGTGTGCAGGCGTAAGGCAGTTAAGAAGCGGCCCCTATCCCCTCCTTCCTCGGGGGAGGACTCTCACCCTGATGGGGGCTCCGCCATGACAGCAGGGATCCCCCTTGAGCTGTCTGATGGCGAGGTCCCGGATAGCGAGGAGGAATCATCGGCGACGGTTGCCGCGCATGAAAAGGCGCTAATGTGCGCCCTGATTACCGCAGTACGCGATACTCTGAAGCTGGAGGAGGCAGCTAGTGCATTGCAAGAGGTGGTGGTTCCCTTTGGGTCTCATAAGTCAGCCCTGGCAGCCAAGGTTTTCCCTTACCTGCCTTTTTTGATTTTATTTACAGGGAATGGGAACGGCCTCAGAGCTCCTTCCCTGTTCCGAGACGCTATCCATTCGAGGACAGTGCGCTATCCATTCGAGGGCAGTCTACTGAAAAAAAGGGGCGTTGCCCCCATCGTTGACACCACCCCACCCCCCGCGTCGAGGTTGAACAAGGTGACCACGATTTTGGTGGAGGGCACGCCGTCTTTCAAGGATCAAGCTGATAGAAAGGCCGAGGTGGTTACCCGCTCTATGTTCACTCTGGCATACTCTGCGCTTCTGCGCCTCTGTGGAATGGGCGAAGCTACTGCACCGCGAATTGAGCAACAACCAAGTCTCTCCGGCCTGCGTGGAGCTAGCTGACCAGCTCGTTCAGGGGCTCAAGTATGTCTGTGACGCAGCTTTGGATACGGCTCCTTTGCTTTCAAAACCGTCCGTGTCGTCCGTGGTTATCCAACGCCTACTCTGGCTTAAGTGTTGGTTGGCGGACCAGACGTCTAAGAAGGCACTAGCGGACCTGCCCTTCCAGGGTGGGCGGCTCTTTGGAGCCACCCTAGATGAGATTATCAAGGATCTCACTGGGGGGAAGATGGGATGCCAGTCTTTCTCATTGCTCCAGAGTGGCCGCTGTGTCCTTGGTAAGCTGACGTGGCGAGGATGGTAGTGGATACCCCCTGGCGACTCCCGTTACGTGAAGACCTACTGTCTCAGGGGCCCATATTGCATCCTGCTTTACCCTCTCTGGCTTTAACAGCCTGGCTATTGAATGCCAGGTGTTGAGGGAGGGGGGGGGGGTCTCGGCTTCGGTGATACCTACTATGCTTAAGGGACTTGTAAGACCACTTCCCAAAATATATACCACTGCACCTGGCGGGCTTACATTTCCTGGTGCGAGGATGGGGGGTGGAATCCCCGTTCCTTCTCGTTCACTAGGGTTCTGGCGTTTCTGCAGAATGGGCTCGATCAGAAGCTGTTGTTGAGCACGATTAAGGGTCAGATCTCTCCTCTGGAGATCTTTTTCCAGCGGCCTTTGGCCACTCATTCATTGATTCGTACTTTTGTTCAGGGGGTTCGACATGGGTTACGTTTGCCTTTGGAGCCATGGGACCTTAATCTGGTTCTTCTGGTGCTTCACAAGCCACCGTTTGAGAATATCAGGGAACTCCCGTTGCTCACGCTTTCGCAAAAGGTGGCTTTCCTGGTGCCCATCCCGTCCGCCCGTAGGGTGTTGGAGGCTTTGTCTTGCAGGTCTCCCTATATGGTTCTGCATAGGGATAAGGCAGTCTTGCGCTCGTCCCCTTCCTTTCTTCCGCAGGTGGTGTCGTCTTTCCACCTCAATGAGGACATTGTCCTCCCTTCCTTGTGTTCACGACCATCTCATCCTAAGGAGGTTGCCCTGCATTTGTTGGATGTTGTTCAGGCCCTTAGGGTGTACCTGACGGCTACGGCCTCCTTTTGGAGGTCGGATTTGCTGTTTGTCGTGGTGGATGGTCAGTGAGAGGGCCTGCCGGCCTCCTCAGCTCCTATATCTCGTTGGATAAGACAAACTGTGATACGAGTTTATGCGGTTAGGGGTCTAGAGCTTCCCTTTCTGGTCACGGCTCACTCTACCAGGGTGATTAGGTCTTTCCAACATCAAGCGTCTGTGTCTCAGGTGTGCAAGGCAGCTACTTGGTTATCTGTGCACGCTTTTTACAAGGTTGACATTTTGGCATCCTCGAATGCAGCCTTTGGCCGCAAAGTTTTGCAGGCGGCTGTCTGAGGTGTATTTCTGGTTCCCCACAGGGGGTTCTATTGGGTGGAGGTTTGGTTGTTCATTGAACCGGTTTTCTCTTTCCCACACCTCGTTTTGACACTGCTTTGGGACGTCCCTAAGGTCAAGATGGAGCTGCTGTGTCTGTCAGTGATTGAAAGAGGAAAACTGGATTTTTTTTTTTCTACTTACCGTAAAATCCCTTTTTCTGAGTTCAGTGACTGCTTGTTACGAACTGAGCTATCTGTTGCAGGGTGGAGGGTTACTACCAGTGAGGACTGCCCCTGGGTGGGGGTTGTGCTAGGTTTTTATTTTATTTTATTTTTTTTAATGTGTTGTCTGCCTAGTCCTACTCCTGAAGGTGGCGATATAACCCTAAGGTCAAGATGGAGCTGCTGTGTCTGTTGAACTCAGAGAAAGGGATTTTATGGCAAGTAGAAAAAAAAAATCCTGTTTTTCTTCTATTAGTACATAAAAAAAAAATCCTCATTCATTAAAATTAAATCCATGTCTCCATGATAGATGTACAGGCTTAACATATATTGAGTTTAAAGAGATTGTAATGTCCTGTTTTTTTCCTATAACAAACATGTTATACTTACCTGCTCTGTTGTAGCGGATTTGCACAGAGTAGCCCGATCCTCTTCTCAGATACCTCGTCTGTGATCGTGGCCCCTCCCTCCTGTTGGATGCCCCCACCGCAAGCAGCTTGCTATGGGGGCACCCAAGCCACGTCACAGGTCCATTTGGACACAGAGCCCTGACCTGACCCTGACCCTGCCCCTTCTCTCTCAGATAGCTGAGACACTCGTGGACAGAGCAGAACCTCAGGTAAGTATGTGGGGGGCAGAAAAGAAGACTTTTTAACTTAAGATTAAAAAAACAAAAAAAAACAAAACTGATGTTAATGGACTAACGCATTTTGCAAGATATTGATATAGTTTCTGCGATAGAAAAAACAGCATTACAAAAGAATAATACATACATCCTTTTTACCTACTCAATTTATACATAACTACCATTGTGTAGACATAAAGCGAGAGAGAAAAAAAAAACCTCCCCATTTAGTCATTCCAAATGTCCTAAAGGGGTCAATGAGGTGAACCAAACCCTCAAGGGAGGCACAGAACTGTTGATGGGTTTTTTTTTTCTTTTCCCCTCTCTTGCTAAACCAGAATAGCTCAAAGAGCAAAACAAAAAATACGTTTGATGGTCTGGTCATCATCAGCTTGTCCAGTAAGTAAGTAGGGTGGGATAAGTAGTGGTGGATAGCACTTTTGCCTGACAGCAAAAGGGTTGCTGGTTCAAATCCCAACCACGACACTAGCTGTCTGGAGTTTGCATGTACTCCCTATGCCTTTTGTGGATTTCCTCTGGGTACTCCGGTTTCCTCCCACAATCCAAAGACATGCTGGTATGTTAATTAGATCCTGTCTAAATTGGCTCTAGTATATATATATATATATATATATATATATATGTGAGTTAGGGACCCTAGATTGTAAGCTCATTGAGGGTAGGGACTGATGTGAATGTACAATGTAGATGTGAAGTGCTGCGTAAATTGACAGCGCTATATAAGTACCTGAAATAAATAAGTACACGCCCGATTCAATCGTTATTAATAAGCTGGGGAAGCCATAATGACAATCTGTTAGCTGATATCTTCGTAAAGGATGTGATCTAAATTAAGGAGAATGGCCTATATTTAGCTAGGGACTCTGTCAAGTCAAATTTTAGGCACCCCCCGCAAGAGGAAGTTCAATTTTGGTGAAATATTCCCTGGGGGTTAAATACTTCTAGAGGGACATTGCAACTTTCTGCATTTGAACACAGAGTGCACCAGCCAATTATAATGAACCAGACCCTCCCATTTAGAATAAGTCTACAAAGGACATGGTGAAACAAGCAGCTACACTTGCAGGGATATGAAATTAGCGGACCTCCAGCTGTTGCAAAAATCCCATCATGCCTCTGCCTCTGGGTGCCATGCTTGTGGCTGTCAGAGTCTTGCTATGCCTCATGGGACCTGTAGTTCTGCAACAGCTGGAGGTCCGCTAATTGCATATCCCTGAGCTACAGTATCTCACAAAAGCAGTCCCCTCATTTTTTTGTAAATATTTTATTATATCTTTTCATGTGACAACACTAAAGAAATTACACTTTGCTACAATGTAAAGTAGTGAGTGTACAGCATGTATAACAGTGTAAATTTGCTGCCCCCTCAAAATAACTCAACACACAGCCATTAATGCCTAAACCGATGGCAACAAAAGTGAGTACACCCCGAAGTGCAAATGTCCAAATTGGGCCCAATTAGCCATTTTCCCTACCTGGTGTCATGTGACTTGTTAGTGTGTGAATGGGGAGCAGGTGTGTTAAATTTGGTGTTATCGCTCTCATGCTCTCATACTGGTCACTGGAAGTTCAACATGGCACCGCATGGCAAAGAACTCTGAGGATCTGAAAAAAAGAATTGTTGCTCTACATAAAGATGGCCTAGGCTATAAGAAGATTGCCAAGACCCTGAAACTGAGCTGCAGCACAGTGACCACTCAGAACAGGCCTCGCCATGGTCGACCAAAGAAGTTGAGTGCACATGCTCAGCATCATATCCAGAGGTTGTCTTTGGGAAATAGACATAGAGTGCTGCCAGCATTGCTGCAGAGGTTGAAGAGGTGGGGGGGGGTCAGCCTGTCGAGCTCAGACCACACACCGCACACTGCATCAAATTGGTCTGCATGGCTGTTGTCCCAGAAGGAACCATTCATTCTCAAGATGATGCACAAGAAAGCCCGCAAACAGTTTGCTGAACACAAGCAGACTAAGGATATGGATTACTGGAACCATGTCCTGTGTGATGAGACCAAGATTTATTTTTTATTTCAGGTACTTATATAGTGGCATCAATTTACGCAGCGCTTTACATATACATTGTACATTCACATCAGTCCCTACCCTCAAGGAGCATACAATCTAAGGTCCCTAACTCATATTTATACATATCCTAATACACATACTAGGGTCAATTTAGACAGGATCCAATTAACCTAACAGCATGCCTTTGGAGTGTGGGAGGAAACTGGAGTACCCAGGGGAAACCCTCACAGGCACAGGGAGAACATGCAAACTTCAGGCAGGTAGTGTCGTGGTCAGGCTCAGATGGTGTCAAGTGTGTGTGATGGCAACCAGGTGAGGAGTACAAAGACAAGTGTATCATGTCTACAGTCAAGCATGATGGTGGGAGTGTCATGGTCTGGGGCTGCATGAGTGCTGCTAGCACTGGGGAGCTACAGTGCATTGAGGGAACCATGAATGCCAACATGTACTGTGATATACTGAAGCAGAGCATGATTCAAACATAACGACCCCAAACACACCTCCAAGACGACCACTGCCTTGCTAAAGAAGCAGAGTGTAAAGGTGATGGACTGGCCAAGCATGTCTCCAGACCCTATTGAGCATCTGTGGGGCATCTTCAAATGGAAAGTGGAGGAGCGCAAGGTCTCTAACATCCACTAGCTGCGTAATGTCGCCATGGAGGAGTGGAAGAGAACTCCAGTGGCAACCTGTGAACTCCATGCCCAAGAGGTTTAAGGCAGTGCTGGAAAATAATGGTGGCAACACAAAATATTGACACTTTGGGCCCAATTTGGACATTTTCACTTAAGGGTGTACTCACTTTTGTTGCCAGCGGTTTAGACATTAATGGCTGTGTGTTGAGTTATTTTGAGGGGACAGCAGATTTACACTGTTATACAAGCTGTACACTCACTACTTTACATTGTAGCAAAGTGTCATTTCTTCAGTGTCACATGAAAAGATAGAATAAAATATTTACAAAAGTGTGAAGGGTGTACTCACTTTTGTGAGATACTGTATATCTTCAGAGCAACAATGTTTGACACCTTCCATGTGCTTCTTGCTGTTAAGGCCAGTTATAGTTTGGGGAAGTTGCTGTATGTTTGTTCTTATGACCATACCCCCATGTATGCCGTGGCATGGTGCCTCAATGTAGAAGACTGGAGGTATCCCAGTGAGAGGAGGACGCGACCAGCTGAGACAAAGGTAAGGTGAATGGGGGACATCTATGGAACGAGGGGGTGCAGTTTGGTGACATTTATGTAGAGAAGAAAATAAAAACTAGCATTCTGACAATGCAGCCCATTTCTCTTGTGATTGGTGTACTACTCCTGGACATACATCTTATCATGCAAAAGTAAATTATAAATAAAATGGTCAGGACACTATAACACTTTCTACCATAGGCGTGCGCAGGGGGTGTGCATTGGCATTATCATTCTGTGTGCCAGCAGGTAGATGGGAAATACCGCCCCCTGACTAGTTCTGCCATTTATGAGGGTGACCGTACATCTCTTTTACTGTACTGGCCCTGCCATAAGAGTTTCTGTGTGTCTGCATGTGTATGTATATAAATATATATGTGTTTGAGCGTTGGGGTGCACACCCTAATGCAATAGGCTGCGCACAGCTATGCTTTCTACACATATGATTGAATAGCAACATTCCAAATCAATGGTGGCACTGAACAAAGCCATGTAAAAAAATTCAATATTTGGAATAAAAACCATATCACCTACAGGAAGCAGATACTTTGAGGATGACTCGCAAAATTCACCAGAAATGCCTGTGGAAGTTCATGACGTTGCACAAAGTTGGGCAATTCAAATTGAGAATATGATGGAAAAAAAAATACATAAAGCAGAGGTGATATTAAAATACTACTGCATGTTAAGGCTAGCAACAGATGCAGATCTCAACTATACTTGACCAAGCTTGCCTCCTGAACCTCCCAGTTGTTTTCTATGGGTTATAAATGTAAACTTTACAAAGGCTTCAAAGTGCCCTAGGAGCCCCCAGAACTTGTATGCAAATGTCAACCTTTGAGAAAGTCATGTACAGTCCCTTCCATGCAGCATACTGCAGTACATTGCACAGGATGCATACAATTTTAGTCACTAGCAAATTGTGTAGGAGACTATCTGACATTTGCCATTGTTACATACAGGAACTGGAGTGACCGCTATCACACCAGGTAAGCACATTTCATCATCACAGTCAAAACAAATGTTGGTTTCACCAACTAATCATTAGAAAGTTGAGTGCTCAGAAAATGAAAACTTTTGAACATAATTGCACTGGCATAGGCCAGCTTAAAGCGTATCTATGACAAAATGTAAAAACGCATATCAATTTCCGCATTGGTGGAACGTCACCCAAAAAGCAAAGTTGTGCTTGTTTGCCTCCTTCCCCCTCCTCCTAATAATTTGGCGTTTTTTTGGGAGCAGGGGGAGCAGGTACCCACTCCCACTACTGCCCGTATTTCACCTAGGCCAGTGACTCTTACCCTCGGTCCTCAAGTACCCCCAATGAGCCAAGTTTTGGGAACTTCCCTTAGATAAAATAGCTCTTATCAATACCATGTCATTGATATTGATTTAAAGCAGCTGTGCCAAGGAAAACCTGAAAACATGGCCCGTTGGTGGTACTTGAGGACTGAGGTTGAGAACCACTGGCCTAGGCGATCCAAATGGAAGTTCACCTACCCCCCCCCCCCCACCTCTGGCCTTCTGGAACACATCACAGGTCCCAGGCGACTGCAGGACCATTCACAAAGCGCAGCGGAAGCCGGCTGTGAAGAACTGGCTTGTGTGAGGACAATGCTGGACCCCTAGACAGATAAGTGTCCTTATATTAAATGTCAGCAGCTACGGCCGTGGCCAAAAGTTTTGAGATGACACAAATATTCATTTTCACAAAGTCTGTTGCCTGAGTGTTTTTAGATCTTTGTGTCAGATGTTACTATGGTATACTGGAGTATAGTTACAAGCATTTCATAAGCGTCAAAGGCTTTTATTGACAATTACATGAAGTTTATGCAAAGAGTCGATATTTGCAGTGTTGACCCTTCTTTTTCAAGACCTCTACAATTCGCCCTGGCATGCTGTCAATTAACTTCTGGGTCACATCCTGATTGATGGCAGCCCATTCTTGCATAATCAATGCTTGGAGTTTGTCAGAATTTGTGGGGTTTTTTTGTTCACCCGCCTCTTGAGAGTTGACCATAAGTTCTGAATGGGATTAAGGTCTGGGGAGATTCCTGGCCATGGACCCAAAATGTCAATGTTTTGTTCCCCAAGCCACGTAGTTATCACTTTTGCCTTATGGCAAGGTGCTCCATCGTGCTGGAAAAGGCATTGTTCATCACCAAACTGTTCTTGGATGGTTGGGTGAAGTTGCTCTCGGAGGATGTTTTTGTACCATTCTTTAAACATGACTGTGTTCTTAGGCAAAAGTGTGAGTGAGCCCACTCCCTTGGCTGAGAAACAACCCCACACAACTGAATGCAGCAGAAAGGTTTGGGATCACTTATACAGCACAGGCATTGAAAGGCATCATGAACTGCATTTTCTTGCATCCACTGTTTGTAGCACATGCCTTATGTCGCATACTTCTTTCTGCACTTTGGCAAATTGGGGGTATGTAAGACTAAACACATTTTAGTCACACATACCATGAGAACCGGGGAAGTCTCACTTTCACTCACAGTACATCCTGTTAGCTTTAATCCAGGATAGCAACTCTGCTAAATTGAACACCACTTCCCAGATGCCCACGTAAGGCCATGTCTATGGCAGTGCATTGCTTCTACATTGGTTGGTATTGGCGGGGCATTCAGAGGAAGTGCGCATGTAAGGCGAGGGGTCCCTGAGGATGGAGCTTACTGGCAAGGAGTTATCCCTGCTAAAGGCGTGTTATTTCCTGGTTTTATTACGATACCTTTTGCAGCCACCATGTTACGCCCTGACTTTACTTGTTGAGCATGGGCCTTGTAAATCCGTATATAGATTGTAACATGAATGGTAACCCTTAGACAATATGGTTAAAAAAAAAGGTGCATATTGGATGGACTACTTGGTCTATTTCTGCCATCACTTCTATATTTTTTGAGGCTTTAAAGTGGATCTTCGCCTAATTTTGATGTTCCCACCCCTACACAAATAATGCTGTTTGTTTGTTTTTTTAAAGGGTCTGGCCCCACCCCCTCGCACGTCACTCGCCTAGGCAAATTAAGATGCACTATGCTCGCTGTGCCTTCTGGGATATGCATGTTTCATATCCCAGCAGGCATAGCCCTTCATTGACAAGGAAGGAGGGGAGCAGGCCTAGCGGTGCGTCACCGGGATGCCGGCTGGCTGAACCTGGAAGAGCCTGCAGTCTCCTGGAGATGTTGCACACAAACATGGTGGCACGGGACCCAAGGGGGGGGGGGGCTACGGACAAGAGGATCCCAGCAGGACAACGCTGGGTCTGCTGGGTGGGTGAGTATCTAAAGTGTGGAGAACCTATAAGAAGGTAAACGGATTTAAAAAAAAAAGTGGGGGGAAAATCTCCCAAGCAGGGACACAGCAATAAAAAAATAAAAAAAAAACCCTGACAGAGGTTCCAACCCTCTCCTAGTCTATCCAATACTGAAACAAAACAAAAAAAAATGACTTTAGATATATTTTAAAAGTGTAGGAACAAAAAAACAGATTTTATTTCCTGTATGATTATAACATGAAGCCCCTGAACTTATGATGGTGGCCTTGATGGAAGTGCATGTGATAGTATGCTAAGATAGAGGTGCAGTGCTGAATAAATATTAGTTTGAGGTAATGTCCTTAGAAATGTCCATATACTGTAGAACGGAATGTCAACAAGACGAAATACTAAGGAGAGAAGCTTCCACCAACACTCGTACACACTGCCGCTTACCGGAACTTGAACCCGCTGGAATTATTCCATAAGGAGGTTCAAAGAGCAATGATGATATACAATGTGCTGTAAACCCATCAACCAATCACAGTGCAGAATCCTATTGAGGCTTTTTAGAGAAGAAAGATAGGAGAGGCTGGTGTATATGGTGCGGTTTCCAGTAATAATCTAAGCCGGCTTTTACCTCTGTAATGAGGGTCTGTGTCTCTGTGGATGAGTAGGAGGGTTCCAGATATTTGAGGTTTCTCTAAAAAGCCTCAATAGGATTCTGCACTGTGATTGGTTGATGGGTTTACTGCACATTGTATATCATCATTGCTCTTTGAACCTCCTTATGCAATAATTCCAGCGGGTTCAAGTCAGAGTATGGAGGCTTCTCCTCATCACTGATAACAAACCAGCCATCCCCAGGGTCTGAGAATATATGGTGTGGCTTCCAGTGATCATCTAATTCTGCTTTTACCTCTGTAATGAGGGTCTGTGTCTCTGTGGATGAGTAGGAGTGTTCCAGATATTTGAGGTTTCACTTTCAACTTTCCTAGTATCACAGGCTTGCCTGACCTCTGTAGTGGGGGTCTGGCTGTTCCGGTAAGCGGCAGTGTGTGCGAGTGTTGGTGGAAGTTTCTCTCCTTAAGATTTCTTCTTATTGACATTCTGTTCCATATGGACATTTCTAAGGACATTACCTCAAACTAATGTTTATTCAGCACTGCACCTCTATCTTATTATTTCTGCATATGTTATTCCAACATTATTGTGCTAGCAGCTGATTATATACAGTATCTCACAAAAGTGAGTACACCCCTCACATTTTTGTAAATATTTTATTCTATCTTTTCATGTGACAACACTGAAGAAATTACACTTTGCTACAATGTAATGTAGTGAGTGTACAGCTTTTATAACAGTGTAAATTTGCTGTCCCCTCAAAATAACTCAACCCACAGCCATTAATGTCTAAATCGCTGGCAACAAAAGTGAGTACACCCCTAAGTGAAAAAGTCCAAAATGGGCCCAAAGTGTCAATATTTTGTGTGGCCACCATTATTTTCCAGCACTGCCTTAACCCTCGTGGGCATGGAGTTCACCAGAGCTTCACAGGTTGCCACTGGAATCCTCTTCCACTCCTCCATGACGATATCAAGGAGCTGGTGGATGTTAGAGACCTTGCACTCCTCCACCTTCCGTTTGAGGATGCCCCACAGATGCTCATAGGGTGTAAGTCTGGAGACATGCTTGGCCAGTCCATCACCTTTACCCTCAGCTTCTTGAGCAAGGCAGTGATCATCTTGGAGGTGTGTTTGAGGTTGTTATGTTGGAATACTGCCCTGTAGCCCAGTCTTTGAAGGGAGGGGATCATGCTCTGCTTCAGTATGTCACTGTACATGTTGACATTCATGGTTTCCTCAATGAACTGTAGCTTCCCAGTGCCAGCAGCACTCATGCAGCCCCAGACCATGACACTCCCACATCATACTTGACTGTAGGCAAGACACACTTGTCTTTGTAATCCTCACCTGGTTGCCGCCATACATGCTTAGCACCATCTAAACCAAATAAGTTTATCTTGGACTCAACAGACCAGAGGACATGGTTCCAGTAATCCATGTCCTTAGTCTGCTTGTCTTCAGCAACTTGTTTGCAGGCTTTCTTGTACATCATCTTTAGAAGAGCCTTCCTTCTGGGATGACAGCCATGCAGACCAACTGATGCAGTGTGCGGTGTATGGTCTGAGCACTGACAGGCTGACCCCCACTCCTTCAACCTCTGCAGCAATGCTGACAGCACTCATACATCTATTTCCCAAAGACAACCTCTGGATATGATGCTGAGCTTGTGCACTCAACCTCTTTGGTCGACAATGGCGAGGCCTGTTCTGACTGGAACCTGTCCTGTTAAACCACTGTATGGTCTTGGTCACTGTGCTGCAGCTCAGTTTCAAGGTCATGGCAATCTTCTTATAGCCTAGGCCATCTTTATGTAGAGCAACAATAATTTTTTTCAGATCCTCAGAGAGTTATTTGCCATGAGGTGCCATGTTGAACTTCCAGTGACCAGTATGTGAGAGTGATGACAACAAATTTAACACACCTGCTCCTCATTCAGACCTGAGACCTTGTAACACTAACGAGTCACATGACACCAGGGAGGGAAAGTGGCTAATTGGGCAAAATTTGGACATTTTCACTTAGGGGTGTACTCACTTTTGTTGCCAGCGGTTTAGACATGGCTGTGTGTTGAGTTATTTTGAGGGGACAGCAAATTTACACTGTTATACAAGCTGTACACTCACTACTTTACATTGTGGCAAAGTGTAATTTCTTCAGTGTTGTCACATGAAAAGATAGAATAAAATATTTACAAAAATGTGAGGGGTTTGCTCATACTGTATATAGAACTTTCCGTTTCCTTAGACACTCCTTTGGCGCGGTTGACTCTATCACTGTTTCATGTGATAATATGGCCTGTAGTAGCCTAGACGTATGGAACATTTAGGTCAGTACAGCACAAAGCTAAGCCCAGCAAAACAGTATTGCATAGGTAACCTGTCTCTTTGTATGGAAGAGGGAAGGTGAGAGTCAGACATGAGCACTTGAAATGCCCTTTGAAATTCTAGCTGGGGCTTAGATAATCCAATTTTTGTTCCCTTTTAAATGTGCCCCACATATTAAAAAAAACAACAACAACAAAAAAAAAACAGCTGGCAGTGTTAAGGAGACGGGATACAAAATCTTATCTGGATGGTATAGTGTCCATAAGACCCTACATAAACTGTTCCCACACAGTTTGCCAAGTGCCAATATGTAGGAGGAGCCGGGAGGAGGAGGGGGGCACCATGTTTCATGTCTTCTGGTTGTGTCAGAGACTACAAGATTTCTGGTCTCAAGTTAAACAATGGATTTTCACATTTACTGCCATCCAGATGCCTGACAGCCCAGCTATGTTTCTCTTATCTGACTCCTATGTCACTGAAATGATTTAAACGCTCTCTTTTGCTACACCTCCTCAATGCTTCAAAGGCATGCATACCTGCCTGTTGGAAACAAACGACTGCCCGCTCCTTAAAACAGTGTTTTGCAAAAAGCACCGAAATTAGAGAAACGTTCGGCCAGCTACACCAAAGAACGTTTGAAAATAAATTTGTGTTCAGAGCCTTTTGTGTGTTTTTCTTTTCTGGCACCCTCTCTCTGAGTGAGTTTACTGAAGGTTTTCTGAAAATGATAAAAAAAAAAAAGCTGAATCTGCAACATTCACTCTTATTCTGAACATGTCTCTGCAATACCCTATTTTGGCCACAAGATGCCCTCAGTCTGCCAATATGCCCAGTGTCCTTCAACTGAGAAAGGACTGAGTGTCACAGGTGTCATGGGCCTGAGCATATTGCCTTGCATTCATCTTCTATTGATGCCATAGGCGTGCGCACAGGGTGTGCCAGGTGTGCCTGGGCACACCCTAATCAACCCGAGCAGCACAGATTCCCCCTACTGCCCTGGCTCCCCCCGCAACGCTGCCGGCTTCCTTCCTCTACTCTCCCACTGGCTGCTGCTACAGGCACACACACAGGGGGATGCTTTACAATAAGTGGGGGAAGGGGCCTGTAAATATGTAATTCACTGGCCCTTTACCTTTGTGAATGAACACAGTGAGCGATCGGTACTGAGTGTTTGAGCTTTGGAGTGCACGCCCTAATGCAATAGGCTGCGCACACCTATGATTGATGCAGAGAGTTGATGCTGATCCCCATGATTAACAGTTGCCCAGGAGTGGCAGAGAAGGAAGAGAGGACCCAGCGTGTCTTTAGACCATCCACAAACCATCAGAAAAAGCAAAAAATGTAAAATACCACTTGGGGGATCTCAAGGGTGGAGGGAACCCTAGGACCTGGAAGAAGCATGGAGTTTGGGGTTGGACTTTAAGGTTGGCAATGCAACTACCTAGTTGTTGATAGATCTAAAGACAATTGTACAATAAGTTGGTATATTGTATAGTCACTTTAAGGCTGGCCATACACGGTTTGAATCTCAGCTGGTTCAGCTGAGCATGGGCAGGCTGAATGTACCAAGTTGATTGATCAATCAACTTGGGTAGAACCAGCACATTTTCTTGCGATTATCGATAGCGGCTGCTTCTCCTACCCGCTCCCCCCCCCCCCACCTCCACCCCCGCCGGGAGCAGACAATTGCTCAGCAGGAGGGATTCCCACGTCAACGCTGTCTGTGTTGATGGGGGGGGAATTGAGCGAATGGTCATGTGTGGTCAGTGTATCGAGGCTGACCATACACTATACAATCTGATTGTACAGTCTCCTTTAGATCTACCATCATCCAAAGTACTACCTCACTGGATACTAATTGAATGGATTGTTTAGATTTGATCTTATATTATATAGTTTTAGTAAAGTTTGATCAGATTGTATAGCAGCTTAAAGTGAAATTAAGCCCAGGTTGACATTGATGGCGGGTTTGAAATCGCGTGACTTCAGCTGAACTCGCACAATTTCAAACCGGCAATGCAGTCCAACTTCGGGGGCAATTTGACAGACACCTGAGTGGGTTCCTGCACAGATGTCTTTCAAATTGTCGCCAAAAGTAATACAGGAACTATTGGTCTTTTCTGTCATACCTGCTTCTCACTGCCTGTCTGCTTTAATGTACACTGAGCCATGCATAGCACCACTCTATGCTGTGATGTCATCACATGGTCATGCGTGGAAGTGACATCATCGCAGCCCGGCCAATCCCAAGCCGACCAGTCTGAACCCAGAAGGAAGACTGGGAGAAGATGAAGGCACCCATGACCAGCAGGGAGCATTGATATTGCAGTGCTGGGGGGGATTGTTTGACAGGTAAGTCTGCCAGAATGTGCCGTGCTTTATAGCACATTATGGCTAAAAGGAAATTTACTTCCACTTTAAATTTGCAATTTTTTTCCAATCCCAAACTAAATAAATTCTAAAAAAAAAAATCACTGCAAAATAAACAGGTAACCGAGTTCATTTTACTAAAAAAAAAATGAAGAGAATAATAGAACTGGACAGTAGATGGCGACAAAACGATCTGGAATTTTTACTGCATAGTTCATTCAATTCAGAAAATTGTCTTTATAGTGTTACACTGCTTGTTATGTCATAGGTGTCCCCACACATGAGAATACCAGATAGATGTTAAATAATATGTAAGTAACACTTAGGCTCCTTTAACAAGAGCGTATCGATCGGACCCTCCATTCTCTATGGAGTGGCGGGTGTAAACGGACATCTGTACATTTCCACCCGCCTACATCCATGCCAATCCAAAGAGAAAGATGGGGATCTATTCCTCTTCTGTCCAGCGGATTGGATGGCAGTCGGATGTAAACAGACAGGAGTCCATTTACATCTGACCGCCCATAGAGGAGAGCAGGCTGTGTCTGTGTCCGCTCTGTATAAGTGGATCAGCCATACTTCTGCTCAGCGGGATCAGCGGACAAATTCCTTGCTAAGCAGAGTCCTAGCAGAGTCCGCCCCAAGAGGAAGGGGCCTTACAGCTATTTATAGCTTGGTGGAAATCACAGTACTCCAGCAGGGTGGCACCAACTTTGTTCATCCACAGTCAACATTTACTGTTTGGGCTGAGATGTTGGCTCAGAGATGATTCAGTCATGTAAATCCTGGTGCCTGTGTGGTTGTTTGCTGTGTTTACAAATGTCTGACACAAAACAGCCCCCTGCAACAGCGTCTGCGTTATCTGTTGCTATGAGTTATCCTAGGTTTTGATGTTCATCTAAAACTGCGGCTCCTCATAAAAGTGATCCACATTTGAGTCGCTTTTCAGAGCTGATTTACACATGGTGAGGACGTACTTGCCAACAGTCCCTATTTTCCTGGGACATTACCGGGATTTAGACCCTTTTCCAGATATTAGCGTTTCCCTGGAAATGTCCCGGGAAATCGCAGGTTTACCGATTTTTCGCCGCGGCCGGCACTTGTGAATTGAACTCAGCGACGGCCATTTTACAGAAGACCAGCTCGTGAAGCAGGGAAGAACCAAGAGGCAGAGCCCGGGTGGCAATGAAAGTGGCTGCCCCATTGACAGCCACCACCCGGGCTATGCCTCTTGGTTCTTCTCTGTTTCACGAGGTGGTCTGGCATGGAGATCAAATCAGTGGCCGTGTCGCTCCAGGGGTGCAGAGGAGTGTCAGTGTCTTCCCCACACCTCGGTCTCTGTGAGTGAGACACCATCCCTCCTGGGGGACAGGGATCGCCATCCCTTGCTGGGGGACAGGGACCATCATCCTCCTTGGGGGACAGGGACCACCATTCCTTGCTGGGGGACAGGGACCACCATCCCTTGCTGGGGGACAGGGACCATCATCCCCTCTGGGGGACAGAGATCACCATCCCTTGCTGGGGGGCAGAGACCACCATCCCTTGCTGAGGGACAGGGACCACCATCACTTGCTGGGGGACAGGGACCAGCATCCCCCCTGGGGGACAGAGGCACCATCCCTTGCTGGGGGACAGGGACAACCATCCCTTGCTGGGGGACAATGACCACCATCCCTCCTGGGAGGCAGAGATCACCATCCCTTGCT
>BLSH010076090.1:1577513-1591290 GCA_018402905.1 Glandirana rugosa | reverse complement strand
CCGGTCAGCCTAGGCAAAGTTACTTACTGGAGTTCATTGAAGTCAATGCCCCCTGCAACTGTGTGCAACAACGTCTCCCCACCACCTGTCAAACATCTCTGAAAAGCAATCTGAGTGAAGATCGGTTTTCAGAGGAGCGGCAGTGTCTGCCTCACATATGAATGAGCCCTAATAGATTTGTCTGGGGCCCCAGCCAGATGCCCAGTCTGCTCTTATTATAATCTGTCACTGGATCTACCCAACATAACTCTTAAAATGTAGTTACTGGCCAGGGTATGAAAATATATTGTATGTACTGAATACAAAAGAAACAATTATGACCAAAGTTGAACAAAAACTGTTTGTCACTTTAAATGACAGCAACAATTACAGGAAGACACACCCAGATCACTCTCAGTAGATGTCCAGGGGGCATGTTTCCTGGCTGCAGGGTCTAGTAATGCCCCGGAGGCATTAAAGCAAACTATTTGCTTGGCTTGTATGAGCAAAGCACCAGTTTGCCAAAGACCATTAAAGCAGAGTTCTGCTCTCCTCCAGCAAAAAAGTCAGCAGCTACATCTACTGTAACTGCTGACTTTGAATATTAGGACACCTGTCCTGGAATCCAGCAATGTTGGCACTCCAGCCAATGTTTCCATTGGCTCTCGGGTGCTGCCGCTGCCATTTGTGGTAAGGGAAAATGGCAGTGAAGCTTCACAGCTGGTTCCTTACTGCACATGTGCGAAGCACACCATGCTTTCTGAATGGCCTGGCGGCGGGGGAAGGAGGAGGAGGAGTGAACTTCAGAGTGATCTTGCCACGGTGAGATCTCTCAGAAGTGGGGACGGGTACCTGTCAAAAACAAATGTGGCACCGGAGGGGGGTAGAGGCAGATAATCGGAGCTTCCAATTTTGGTTGGAACTTCGCTTTAATTTCAACAAAACATAAGTTTACATGTCCATTTAACATATTTTGTTATTTCCCTAGTGGGTGATTATCTTCAAGTGGAGAGGTTCACAAACATGTAATCCAGCCGCATGTCAGGTTAAGGGCTTCATGCCCATGTTTATTCATTCAGTAAATCAGGATAACAGAAAGACTTCCCTCGCAGGGGTAGAAAATAGTCCTAAGTCAAAAGTCCATTACATTAATAAAAAGCCTCCTGGCTTACAGATAGACCTCACTGGGTCTGCTTCAGTCCTGCAGGCATGTTCACTCACAGCCTGCTCCTTCTCTCTCAGCACCACCACTCATTACACCCAGGTCAGGCAAAATTATACCCCAGCTGGTGAGCAAGGTGTGACCAATACTTAACCCCTTGCTGCCTACAGACCTCTCCCTGCCACCCATTTACCTTAAGAATCTCAAGATTCTATGTGGCAGATATACTCCATCCACAACTGACATGGGCTATTTGTCACATACCTCTCCCCTCTGTTTGAATCATGCTATTAAACAGTGGGTTCTAGAAAGGACATCTGCATTTTTGTGGTTACAACCAGCCCTGTGCTCCACTTTAAATGAATAATCTTGGAGGGCCAGGAACCAACGGGTAATCCTTGCATTATGGTCCTTAGCCTGGGCCATCCATTTCAAGGGAGCATGGTCTGTTATGAGTCGGAAGTGGTGCCCCAGCAAGTAGTACCGTAGAGCCTCTAAGGCCCACTTAATGGCCAAGCACTCTCACTCCACAATACTGTAATTTCTCTCTGCCGGGGTCAGCTTCCGACTCAAATAGACCACTGGGTGTTTTTCTCCGCTTACCATTTGTGACAAAACAGCCCCCAGACCTATACTGGAGGCATCAGTCTGGACTACAAACTCCTTGCTAAAGTCTGGGGCCACCAACACAGGCTTGTTACATAGCGCCTCCTTCAGGCTTTGGAAAGCTGCTTCAGCCTCAGGATTCCATTTAATTGCTACAGAGGAACTTTTTGCCTTGGTGAGGTCAGTTAAGGGTGTTGCCAGTGTGGAAAGTTTGACATGAACCTTCGATAATACCCAACCATGCCTAGGAAGGTTCTCACTTGTTTCTTGGTGGCAGGCCAGTCTTTAATGGCTTCTACCTTATGGACTTGGGGTTTGATTAGGCCCCATCCAATGGTGTATCCCAGATACCGGGCCTCTTCTAACCCTATGGCACACTTCTTTGGGTTTGCGGTTAAGCCAGCCTTTCTGATGGAGTTTATGACAGCCTGGACTTTGGGTAGATGACTTTCCCAATCTGTGCTCCAAATAACCACATCATCTAGATAGGCTGCAGAATAACACTGATGCGGCCTAAGGATCTCATCCATCATCCGCTGGAATGTAGCGGGAGCTCCATTTAACCCAACAGGCATCTGCACATACTGCCATAACCCCTCAGGTGTTGCAAAAGCGTTTTTCTCTTTTGCTTCTTCTGTCAGGGGAACCCGCCAATACCCTCTATTGAGATCCAGAGTGGTTATATACCTGGCGGGGCCCAACTTCTCCACTAATTCATCAACCCGGGCATGGGATATGTATCAAACTTGGACACCTCATTCAGTTTCCGGAAGTCATTGCAAAATCTTAAGGACCCATCTGGTTTGGGAACCAAGACTATAGGACTACACCATTCACTTTTAGACTTCTCTATCACCCCGAGGTCGAACATCCTCTGTACTTCCTTGGCTAGTGCCTGTCTACGGGTCTCTGGAATATGATAAGGCTTAAGGCGTACTCGAACCTTGGTGTCAGTGACAATGTCATGTTTATTTACATTTGTGCAGCCAAGCAAGTCTGAGAAGAAGTCTTTATTGCACTGTAAAAACCCCCTCACCTCCTGATGTTGGGACACCGACATGGACTCAGGTATTTGAACTTCACTTATGCCTCCCTCTTTTTTAAGTGGCTGATCACCCAGAGCTAGGAGAGCTGTCTTTCCATGCTTTAATTCAATTTATATGATAGATCTGCTCTTTCTTCCGCCTGTCTGGTTGGTATACCTTATAGTTTACTTCCCCAACCTTTTCCAGTATTTCATAGGGTCCTTGCCACTTAGCTAGGAACTTACTTTTCACTGTGGGGACTAAAACAAGTATGAGATCCCCCGGATGGAAAGTCCGAACCTTCGCCAACCTATTGTATACTCATCTCTGGGCTTTCTGGGCTTGCTGCATGTGTTCTCGAACCTGGGGCATTACTGAGGCAATCCTTTCCTGCATGGCTGAGATACATTCAATGACACTCCGGTAGGGAGAAGTTTCAGTCTCTCAAGTTTCTTTAGCAATGTCCAGCAACCCTCTGGGATGCCTTCCATACAGGAGTTCAAAGGGTGAGAACCCTGTGGAAGACTGTGGGACCTCTCTAATGGCGAACAACAGGTATGGTAGTAGACAATCCCAATCTCTCCCATCTTTAGCCACCACCTTCTTGAGCATACTCTTGAGGGTTTTGTTAAACCCTTCTACTAAACCATCTGTCTGAGGGTGGTAAACTGAAGTATGCAAATGGTTAATATTGAACAATTTGCACAATTCTTTCATCACCTTTGACATGAAGGGAGTCCCTTGGTCGGTTAGAACCTCCTTTGGGACCCTAATACGGGTAAACATGTGGAACAACTCTTTGGCGATGGTCTTGGAGGAAGTATTTCTTAAGGGAACAGCCTCGGGATACCAGGTGGCATAGTCCATGGCGACTAGGATGTAGTGATAGCCTCTGGCAGACTTAACTACTGGCCCTATCAGATCCATGGCAATTTGGGCGAAAGGAATCTCAATCACAGGCAATGGTACCAGTGGGCTACGGTAATGGGGCATAGGGGCTACCTTTTGACACTCAGGACATGACTCACAATAGTTTTTCACGTCGCCATGTATCCTAGGCCAGAAGAAATGTTGTATGACACGTTCTTTTGTCTTTTCATAGGCCAGATGGCCACCCAGGGGGTGTGTATGGGCCAGATTCAGCACTATCCTCCTATAGGGGTCAGGCACCACGAGTTGTTTCACAACCTCACCCCGAATTTTGTCAACCCAATACAACATGTCATGGTTAACCGCCATATGAGGAATCACATTTTCCAGCCCTGGGGCTACCGGGGTCCCATTGTTTACCTTCACAGTTTTCCAGGCTTGTACAAGAGTAGGATCCTGTAACTGGGCGGTCCCGAAGTTGTCCCGCGAAACCTCTAGCTTCGGCGTGCCGGACAACTCTAGGGTTTCAGGGGGTCACCTCCGGTTCACCCGCATACGCTGCACAAGTAGGTTCCCCCCAAAAAAAGGGACTTTAAATAGGTTGACCAACCACTGACATTAGATAAAAATATATTATTTATTAAATATAATGTAAATCAAAAAGAATCATCGAATATAAGCAAGACAAGGGGAAAAAACTGAAAATCAAAATGACATGTATGTGTATTAAAAACAATCACAGTTTCATTGCATCAGTGTTGCCTTGATGGAATGTTTCTCCAAGGAGCACAGTTGATGAGTTCGTTGTCCGCAACTGTAGTGCGGTTAGCCTCCGCGATGGAGCGCGGTTACCCAACATATATGTTTCAGAGCCGTAAGCCCTTCATCAGGGGTAGCTTGTACAACAAACTGTGGCAACTGGATATATATTGTAGTAAAAAACTTTCTTTCTTCTCTGGGTACAGATAATCATGAACGCACCCCACAGCTGTGGGGGGAGATAAAGGTCAACTTATGCTGTCGGTGAGTGGATGGATCGTGTCATTGTAGCGCGGCTATATGTGACCAAAAATGTTGAAGAAGACGTCATGTGCATTCATCCATTGATCTCAATTAGAAAAAATGTTCAGAGGGAAGGGAGAGAAAGGTGAAGTCAAAGAAAGAGGAGCATATAAGTCGTGTTCTTCCTCTAAGGACGATCGAAGGGATCTGCCCACAGTCCCAAATGCATGTGTCTGTCTCTACCGGCCCTGTAATACTTTATTGCCATCCGCCGTGTGGGTCTGCCCGCCACTCGGATGGGGTCTTTCAACAGGGGGCAATGCTCTGAGCACTCTCACTGGCCTTTCAGGACTACCTCTTTTCGGCTTTACCAACGGTGTTATTGGGGTTGACCGGGCGGCCACAGGAGGGGGTCTTTTGACCATCATGGATCGTGAAGCTGCTGATCCAGCGACCAGGTCCTCTGCCGCCAAGTAGCGTTCCACCAGCTCAACCAGAACGTCCTTTGAATTTGGATCAGATTGCCTTAAAACTCAGGAGGTAGCACTCTCAGGAACTGATCCATTGCAACTCTTTACACTATTTTGGGCCCTGTGAGTATCTCAGGCTGCAGCCACCGTTTGACCAGGTAGATTAGGTCATACATTTGGGAGCAGGGGGATCTATCTGCCTTGAAACTCCAGCTATGTACTCACTGTATCAAGCAAGTATATGCGCACAGCCTTGTGCACTCACGGCCACCTGGAGAAGTGTGTATAAACACCCAGTATGTCAGAATTATGTGCTAACCAACTGACAATGAAGCAAATTCAATGATTAAGAATCAGACATGATATATTAAAAAAAAACATATTAATAAATACAAACAAGATGAATATCTCATCAGAAATTATGGTATTAAAAAAGTCCAAGTGTCCATATGCACTGTGCAGGCAGCCGTCAGAGAGAGCCGCACCAAACTCCAATGCTAGATAAAAAGACAAGGGGAGAGGCGCCTCTAAGTGCTATATGTAACAGATTTATTAGAGCCAAAAGATTAAAAACACTCACAAGTGAAGGAGTACATCGGGCATGTAAACAATCAATCCAGTGTAGGAGACATCAGGATGCGTCCCATGGCTACTGCAGAGGTGCTGTGTGGCGATGATCGTCACTTGAAAGAGCCGCTCTGAGTGGTGGAAGAAGCTGGCCGGGAACTCAGATGAGGCTTGACACGCAGCGGAGCCAGGTACGGGCAGATGACGTCAATAGAGTGCGATGCGTTTTGTGGGCGTACGGCTATGGTGACATGATAGCCGCGCCCCTTCTTTAGGCAAAGGTACGACTGGAATAGGAAGGCTAAGAAATATATACTCTGGGGGCGGGGAGGAGACGAACAATAAACACTGTGTTTATTGTTCGTCTCCTCCCCCGCCCCCAGAGTCACACCCTGTAAAAACCTCGCTCAGGCTACTTTCATACTGGGGCGGGTGGGCGGTAGCGGTAAATCACCGCTAGTTTAGCGGCGATTTACCGCTGCTATAACGGCGCTATGCAGGCAGGAGCGTGGCACTTTTAACTCCTCACAAGGGGTTAAAAGTGCCAGTGCACTGCGTTTCCGAGGCGGCGTGCAGCCACTTCAGAAGCGCTTGCCATTGATTTCAATGGCAGGGGAGGTGGAGGAGCGGCAGATTCACCGCTCACCGCACCGCCCCAAAGATGCTGCTTGCAGGACTTTTTGTAATGTCCTGCAAGCGCACCGCCCCAGTGTGAAAGCACTCAGGCTTTCACACTGGGGTGGATGGAGGGTGTTTTTTTTAAGGCGCTATAAGGGCACAATTTTTAGCCCAAAAGTGCCTGAAAAACGCCCCAGTGTGAAAGTAGCTTACTGTAGACATCCAAAAGCTCTGAGACTGCTGCTGGGCACTGCCATATTAGATGTGATGGCAGCAGCCCCCCCCCCCCCCCCGACACAGAGCTGTCACCCAAGTGACACCCTATATCAGCCCTTCTCAACTTTTTTTAATACAGAGAACCCTTGAAATAATTTGCATGTGCTAGGGAACCCCTTCTAAATGATTACATCTCCAGCTCACAGCACAATATCATGATCAGTAAGTTGCATATAGAGTAATACAGAAAAGAATATAGAATGTAGGGGTGCCGCCCCCCTAATCCGTGCGTCCGGTCCCTGATTTACATGCAGAGCACCGGATGCATTGATTTCAATGGGGTTTTTCTTTTTTCTTTGAAGCACATGATTAGAGCCAGAGGCTCTAATTGGCTTCAAAAAGGGTGGGCTTGGAGTGCAGTGAGCCCACCCACTTGTGTGACAATAGCAAATTAATATTCACTATTGTCTTCCTGATTGTCCTCCCAGCAAATCGGGCCTCAGGACCCGCTTCCTGATTGGCTGGGAGGAGAAGCGACTGTATTGGCCGCCGAGGAGGAAGCCGCAGAGGTGGAGGAGGCGCAGGGAAAACCACCAGGAAGCCGCCAAGGAGGAAGAGATGCAGGGAGGATCCAAAGCTGCCCGGCGACCTAGATGGGGTAAGCGCAGGGCTGGTGGGCGGACGGACGAGCAAGCGACTGGGTATGGCAGGACCGACCAACTGAAGGGAGGGGGGGTGTCAGGTAGTATGTTTGCCACCGCCGCCACTGGAATGTAGTGTATCTAACATATTTGACATCCAGAGCAGATCGTTACTTTTTAACACCCCCCACCCCGTAAAAAAAAAAATAGTTTCAGTAACAACCATGAAATGGAACAAATAATAAAAATGGCCAGAAAAAAAAGCACCAAAGATGAAAATGATAATGCCCCTTTACACTGGTGGTACAGAGCTAGCCCCACGTCGTTTAAGGGCTCCTCAACAACAGGCCAAATAATATTGATCCGATGTTGAAAGAAAATTACAATGAAGTGTAGCACCCTGATCTTCAACAGGGATGATGTCAAATCTAGTTTGCTTGATTCTTTTCCTAACTCTGAGTTTGATGTACCTCTCTCCTCTGCCACTGGGTGGCACTGCTACTTATGGCATGGGAGTGATAAGGTGCCTATGAATCCGGAATATGAATGGATAGGTTGCTCTAGCCAATAGGCAAGGGTCTTCTTGGGCCGCATAGCCTGCTGGGAGAGCCTATTTATCTGGGAGGAGTCAGGTGATCGGTGTTCTGTGCCACCTGGACGGCTGTCTGGGTGGACGTGTGTTGAAAACTCCCGGCTGCTAAGCCAGAAGCCTGGGGTCTATCCGGGAGCTCCTGGTTGCTAGACAGTCTGAGGCCTACCCAGGACAAGAAGCAGCAGTGTGGGGTTGGGGCTTCATGTCAGAAGCCTAACCAAGTTGCATGGATTCTGCCAGCCGGAGAACCCCTCTTTGTCGGAGATGAAGGGACAGAGTTGCTAACAGAGGACAACCATTCCTGTCGCCAGAGGCAAAGTGTGAACCAGGGTGAGAGGTAAAGGGGAAACTGTCGCCTACAAGGGACAACGCTCCTGTTATCAGAGGCCAGAGTTCAGAGTCTGAGAGAGTAGCAGAACAGCCTTTTTCACTAACCGGGGAGAAGTTGGGAAAGTCTCAGTGGAAGTCAAGCTAGGAATCCAGCAGGATAGAGGAGGTGATGCTTGCAAGAGAGTTTAGCAGTTGGGCTGAAGAGCCGAGTCAGTGGCCCAGCAGGTCAGCATGGGGGACACTCGGAAGATACAGTGGTTGATGTATGAAGTTCAAGGGACCCAGTGGCAGTGGGAGTCCAAGGAGTCTTGTTAAGAGACTGTGAGTTCAAGTTCATGAATCTGCAGTGGGAGGCTGTGAAATGGAGGCCAGGTCTACACAATGGGGATACCAAGTTTGGTATGTGTACCGATCTGTGTTGAAGTCAAGAATACAAGTTCAGTACCAAAGTAAATAGTTCTCGTCAGGCACAGTTCAGTGGGAAGGTCTGTGGGACTATACAGCTATCCTATCGTCCTATTTTTGTGAGTCTCCAAGTCTACTAAGTGCTTTTGCACCCACTCAAGGTGTGTCCTGGCCCTAACCCTCTCACCCCAGTTCTTTAAGGCCCCTTTCACACTGGAACTGCCCGAGCATCAGCGGCAAACCGCCGCTAAATTAGCGGCAATCCGCCGCTGTAATAGCAGCGCTATGGCGCCGCTATTCGGGCGGCAGCACGGCACTTTTAACCCCCCCACAAGGGGTTAAACAGGGGTTAAAAGTTCCGGCGCTCGGCGCTCCCGGAGCGGTGTACAGCCGCTTCAGAAACGCTGCCCATTCATTCCAATGGCAGGGGCGGTGGAGGAGCGGTGTATACACCGCTCCCTACATTCCCCTAAAATCATGCTTGCATGATTTTCTTCAACGCTGCGCTAGCGCATGCCTCAGTCAGAAAGCATCCATTGAGATGCATGAGTAGTTTTTTTATAGAGTTTTTTATAGCGTTATTTTAGCGGTAATTTTAGTGTGAAAGGGGCCTTAGAGAAAATACATTTCTTTTGTTCTGCATCATCAAAGTGTCTGACGCCCAACTCAGTTCTTCTATCTGCACCCACCATGCCTAGTAACCCACTTTATGAAGATGGATGTCAGCTGTCCCTGGCTCTGGGGGTCATCATTGGGCCTTTAGGGATCAGGGCCATGGCTACAGAAACTTTCATATGATGTCCTCGGTTTGCAGTGGCTATACTGGGAAGATGCATGCAGCTACTGGCATCATCCCAAAAATTTCAGCTGGCACTTCCCTTTAAGGCAGAATTGATTTGAGTGGCTATACAGCCATCACCGCAAGCCTTAGAAAATAAAATGGTGGGTGTTGCAATTCTTTATTTGCGCAGTGGTTTTTCAAATGCAATTTGTTTGGAAAAAGATACACTTTTTTGAATTTTAATGCAAAAAACACAAAATAATACCCAATTGTTTGGTTAAATATTTAAGTGGTTGTATCCCTCCAATGTTCATTTTTACCTATAGGTAAGCCTATAATAAGGTTTAGGAGATATTCGCCCTACATGCAGCTGCAGACGTCAGCGGCACATGCGCTCTGAAGGTCTGGCAGATCGTGCCAGAAATTCAGAGCTCCTTGCCGGTGACTGGGACCCTCATTCTAAGGTAAGTATTTCATAATGTGCTAGTATGTGATCCATACTAGCACATTATGCTATTGTCTTGCAGGGGTTTTTTTTTCCGGCAGGTTTACCACCACTTTAAAGATGATATTATGCCGAGTAAATAGATACAAAGCATGTCACACATTTCAAAATTGTGCACGCCCGTGCAACAGTGACAAACTAAATACATTTTATTATCCATAGGTACAATTTTTAGGGCTCATTTACACTTTTTTTTACTTCAACGCACATTTAAGCACCTACCGCTTCAACATGCTTTTCTGATGTGTTTTTTGATGCTTCTTTAATGCTTTGGTGGTACTTTTTTGAAGGTTTAACCTCTTTAGCCCCGGAAACCTTACCCCCTTAATGACCAGGTTATCTTTAGCAATACGGCACCGTGTTACTTTAACTGACAATTGCGCAGCCGTGCGACACTTTACCCAAATAAAATTGGTGCCCTTTTTTCCCACAAATAGAGCTTTCTTTTGGTGGTATTTGATCACCTCTGCGATTTTTATTTTTTGCACTATAAACAAAAAAAGAGCGACAATTTTGAAAAAACCCAATATTTTTTACTTTCTGCTATGGAACAAATCCAATAAAAAAATTGAATTTCTTCATAGATTTCGGCCAATATGAATTCTGCTACATGTTTTTGGTAAAAAAAAATCACAATAAGCGTACATTGATTCGTTTGCGCAAAAGTTATAGCTACAAACTATGGGATATATTTATACAATTTTTATGTATTTATTTATTTTTTTATTAGTAATGGCAACAATCTGCGATTTTTAGCGGGTCTGCAACATTGCGGCGGACAATTCGGACACTAAGTGAAACTTTTTGGGGACCAGTGACAGTGCTAAAAAAATGTACGGTCACTGTACTAGTGACACTGGCAGGGAAGGGTTTAACATCAGGGGCTCAAATGTGCTCCCAAGGGGTGCTTTCTAACTGTGTGGGGGGAGGTGCTTTGACTGGGGGAAGACAGAGATCCGTGTTCCTGCAAGCAGAAACACATCTCCATCTTCCCTTCTCACAGAACCTTGTTTACATAGGCAGACCACCGTTCTGCCTCTCCTCAGAACGATCCGCCGGACCTGCTGATTGGCTCCTGCTGTGTCCAATCACACCAGGAGCCAAGAGGTGCGTGCACCAGACCCAGTGCACGAAATCATGTACAGGTACATGATTCCGTGCAGGAGGGCCGATGTGCCACAGTATATCTGTGTGGGGCAGTCCAGAAGGAGTTAATGAAGCTTGGCAGATGCCCTGTGTGTCTGTGTGTGTGTGTGTGTGTGGATATCTCATGCCTGAAATTTCTCCAAAACAAAGTTAAGCTAAAGCTCAATAAAAGCCTCTCAAAAGCTTCAGGTGCTGTAAGCGAGCTTTGTCATAGACTTCTATGGAGGCTTTGGAGACACTTTAAGAGCCGGTTCACACTACAGCGATCCGACTTGCGGGGCGACTCATCGCGACCCAGCACAGCGCAACTTCAGCGTGGCTTGCTAACGACTTTTGTAATAGAAGTCAATGCAAGTCGCCTGAAGTCGCCCCAAAAGTAGTACAGGAACCTTTTTCTAAGTCGGAGAGACCTGAGTCGCTCCTTATTAGAACGGTTCCATTGCACTGCATGGCGGCGACTTGTCAGGCGACTCAAGTTGCCTGACAACTCGCGGCAGTGTGGACCGGCTCTAAATGCACGACTAAAGTGACATGGGGTATAATTTTTGAAGCAAAACAAATGCAAGGTGTAAACAGGACTGTAAGGTAACCATTTTATTTAGTGACAGGAGCTTTGACTGGCGTTCAGAGAGCTTTAAAAAAAAAAAAGCGTGTCCAAAGCCATGTTTTGAAGCAAGTGTAAATTAGCCCTAAAACTCTTTACAGATTACCACTTTAGATTTACAGAAGAAGTCTGGTGCTACAATTACTGCCCTCAATCTGACCTTCGTGGTGATACCACACATGTGTGGGGTGATCGCTGTTTGCGTGCGTTTCTGCTATAAAACATACCCAATACAAAAAATCTAATTTCTTCCTCAGTTTAGGCCAATATATATTCTGCTACATATTTTTGATAAAATAAATGCCAATAATTCCAATAATATTGATTGGTTTGTGCAAAAGTTATCTCATCTAAAAACTATGGGATATTTTTATGGCATTTTATACTAGTAACTATGGCGATCAGTGATTTTTAGCGGGACTGCGACATTGCGGCGGACAAATCGAACACTAAGTGACACTTTTTGGGAACCAGTGACACCAATACAATGATCAGTGCTAAAAAAATGCACTGTCAATGTATAAATGACACTGGCAGGGAAGGGGTTAACATCAGGGGCGCTCAAAGGGATAAGTGTGCTCCTAGGGGGTGCTTTCTAACTGTGGGTGGAATGCTGTGACTGAAGGAAAACAGGAGATCCATGTTTCTGCTTAGCAGAAACACAAGATCTTTATCTTCCTCCTTCACATAAAGGCGATCTGCCTTGTTTACATAGGCAGACCACTGTTCCGCCTCTCTCATGAGGGATCGCGGGTGGCCGGCGCCCATTGCGGCCGACGGACCCACTGATTGGCCCACGCTGTGTCCAATCATAGCGGGTTGCCAGCAGCAGCTCATGCGCATGCCCCAGACCTCGTGCAGAAAATCACGTACAGATACGTGATTTTGCGCAGCCAGGCCACCCTGTTGCAGTATATATGCAGTGGGCGGTCTGGAAGTGGTTAACAGAAGTCAATGCAAGACGCTCCAAAGTCACCCCCTAGTAGTGAAGGAGCCTTTTTCTAAGTCGGAGCGATGGTTCCATTGCATTGAATGGCAAATCGCCCCAGTGTGAACCGACACTAAGGGTTTGTTTACAACTGCAACACCGGAAGTGATGAACTGCTCCATTGTTTCCAGTTTTCTATACCATAGCTGCCAACTGTCCCTGATTTCGAGGGACTGTCCCTGATTTGGAACAAAGTCCCTCTTTCCTCCTCACTTGTCCCTCATTTTGGTCTGATGCATATACCTATATATAAAATGCACTATTTATCTATCAACAAGTGTTACAGTGCTAAACCTTTCATCCAATTTCTAAATTGCTGCATTTGTACATTTAAAATGCTAATATAAAGGAATAGTGCTAAAAAAAAAAGTACTTGTGGGTTTAACTAATAATTTTTTTGTATAATTCTCCTTTGAGGGGGGGTGGCAGGGTGTGTGTCCTATGCATATATACTTTTGCTAATAGGTGTCCCTCGTTCCCATTTAGAAAGTTGAGAGGTATGCCCGACCCTACAGGAGTGGAAAAGGGAGGCAGAACGCTGGATACACCAGGCAAAAGACCAATATGACAAATTCAAAGATATATGGGCAGGCTGGCAATACTATTCACAGGAGATCCCCACGAATGACTAAAGCTTACCTCACCTACCTGGGCCTCATGGCCTGACCGGGCACCCTCTAGACCAGGGGTAGGGAACCTGTGGCTCTCCAGCTGTTGCAGAACTACATTTCCCATCATGCTTCTGGGAGTATCCATCAGCCTTGAAATGCCTCATGGGAAATGTAGTTCTACAACAGAAATGCCTCATGGGAAATGTAGTTCTACAACAGCTGGAGAGCCACAGGTTCCCTACCCCTGCTCTAGACTCTCCTAGTCCTAAATTCCCCCACACAGCCTAACCTACGTTGCATTCTCCTGGTGATGTTATTTCGTTTTTCTTTTGTTACTCTTTATTTTTCTTTCTATCTCTCTCTTTTCCCTATCATTAATATATATTTTTTTCTTCTTTTCCTTATTTTCTCGCGGATACGAGTGTGTGTAGATCACGGAATTGAATGGTGCAATCAAGATGGTAGACTTCTGTCCCGGTCTCCCTTTTACCCGGTTTTATTCCTAGTTTTATTCCTAGTTTGGGGGGGATGGATGGAGCCGGGACAGGTTTGGGGTGGTGGATAGAGCTGGAAGGGGATTGGGGGGATGGATAGAGCTGGGATGGAATTGATGGGGGGTTGGGTGGAGCCGGAATGGGCTCTTACGTTGCATCCAATCC
>BLSH010076090.1:1559529-1572210 GCA_018402905.1 Glandirana rugosa | reverse complement strand
TATCACTCCTAGCAGCATAAATGTTACCTGCCGATGCGCCACCCCCCCAATCACCATGTTGTCCCCCTCCTGTGCAGTAGTCCTGTTACATACCTCAGGGCAGGTGCTGTAGTGTGGATAGTGTCCCGCCTCCTACTCGGCTCTTGCTCCCGGCCTGTGTACACATCAGAGCTGAGGCGGAAGTGGCAGTGAGTGCAGCCAGCAGGAACAGAGATGTGATTGTGGCCACGGCATGTGGGGGTGTGTGGGATGGTCGGACCAGGGCACCAAGTCTATCTCTTCCTCACTCCCTTCTCCCCCAATCTCCCCGCACATCACATGGAGCAGAGGCAATCCCGGAAGGGAAGGAGGGAGCCATGGCGCCCCTCTCAATGCAGCGCTGTTGCTAGTCTGAGCCTGGTGTCACCTGCTGGTGGGTTTCACTCAGGTGCGGGCCGCACTCCGATAGCACCGCCACTGATTCGAGAGGTCCCGGACTCTGATCAGCTCTGAGCCGGCAGAACTGCACACTCAGGTCTTCCCGTGGGATGGGAGAACCTGAAAGAGCTGTGGAAGGAAGACTGATGACCCATAAATATACAGTATCTCACAAAAGTGAGTACACCCCTCACATTTTTGTAAATATTTTATTCTATCTTTTCATGTGACAACACTGAAGAAATGACACAGTGTAAATTTGCTCTCCCCTCAAAATAGCTCAACACACAGCCATTAATGTCTAAACCACTGGCAACAAAAGTGAGTACACCCCTAAGTGAAAATGTCCACATTGGACCCAGTTAGCTATTTTCCCTCCCCAATATCATGTGACTTGTTAGTGTTACAACGTCTCAGGTGTGAATGGGGAGCAGGGGTGTTAAATGTTATCGCTCTCACTCTCTCATACTAGTCACTGGAAGTTCAATATGGCACCTCATGGCAAAGAACTCTCTGAGGATTTGAAAAAAAAGAATTGTTGTTCTACATAAAGATGACCTAGGCTATAAGAAGATTCCGAAGACCCTGAAACTGACCTGCAGCGCGGTGGCCAAGACCATACAGCAGTTTAACAGGACAGGTTCCACTCAGAACAGGCCTTGCCATGGTCGACCAAAGAAGTTGAGTGTACGTGCTCAACGTCATATCCAGAGGTTGTCTTTGGGAAATCGATTTCTGAGTGCTGCCAGCACTACTGCAGAGGTTGAAGGGGTGAGCCTGTCAGTGCTCAGACCATACGCCGCACACTGCATCAAATTGGTCTGCATGGCTGTCATTCCAGAAGGAAGCCTCTTCTAAAGATGATGCACAAGAAAGCCTGCAAACAGTTTGCTGAAGACAAGCAGACTAAGGACATGGATTACTGGAACCATGTCCTGTGGTCTGATGAGACCAAGATAAACTTATTTGGTTCAGATGGTGTCAATTGTGTGTGGCGGCAACCAGGTGAGGAGTACTGTTAGAGGACTTGGATGTCTTTCTGCTGTTTCTGCGGTGGTGCGCGCGCCTGTGCGCGTTCGCACACGTCCGTGCGTGCTCACGCACGCTTGAAATGGAGCCTTTATGCCTGGGAAGCCCTGCAGTCTGTGCTGTCCATTCTACAGCATTGGAGTGTGTTCCAGAGAGCTACCTGTCTTTTGAATCTGTATCCTGATCTGTTCCTGTGACCCGGCTTGTTTGATCTTGATTGACTTCCGCCTGCACCGACCCCCAGCTTGCCCACGATGATTCTTCTGCCTGACCCATTGTACCTCGCTGCCTGCTTGTTAACGACCCTGCCTGCACCCAACGACCCTTCAGCCTGCTCCTTCTGTACCGCTTGCCAGCATGTTGCCGACCTCAGCCTGCCTCACTACTTTACAGTTGCACGAGCCACTGATGGACCCATCTAACCATCAGTGTTCCAGTCCAGCCCTCCTGTCCCTCTGTGCTCTGGAACCCTCTGTCTGCTCTATCAGGGGTTCCCAAACCAGGGTCGTCAGAGTGGCTGCTTCCTGCACAAGACAGACTCCACCATCAGGTGCGTGACAGCAAAGGACAGCCATGTCTGAGTCTGCGCAGGGTGCACCCTGTGCTATGGACGAACTTTGTGTTCATTTAGCAGGCCTGACACAGGCAGTTAAGAGCCTTCAAGATGGCTACACCCTGTTGGAAGAACGGGTTTTGGAGCTCTCAGCACCCACGGCTTCTGGAGGCGCTCAGGCCGCTGGCCACACTATTGTGGCCCTGCCTTCAGAGCCAAAGGTCTCCCTGCCAGACAAGTTTTCTGGAGACCGCCGCAAGTTCTGAGCCTTCCGCAACTCCTGTGAGCTCTATTTTGGCCTCCAGCCCCGCACTTTTTCTTTAGAGGCTACTAAGGTGGGTTTGGTTATTTCTTTACTGCAGGAAGAGCCCCAGGCATGGGCCCACCGTCTGTGGGAGCAGAGAGCCCCCGAGGTATCTACTGTGGCCCTGTTTTTTCAAGCCATGGCCGGTTGTATGAAGACCTTCATCAGGTGGCCACAGCAGAGGCCGCCCTACACGCCCTTCAACAAGGCCGCTGCTCTGCAGAGGATTACGTAGCGGAGTTTAGGCTCTGGGTTGCTGATACGGCATGGAATGAGGCTGCGTTATGTTACCAGTTCTGCCTTGGACTATCTGATCCCCTCAAGGATGAGCTAGCCCATGTGGGGGTACCTTCTACACTGGATGACCTCATCAATCTGGCAATCCAGATTGACTGGCGACCTCGTGAGCGCCATGCTGAAAGGGCTCCGGGACCCTCACGGCCCACCTGGATGCTACCCTGAGTCCCTGCCTACCCAAGGCCAACTCACTTTGTCTCAGCAACCTCCTCCTCCTCTCCACCGGATACCTCAGAGCCCATGCAAATAGGGCTCCTACGTCCGTCTCTTACCCCTGAAGAGAGACAGTGGAGGTTCGCACTGAACCTGTGTTTATACTGCGGAGAATCCGGCCACATGGTGAGATCCTGCCCCCGCTAAGCGCGGTAAGTGTATACCAGCCTCCTTCAGTGATGTGTCTAGTGTTCATCACCCTGTCTCTCACCTTGTGCTTTCTCTCTCCCTGCAGCTTCCAGGAAAGATTATTCAAGTGGCAGGTATAATTGATTCTGGAGCATGTAGCTGCTTTATAGATGAGAACTTCGCAGCTTCCCAACAAATTCCCCTCCGGCCGAAGAACCATAATTTCACCATCTGCCTGGCCGACGGATCCCCCATTAAGTCAGGTGTGGTGACTCATGAGACCGTCCCACTACCTGCCACCACCGCTGATGGCCACCAGGAACTCCTTTTGTTGGATGCGATAGCATCCCCCCTGGTCCCCATCATCCTGGGCCTGCCCTGGCTCCGGGTGCATAGTCCTGATATAGATTGGAATGCCGGGACTATCCAGTTCTGATCCCCATACTGCGGGCAGCATTGCCTAACACGGGTCCAGGAAGTTGCGCCCACATTGGGTTGTCTGGACATGGACTCTGACCCTGAAACCAGTCTAGCTGTTCTGTCCGCCTACCATGGATATCTGGACGTGTTCAGTAAAAAGGGGGCTGAAAAATCCCACCTCACCGCCCTTACGACTGTCCAATCAAGCTGCTACCAGGAGCTGAAGTGCCGTTTGGAAGGATTTATCCTCCAACAGAATTAGAGTTGGCGGCCCTCAAGGCCTATCTCGACGACAACCTAGAAAAAGGATTTATCCGACCTTCCACGTCCCCTGCAGGGGCGGGCATATTTTTCGTAGGGAAAAAGAATCATTCACTAAGTCCCTGTATAGACTACCGGGAATTAAACCGGATAACGGTCAAGAACCGCTATCCCTTGCCCTTGGTTCCTGAACTATTCCAAAGACTGGGATCTGCCATCATCTTTTCTAAACTTGATTTATGGGGTGCCTACAACCTAGTCCGCATTCGAGAAGGCAATGAGTGGAAGACCGCCTTCCGTACTCGTTTCGGGCATTATGAGTATCTGGTTATGCCCTTTGGTCTGTGCAATGCCCCCGCTACGTTTCAACACTGTGAATGATGCCTTTCGGGACTTCTTGGATCTGTTTGTGATCATATACTTAGACGACATCCTGATCTTTTCTGCCTCCCTCGAGGAACACAGAGAGCATGTCACCAAGGTCTTGAGCCGTCTCCGACAGCATGGGCTCTACGCTAAAGCGGAGAAGTGCGTTTTCAAACAAACCAGTATCCACTTCTTGGGACTAGTTCTCTCCGTGATTACAATGGGCCCCCAGAAGGTCTCCACTATCCTTGACTGGCCGACACCTTCAGACAGGAAAGGGGTCCAACGTTTCGTGGGCTTCGTGAATTTCTATAGGAAATGTATAAAGGGGTTCTCGGCCATCATTGTGCCCATCACGCAGCTCACAAAACAGAATACTTGCTTTCAGTGGTCCACAGAGGCAGAAACAGCTTTCCAGACTCTTAAAGGCCTGTACACGGCAGCACCTATTCTAAAGCACCCTGACTCGGCCTTGCCCTACGTCCTGGAGGTGGACGCTTCTGAGATTGCCATGGGGGCAGTTCTTTCCCAAAGACAGGATCCCAAGGCTCTGCTCCATCCCGTCGCGTTCTTCTCTCGGAAACTATCACCTCCGGAGAGGAATTACGACGTAGGGGATAGAGAACTTTTGGCCATCAAAGCAGCACTTGAGGAATGGCGATACTTGCTCGAAGGGGCCACACACCCTATCTTAATATATACAGATCATAAAAACCTTGAGTATCTGAGAACGGCCAAAAGGCTGAAACCCCGTCAAGCTCGCTGGACACTTTTTTTTTCAAGGTTTCTTTTTCATTTAACATACAGGCCAGGGTCAAAGAATGTCAAACCTGATGCCCTTTCAAGGATGTTCAATGATCCCGGCAACTGTGCTGCCCCAGACACCATCCTTCCATCATGGAACTTCTTATTGTCCCAGGAGGACCTACTGGCACAGATCAGACGATCCCTCGCTAGCTCTACCGGCTCCCGGGACCCCAGGTTGTCGGAAAAGGATGGCCTTTGGTGGCACGGCCAGCAGATCTTCATTTCGGCAGAGCAACGCCCCACTGTGTTGGAACTCTGCAACAACCACAAGTTGGCGGGGCATTTTGGAACTCGCAAAAACTTGGAGCTGCTTTCACGTTCGTTCTGGTGGCCATTGGCAGAAGAGGACTGCCAGAAATATGTGAGCACGTGCACTACTTGTGCACGTAATAAAACAGACAAAGCCAAGGCTTGGGGTCTTTTGAACCCACTCCCGGTACCTGAGCATCCATGGACCCGGATAGCCATGGACTTTATTGTGGAACTACCTCCATCCAAGGGCTTTACTACCATCTTTGTGGTTGTGGATCGCATGACCAAAATGGCCCATTTCTTACCCATGAAGAGTACACCTACGGCTGCCGAGACAGCGGAAATTTTCATCCGGGAAATCGTCCGACTCTGATGTCAGGGAGACAAACTGATCTGGCACCCCCATAAAGCGGCTGCACTTGCTGCCGGTATGTTAATACCGGCAGGCCCCCATCAGAGGGGGACAGCCCATACATATGTAGGGGATCCGGGCGTCCCAAGGGACCCAGGTGGCAGGCCCCAACCAATGAGTTGTTGTGCTGCCCAATAGCCAAACAGGAAGTATGAGGAAATCTCTTAAGGAAATCCATTCCAATACCCCCAAGGCCCTCAGAACGAGTGTCCCCACTAGGAAATTTCAGGGAGGGTCTTAAACAGGAAGGGGGGTGACCTTGACAGGAAAGGGTGGCTCATATTTAAATTAGGGGCGGCTGCATGAGTTTAGTCAGGCCTAGGGCAGCACAAAACCTAAATACACCACTGCTGATAAGACAAAGATTTTTAATCATTTTATGTTCAATATAATAAATACACTTTAGTATTTTATTCATTTATTTATTTATTCATAAATATAATTCACATTTTTTACACTATTATGTAATATTTTTTCACCAGTAGGGGACCCACACTTTCCTAGGAGACACTGATTTAACACTAAGATAGGGAATACCCATTCACACATCACAGTAGAATATACAAAAAATATAAAAAAACGGACCATATAGCAAAGGAAAAATATTATCCAACTAGTATTTTGTTATTGTACTGCATCCAATTAGATTGTGAGCACTTTTTAACCTAACGGCAGCTGATAAACCAATTGACCAATCAGCGATATACAAATTATAACTAAGGGTATAAATGCCCTTCACCAATATGGCGGAATCAGAACTTCCTGATGATGGCCGACAGTGATAGGCTGAAACGCGTAGAGGTGTAGTAACGTCATTGCGACGCACTTCCGCCAGAGCCGAACACAGAGAATGGAACAGGTCCCGGACGAACAACCGGACACCATACCCTTCCTGGGGAGATTCCCCTGAACCAATCGGCTGCCATTACGTTCGGTGCCAGAACCATTAGGCACCTGGACATGTGAGTTTTTCATTTGTTTTACTACTTAATAAAATTTTAAAGACAGTACTTGCACCATTGGGTTTTTTTCTCTCCATTTATATGGTGACATCTGTATTGGAGTACAAAGCCGGAGACACGAAAAGCTGTAATCTATATAGGGGTCCAATACACTCCCCCAAGAGCCTTTTCAGACCATACTAGAGATAGTTGGTCACTGGAGGAAGAGTGAGTGTACATCCATGTGGGGCACGCTTTACACGGTTGCAGCACCTGTTGTCTTCTGAGCACCAGCACTTTATATTTACCCACTGTGGGGATATTACAGCTATTGGAAACCATATGGACTCATACTAAAAGTGACTTTTATTACAGTTTGGGGTTCTCCTCAAAATTGAGGATACATGTATATGTGATTAATAATCAGTTTACAGTTGACATTTTGATACCCAGCGCGGTGACCATTTAATCATTTTTCACCGCAAATGGCAACAGCCATTGTATCGCTGCAGCAGGCAACCCTCAGAGGTGTCTCTAGAGGTACCACAGAGGGATTGGTTTAACTGGTAATAACAACCAAACTTTGATTATTACAGTATTTGTGTATTAAAATTTTTTCCAGGCGCTGAAGTCTTTTTTATACAATTCTATTGTTTATTTAAAAACCTTCTGACAGATTGGGTTTTTATAACACTAGAGGTCTCTTCTGTCATAAATGCCTGTCACCACAACCTGGCTAATCAAGCAGCCGAAGATTCGCAACTCAGAAGGAAGACCAAGTTAACATGGAAACGCTGGGGACCAGAGGGAGCCGTGACAGCCCAGCGCTGGAGAACTCCATTTGTAGGTAAGTCTCTCATAATGTACTACTGTAGTGCACAGTGCATACCAGTATATTATGACTTAGACCAGCAGGGGGCTCATTTATTTAGTAGAGACTTTACTACCTCTTTAAGGCTGACTATACACTATTCAATCTGAGTGTACAAATCAGATCTACTACCAGCTACGTAGAAGGACGTACCTGATTGGATACTAATTTAATAGATTGCTTTAGTTTGTCTTCATTACATTTGTAACTCTACAGGAAATTGCACAGAGATTGTGAAATCAGATTGTACATAGATATGTGCAGAACAAAAACATTTGTTTAGTTTCGTTATTTACATAAATTCGTTTAGTTAGTTAAAGTAATTTCATTCGTTTTCAGAATTAGTTCAGTTTATTCTAATTTGATCAAATTTTCCATTTGAATTTGAATTTATTCTATTTGAAATATGAATTTTGGAAGCTGGTTATATACTTTCTATTCCATTCCATTCTATTGTTTTTTCTATTCTATTATTTTCTTTTACAAAGGATTTATTAAGATAAAGTAGAACATATCAGGACAGCAGTTAGATGGTTACATTGCATAATAAACAAACATACAGCAAAAAACAAAACTAAGATAAATTATAATAAAAAGGGGAACACGAATCGTGACGTTACACAGATTACGAGCATAGTTGTCTAGGTAGCATAAAAGGGAAGTTCAAAATAGCTTTCCAAGGCATCATGAAGGCCATATGATGCCTACAAACATAAAAGTCCAATTATAAAACCTTTCTCATCTAGACAAAAGCATACGTAGTAAGGAGAATATAACCAGAAAAAAATAATGAATATAGAAAATATAATAATAATATCAAAATAACCGTCTTGGCCAGGGCCATGCCTGGCGGCCTAATAAGTATATAATGTGATGCATAAAGCAAACTGAACAGAAGAGGAAAAGGAAGGAGAAGAAGAGAAGACCTACCTGATAGGGAGAGGGAAAAAAGGACCACAGAGAAAGAAAAAGAATAAGGTGAAGAAGAGTCCACGGGGCGGGCGCCAGAGGAACATTATATTGAGAGAAGCGTACTATCAAATCGGGAGGGCTGAGAATAAGTAATCCATGGTTGCCAGACTCAAAGAAATTTATCATGTGAGTCCGAGAGAATGGCCGTCCACTTCTCATTCACCCTGACATCGTTCATACGATTTTTGACAGCCTCAAAACTAAGCGCAGGGGTCTTCCAGGCCCTCGCAATGGTTGATTTAGTTGCAGTAAAGAGATGTAGGGCCAGTTGCCGTTCTGAACGTAGCAATTCAACAATTGGTTTGCTGTTTGAGGTTAACATGACATAAATTACGGAGGAGTGTATAAATTCTGACCCATAACCTGCACGCCTTCCGGCATGACCACCAAATATGTGCCATGGAGCCTTCCTGTGAGCCGCCCCGAAAACATAGAGGAGAGTAAGTTGGGATAAAACAGGCCAATCTAACAGGTGTATAATACCACCTATAAAATACCTTATAGACATTCTCCAGTATGAGAACATTTTTTGAACACTTAGAAAGGGCTATAGTCATAACCTGACAGTCCTCAGGGTATAACTGCCTCCCCAATTCTTTTTCCCATTGGAGATGATAGGATCTCAATTGAGGCTTTTTTGCAGAAATTATAGATGAGTATACCAGTGATATAAGGCCCGGGGAGTTGGGTCTAGCTCTAAATGGGCCCTCAAAAGGGGTCTGAGTGTATGGAGTAGGTCGGGATTTAATAAGTTGTTGAAGAAAATGCCTAAGTTCCAGTTAGATATAGTGTTCTCATAAAAGGATATTACGAGAAGAACGTCGGACATCAAATGGCAAAATCCTGGTAGGAGTAAACAAAGAACAAATGTCCGTGAAACCGTTTGCAGTCCACCAGGCAAATTGAGCCGGATTCTCACAGCCTGGAGGGAATAGTGAATATTGAAGGAGATGCAAAAGGGGGAGATGAGGAGAGATCAGGCCTGCAGAATATTTAACTGAGTCCCATAATCGCAGTGAGTGGGCTATACAAGGCCCTATTGTGGTAGGGCGGTGGATAGGAGGGAGCCAGGGTATAGAAGAAACAGGTATAAGGTCACATAGTTACATAGTTAGCAAGGTCGAAAAAAAGACACAAGTCCATCCAGTTCAACCAAAAAAAAAAAAAAGCATTTATATATATATATATATATATATATATATATCTATATATATATATATATATATATTACCAAATAATCCCATATACAATCCTTCACCCACAGTTGATCCAAAGGAAGGCAAAAAACCCCAGCAAAGCGTGATCCAATTTGCTATAACGGGGGAAAAAATTCCTACCTGATTCCCCGAAAGGCAATCGGATTCACCCTAGATCAACTTTACCTAAAAATGTTAGTACCCAGTTATATTATTTACATTAAGGAAAGAATCCAGGCCTTTTTTAAAGCAATCAACCGTGCTGGCCAAAACCACCTCTGGAGGGAGTCTATTCCACATTTTCACAGCTTTTACTGTGAAGAAACCTTTCCGTATTTGTAGATTAAATCTTTTTTCCTCTAGACGTAAAGAGTGCCCCCTTGTCCTTTGTGATGACCTTAAAGTAAATAACTCAACGCCACGTTCACTATATGGACCACTTATATACTTCTAATCTTTCCTCATAGCTGAGCTCCTCCATGCCTCTTATTAGTTTGGTTGCCCTTCTCTGCACTTTCTCCAGTTCCCTGATATCCTTTTTGAGAACTGGTGCCCAAAATTGAACTGCATATTCCAGGTGAGGTCTTACTAATGATTTGTACAGGGGCAAAATAATGTCTCTATCTCTGGAGTCCATACCTCTCTTAATACAAGAAAGGATTTTGCTTGCTTTGGAAACCGCAGCTTGGCATTGCATGCCATTATTAAGCTTATGATCTACCAAAACCCCCAGATCCTTCTCCACTATGGATTCCCCCAGTTGTACTCCCCCTAGTATGTACGATGCATGCGTATTCTTAGCCCCCAAGTGCATAACTTTACATTTATCAACATTAAACCTCATTTGCCACACAGTCAGAGGTCAGAGTCAACAAGATCAATTGTGGACCATAGTGGTAATTGATATGTGTCATGAAGATGGGATAACGGAGCTATATTTGCTGCAGTGTAATAAGCCTGTAGGTTAGGGACCGAAAGGCCAACGTTGATCTTCGAGCGTACAAAATTTGTTTACTGATTCGGGGACGAGTAGACCCCCATATAAACTGCAAAAGCTTACGTTGGTGTATACGTAAAATATGTGAAGGGACTAAAACAGGTAAGGAATCGAAAAAAATTAAGTAACTTTGGGAGGTAAGAAATACGAACTGCAGATATCCTACTGAACCAGGACAATGGTAAGTGAGGCCAAGAGGCTAATACATCAGATAGTTTTTTGAACAAAGGTGGAAAATTGGCCTGATACAGCCCTGCATATGATGAGATGAGGTGAATACCTAGGTAGGGCAATGGAGGAGAGCAAGTGAAATGGAAAAGCAGATTTCAAATCCGTCAGTACTGGGAGTGAGAAATTAACCGATAGAGCTTTAGATTTGGAAGGGTTGACACGCAGTCCAGAGAGGGATGCAAAAGTATCTAATAGAGATGGTAGGTTCGGTAATGAGATTCTAGGAGAGGACAAAGTTAGCAGAATGTCATCAGCGAACAAAGATATTTTAAGAGCCCGCAACATCAATGCCCCTTAAATCTGGATGGGTACGGACAGCCTCTACCAATGGCTCCAGAGCCAAAACAAAAAGAAGTGGTGAGAGTGGGCAGCCTTGGCGGGTACCCCTCTCAATACTAAATGAAAATTAGCCCTGGAAGAGTGATCACGCTCAAGCTTAGGAAGCATCACTATGTTAGCAGTTAAAAGATCTGGTCATCTTTGACAGAACTGTACATAACTGTCAGGTTTGGGGCTATAACGTCAGCTAGCTTCCTGTAGTAAAGTGCTATAAAACTGTCCGGCCCAGGTCTTTTACCTATTTTCAAGTCTTTGATACATTGGAGGACTTCCGAGACTTGAATATCCCGGTCCATAAGGGACACATGATCCTCAGTCAGTGTAGGGAGTGAGAGGCCATTCAAAAAATTATCAGTGTCCTGACTACATGTCTGGGGTGGGGCTGAGTACAGTGTGGTAAGGCGATGACGAAAATTCCTCCAAGACCTTCACTGGATTACCAGTAAAGACATTATGTCAAGTACATAGGGTAATAGGGGTGACTTTAGGGGTAAAAGTTCATAGGCTGTTGGCCAACATCCGATTCGGCCTATTCGCCTGAGTGTACCATCTCTGGTGAGACCAGCGCAGAATGCGCTCAGCCCCATCAGTGAGCCAAAGATCCAGCTCTGAATGAGCTTGGTCTAAAGGTTTACGGTTGGCAAAGGTAGGGGATTGTTTAAATTCTGTTGCGATTACCTCCAGATGGGCCTCTAGATCACATTGTTTTAAGCAGCGTTCTCGCTTACACTTCGAAGCCAACTGTAAAATGTGACCCTTAAGAACCGCCTTGTATGCCTCCCAGAGGGTCACGGGGGATGAAACTGAGCCTGCATTGATGTGGAAGTATTCCGCAGAGGAGTTCAGGATGTCCACCTGGACCTTTTTGAGGAATAGGAGCGAATCATTCATGACCCAGGGGAGTGCTGAGACTTGTCAAAGGTAGAACGGCAAACTACCAGAACAGGGTCATGATCTGACCATGGGGCAGCAAGGATAGAAGTGGATACCACTTAAGGGAGATGCTTCCTGAACATAAACATATGATCTTTCTAGAGTGAGAATGATGTGGGTGGGAATAATATGTGGAATCTTTACCCAGGGGTTCTCTCCAGAGATCAACCAAATCATGAGACTGTAAAGAACGAGCACATTTCTTGGCGTCAGGGGAGGGAGCTGCGCGCTCCGAAGGATATTTGTCCAAAGAAGGGTTCAAAGCCAAATTGGAGTCTCCCGCAAGAAGGAGAAATACCTCTTTGGTGGGATGCCAACAAGCAACTGACATGGGTCAGAAAAGGTCCCTGGGTAGAGTTAGGGGCATAATAAGTCATAATGATAACCTCCTGAATGATGCCCTGAAGCAAAAGATACCTACCCTCTGGATCTGCTATCTGTTTAGTGCAACTAAAGGGTACCGATTTGCGAAAGGCAATGAGTACTCCTGCTTAGTCAGGCCAGTCAGGGCCGACCCTGGGCGGGTGCCCGGGGTGCACTGCACCCAGGCGCCGCGGGTTGGGGGGCGCCAAACTATAAGAGTTCTCCCTTCTCTCCACTTTCTTAGTGCTCATCCCAGCCGAGCAGCTTCCCGGAGGGCGGCGGCCGTGAGATGAGAAGAGCCGCTCTGTCCTGCGAATGAAACTCAGAGGAGGAGCGGCGATGCTACAAGCAGCACACAGTACTGAATAATACGGGGAT
>BLSH010076090.1:1514555-1553818 GCA_018402905.1 Glandirana rugosa | reverse complement strand
CAGGGCACAATGGGGGTACAACAGGGCACAATGGGGGTACAACAGGGCACAATGGGGGTACAACAGGGCACAATGGGGGTACATCAGGGCACATGGGGGCATATCAGGGCACATCAGTTAAGTGTTACTGTTACCACAATCTTTTCTTTCTCTTGCAGAGTAGCGCGGGAAGCGGCTGTGTATGAAGTTCTCATTCATGTCACAGTCACGCTGCTGCCCGGCGGCCCCGCCCCCCTCTCTCTCCTCGTCCATCCCAGGTGATGTTACAAGCCAATTGGAATGGACGAGGAGAGAGGAGGGGGCGGGGCCACCAGGGAGCAGCGTGACACTGTCATGAATGAGAACTTCATACACAGCCGCTCCCTGCGCTTCTCTGCTGTTGAATCCCCGATCTACCCGTCAGCTGACTGGCGGTGATTGACGGGTAGATCGAGGGGACCCTTGTGAGGATGAGGCCGGCCCACTGAGCCATCGGCCCACCGGGAAACTCCCGGTAGTCCCGATGGCCAGTACAGGCCTGTCTCTGACCATCTCCTGTATCATTTCTGCAGTCACTGACCATCTCCTGTATCATTTCTTCAGTCACTGACCATCTCCTGTATCATGTCCGCAGTCTCTGACCATTGTTTATTGTTAAGAGATTGTGGGAGGATATTGGGGTAACAGACTGCTTAGGGCAGCATCTCTGTGTTTAGGTCGCTGCCATGAAAACATTTGTAAAGGGGAGGAGTTAGCAAGATAACCACACCCACGTGGGGCACCAGAAATATTTCTGCACCCAGGCGTCTGTGACCCTAGGATTGGCCCTGAGGCCAGTTGCCATAAAAATGTGGGGATATTGAGCATCAAAATATTTAGGATAAGAGGTGGTTAAAAAATGGGTTTCTTGCAGACAGGCTACAGTATATCTATCTGCTGTCTCTTAAGATATTTAAAAACTTTCACCGCTTTTGAGGAGAATTCAGCCCTGAACATTCAGGGACAACCAATTTAGCGTCATAACAAATAGGGGCAAAATATAAAGCATTTCCTCTGGATACAATCCCTGCAAACTCAAGGAAAAAGAAAGAGAGTGGGAGAGAAAGGGAATCCAGTTTAAGGCAAGAAGAAAGGATCATGTAATAAAACATAAAGAGACAGAATGGTATTCAGTATTGAAGAGATCCATACAACATAGTTGCAACTAGTGGTTGGACAAAAGGCCCACTGGAGGGGTGGCAGTTGGCCAAGTCTTTTGTCCTGGTAAAGTTCTGGCCCATCTGGGGGGAGCAGTGGTCCATCAGAGCCACTAAGCATCTTTTAAAGTCAAACTTTCAACAGAAAATTAGGCACATAATACATGGAAAAGTATTTAAAAGGCATAACAGAAACGAAGAACAACATCATGACCAAAATGATATAATTAATCAACAAGGATTGGCTATCAACACCCAGGGCTACCCACGCATAGGTGGGGGAACTCAAAGCGGAGAGTCAATACACAGGCAATAGGCCCACAATGGTGACCTGGGCAAGCAAAGAAGACCTTAACGAGGTAAAGATTGCTATAAGCCAGGGGTACACTAATCCTTAAAGCCTGAATGTGCCGAGTCTCAACGTTTGGATGAAAGGTCACATCCTGTAGCCCTCAATGGGCAAGGTGTCATCAAGAACCAGGTGGGGGCTTCCAGTCTCCCACAGGGTAAATCCCCCGTGCAACCAACAGAATATCCCCACCGTCAACAGCTCTTAAAGAGCATAAACTGAAGAAAAAAAACACCCCACAAAAAACATAATAAACACCAGATCCAATATTGAAGATAAAGTTCCAGGTCGGCTAGCCCGTCGCCGCCATCTCACAATCGGGGCAGCTTAGGGTAAGAGACCTGCATACAATGACACTACAATAAAAAAAAAAAAAGAGGGGGAAGTTGGAAGGGTATATTCCGAGTCGGTGGGTGGCTTTTGGTAAAGAAAAGGCATAAGGCTAAAGAACTTAGACCATTCGGCCCCAGTGCAACAAGACCAGTAGCAAAACATGGTAACTGAATCCACTGTGGGCGATGAAAGCAGTTGGTCAGATAACAGTGTCAGACTCTAAGTAGAAAAAAGGAAACATTCCAATTAGCTTTAGTCAACTCTGTCATCCGGTGGGCACATCCTGAAATCGCTGTGCTTGGAGAGAGCGGAGTGCTTGAGAGCCATGATGAGACAGCAGGGAGGACTTGTGGGATGGCTGAGAGGGTCTTAAACGAGCTGATGAGGATGGCGCCTCCTTTTGGGAAGAGGGTAGGTCAAATTGGAGTTCTTGAAAAAGCTGTCACAGGTCAGAAGGAGAAGAAGCGTGGTACTGGTGGCTGTAGTGGGAGAACGAGAGTTTAAAGGGGAACCCCCACCTATACCTGATCCCTTGTGTTTGTACCTGTGTTACTGGCTACATACCTGTGATACTGGCTGCATACCTGTTACTGGCTGCATACCTGTGTTACTGGCTGCATACCTGTGATATTGGCTGCATACCTGTGATAATGGCTGCATACCTGTGATATTAGCTGCATACCTGTGATACTGGCTGCATACCTGTGATACTTGCTGCAATATACCCCTACCTGTATTACTGGCTGCAAAATACCTCATCTGTGTTACTGGCTGCATACCTGTGTTACTGGCTGCATACCTGTAATACTGGCTGCACACCAGTGGTATTGGCTGCATACCTGTGACACTGGCTGCATACCTGTGATACTTGCTGCAATATACCCCTACCTGTGTTACTGGCTGCAAAATACCTCATCTGTGTTACTGGCTGCATACCTGTGTTACTGGCTGCATACCTGTAATACCGGCTGCATACCTGTAATACTGGCTGCACACCAGTGGTATTGGCTGCATACCTGTGACACTGGCTGCATACCTGTGTTACTGGCTGCATACCTGTGTTACTGGCTGCAATATACCCTTACCTGTGTTACTGGCTGCAAAATACCTCACCTGTGTTACTGGCTGCATACCTGTGTTACTGGCTGCATACCTGTGTTACAGGCTGCAATATACCCCTCATAGAAAAATGTATAAAAACAATGGCACCCGTTCAGACTATATAGGCTAGGTTTGGATACAGCTTATTGCAGCCAAGTACATCCACAAACCAGCATATCACCCAATGGGGGTGTGGTTCCTAAGTGCAACACACTACAGTCAAAAAGAAAGGTGAAAAAAGATCACCAAGGCACTAGTCCCGGGAACCAACTAAGTAAAATATAACCTTTATTGATAGATAAATTTGGTAAAATCATAGACAACCACTGTGACAAAGGTATTTAAAATATGGCAACGTTGTCAAAAACACAGCTCGGACGCGCCCAAGATCCATGCATCCCCCTTTTCATACATACTGCCATGCACACAGGGTAGAAGTTCAACTCAGTGTCCAAAAACAGGTAGCCATAACATGGAAGAATAATTTGAGGGAATCACTTGATGAACACAGTATGGGGCGTGTGACAGCCTGTGAGATGCCAGCAACAGCACACTAGGGAGGGAGAGGTGGGTTCCTATGATCCACTGGGGAGTGTATAGGGTACCTGGATGGACTGCTGATACACAGTGTTTCAGTTCATGAATGGGAGCAAACCTCTCAATACCCCATGTATGGACAGACAATGCATGAATTCATCACAGACACTGGTAGTCATAGGTCATCAGAGGTGGCCAGTAGCTAGGTTGGACACCCGTATGTGGGTCCAAAAATAGTCCTGTCCACCTAGAGCAGAAGGCACACCAAGCAGAATCACATAAACTGTCAGTCGGCACAGCGGCCGTATGTACAGACAGGTACTGGTGCAGTGATAGTCTGAGTCTGTAGATCAAAGGCAGACCGTAATAAATGCTGGCCGCTTATATCTGAACAGAAGCTGGGATTGACTCACATAGGTCGCTGCTCCTGTCCTCCAGCACTCCACACAGATATGGCTCTCCCTCACTGTATGACGGCCGTGCAGCTCCACGCTCACTTCGGGGCTGTCGGCATGGCATCCACAAGGTGGGGGGCGGGTCAGGGCGCGTCACTGGGGCCGTGAGGTGACGTCCACTGACGCGTTTCGTCCGTCCAATCACGAACTTCCTCGGAGCTTGAAATATACCCCTACCTGTGATACTGGCTGCTATATACCCCTACCTGTGTAACTGGCTGCAATATACCCCTACCTGTGTTACTGGCTGCAATATACCCCTACCTGTGATACTGGCTGCTATATACCCCTACCTGTGTTACTGGCTGCAATATACCCCTACCTGTGATACTGGCTGCTATATACCCCTACCTGTGTTACTGGCTGCAATATACCCCTACCTGTTTAACTGGCTGCAATATACCCCACCTGTGATACTGGCTGCTATATACCCCACCTGTGATACTGAGCTGTATACTCTGACCTGTGATGATGAGCTATATACTGTGTCATGTGATGCTGAGCTGTATACTGTGTCCTGTGATACTGAGCTGTATACTGTATCCTGTGATGCGGAGCTGTATACTGTGTCCTGTGATGCTGAGCTGTATACTGTGTCCTGTGATGCTGAGCTGTATACTGTATCCTGTGATGCTGAGCTGTATACTGTGTCCTGTGATGCTGAGCTGTATACTGTGTCCTGTGATGCTGAGCTGTATACTGTGTCCTGTGATGCTGAGCTGTATACTGTGTCCTGTGATGCTGGGCTGTATACTCTGTCCGGTGATGCTGAGCTGTATACTGTGTCCTGTGATGCTGAGCTGTATACTGTGTCCTGTGATGCTGAGCTGTATACTCTGTCCGGTGATGCTGAGCTGTATACTGTGTCCTGTGATGCTGAGCTGTATACTGTATCCTGTGATGCTGAGCTGTATACTGTGATGCTGAGCTGCGTACTGTGTCCTGTGATGCTGAGCTATATACTGTGTCTTTTGATGCTGAGCTGTATACCCTGACCTGTGATGCTGAGCTGTAAACTGTGTCCTGTGATACTGAACTGTATACTCCATCCTGTGATGCTGAGCTGTATACTTCTGACACAATATGTGGAATACAGGGGAAGGAGTGGGTGGATTCTATAAGGGGTGAGGCTTATGTGAAGTAGGAGGGGTCAAAAAGGAAGGGTGGGGCCTGGCGCCCCCCGATCCTAAAACATCACCAGCCGCCACTGCTCTAGTTTATCCTGCAAACTCTCAAGCTCAGTTTTAAACTTATCAACTTCCTCTTCGTGCCCCTCAAGCACTGTTGTTGTTAAGTCCATGCGTTGATTAGTGCAGTGGCCTAGCTTAAGACCTTTTACTAGGTCAGCAGAGAGCTTGAGTGAGGCCATAGTAATCTCATCTCGCAGTATGGTCAATGGCCACAGGGCTTACCAGGTCAGCTGGGAACTGGTGCAGGCTGTCCACTGGAGATGCAGGGTCTGCTGCGGAGAGCCACATGGAGCATGGTCTTGCCCTTACCCTTGCCTTTACCTGTAGCCGTGGAAGCCTTTGATTGAGCGCGGTATTTCTGGCGGGACCGGGGTGTACAATACATGCTCACCGGACTCCTGGGAGTAACAGCAGCCTCAGGGGCCTGTCTGTTGGTGCCGAGGTGAAGTAGTCCGCCACGCGCAGAGCGAGGAGTTTAAGCAGCCAGCTTCCTCCATCATGCGCATGCCCCCCCCCCAATTCTTTTATTTTCTATTCTATTATTTTATTTTCTATTCTATCCAAATTTCGGAAGATGGTTATATTCTTTCTATGCTATTGTTTTTTATTCTATTCTTTTCTAGTATTTTATTTCCTATTCTATTCTGTTCGAATTCAAATTTATTCTATTTGAATTTTGGGGGAAAAGATTATATTCTCTCTCTTTAATTCTATTCTTTTGTTTTTTCCTATTCTTTTATTTTCTATTCCATTCTTTTCTATTCTAGTTAAATTTATTCTATTTGAAATTTGAATTTCGGAAGGTTTTTATATTCTTTCTATTTAATTCTATGCTACTGTTTTTTTTTATTCTATTCCAATTCAAATTCTATTCTATTCTATATAAAATTCAAATTTCAGAAGACGGTTATTCTTTCTATCTTATTTTATTCTATTGTTTTCTATTCCTTTATTTTCTATTCTATTTTATGCTGTCCTTTTATTTGATTCTTTTATTTTCTATTCCTTTATTTTCTATTCAATTTTTTATTCTATTCTTTTATTTTCTATCCTTTTCTATTTTCTTACATTTCTTTCTTTTCAATTCGGAATGAATCAAACTGCACATGTCTAATTGTACAGTGTATGGTTAGTGTAAAGGAGATTGCACAATCAGATTGTACAGTGTATGGTCAGTATAAAGGAGATTGCACAATCTGATTGTACAGTGTATGCTCAGTGTAAAGGAGATTGCACAATCAGATTGTATAGTGTATTGTCAGTATAAAGGAGATTGCACGGTGAGATTGTACAGTGTATGCTCAGTGTAAAGGAGATTGCACAGTCAGATTGTACAGTGTATGATCAGTGTAAAGGTGATTGCACAATCAGATTGTACAGTGTATGCTCAGTGTAAAGGAGATTGCACAATCAGATTGTACAGTGCATGGTCAGTATAAAGGAGATTGCACAATCAGATTGTACAGTGTATGGTCAGTATAAAGTAGATTGCACAATCAGATTGTGCAGTGTATGCTCAGTGTAAAGGAGATTGCACAGTCAGATTGTACAGTGTATGATCAGTGTAAAGGTGATTGCACAATCAGATTGTACAGTGTATGCTCAGTGTAAAGGAGATTGCACAATCAGATTGTACAGTGCATGGTCAGTATAAAGGAGATTGCACAATCAGATTGTACAGTGTATGGTCAGTATAAAGTAGATTGCACAATCAGATTGTGCAGTGTATGCTCAGTGTAAAGGAGATTGCACAGTCAGATTGTACAGTGTATGATCAGTGTAAAGGTGATTGCACAATCAGATTGTACAGTGTATGCTCAGTGTAAAGGAGATTGCACAATCAGATTGTACAGTGCATGGTCAGTATAAAGGAGATTGCACAATCAGATTGTACAGTGTATGGTCAGTATAAAGTAGATTGCACAATCAGATTGTGCAGTGTATGGTCAGTATAAAGTAGCTTGCACAATCAGATTGTGCAGTGTATGGTCAGTGTAAAGGAGATTGCACAATCAGATTGTATAGTGTATGGTCAGTATAAAGTAGATTGCACAATCAGATTGTGCAGTGTATGGTCAGTCTCCCCTTCCTGGGTGCTCCCTCCGTCCTGTGTGTCCCCAGCAGTGCCCCCAGCTGTGTGATGGGAGTCGCCCCCTGTGACCCCAGTGCCTGTTTCTGATTTCCTCCTCCATGTGGAATGCAACAAGCAGAGAACTCGCATCCTCACCATTACGTCACCACTCCCAGTTCTCACCAGGGGCAGGTACTGCACAGCCAATCAGCTTTGCCATTCCTCCAGGGGCGGGGATAGGTCTGTTTCTGCCCCTCTTCTCATCCAATCAAGAAAGCAAGCTGCCATGACTGACGTTCTGAAGACATTGCGCGACTGACTCAGGCAATGGAAGGAGGCGGGTCCTCCGGTGATTGGCGGAGAGCGCTGACGGACAGCCATGGGGGCAAATCTTGCAGCAGCCCGCGTTGTCCGGGGCTTTCCCTTGTTGTGAAGCATTCGGTGTCGGCTGCCTCAGTATACGGACGTGTGGTGAAGAGCGCGTTGCGGAGATGACTTCCACAGACACCTACCAGAGCCTGGAGAAAGACAGCAAGCCCAGCTCCAGGTAAGAGGAGGGGGTGTACAGAACGGGGCTGGCTGAGGGGGGAAGGCGGCGCAGGTATGAGTCTGCTGACACTTGTGGTTCACCAGGACATGTCTGCCCTCTAGTGGCTTCGTCTGACAGGAGGGGTTCTTAGAATGGATTGTCAGCTCTTGGGCCCAGGGCTGGGTGTGTGTAATGCTGGGTGGGTTCTCAGACATCTCCAACATTTAAAGCCCAGCTCCATCCAGGACCGCTGTCCAGTTGTGATTGGAGTGATGAAAGGTGGTGGTGACCCCGCTGGGGAGATTTACCCTCATTGAGTGTCTCGGTGACAACAGACATGGGATCACCGGGACCAGAAGGCCCTCAGGGTAAGGCTGACGCAGGCTCTAATCTTTATTATTTGTCTCCAGTGGAAATACTTCTGTCATTGGCACAGGAAGTGAGAGGAAATCACCCCAACGGGGACACCGATCACCATAGAAACCTAAGGGAGCCTCCCATCTAAAGAAAGAGCGGAGTTGGGGTTTAAAATGTCATTAAAGGAGCCCTCCCCTCTGTTACCTCCTGTTAAAGAATTGTTTGTTTTTTGTCCTCAATACTTTGGGTCCCCTAAGGGCTTTCGCACAGCGGTAAGATCAGGCAGTTGTGCCGCGATTTTACCGCTCTCGCTCAGAGCTGCAATGCTTTGCAAACATTAAACCACGTGGTTCCACCGCCGGACACCATCCACTGAATGGGGCTGCACTGCAATGCCATGCACCTGGGTTGCAGCACATTGGGTGGCATATTGAGGAGATCTGTCACCACCTGTCAGATACCCTCTCATAATGCCTTTTACTGGGAATCACTTTTTAGAGGGACAACCATAATAGCCGCAGGTGTGAATGACCATCTTCTGCCAATGCCGTGGTGCTTGAAGCCCCCCCCCCCCCCGTACCGCACATCCCAAGAGGCTCTAGGGCAATCTAGACCAGATGGATGCATCATCGGGGGGGGGGGGCACTGTGCTGCAAGAACCCGGAAGAGACCGCCGGCTGCCAGTGATGTGGCGCGCTGAGGTGGTGGGCATTGCGGGGCGCTGAGGTGGTGGTTATTGCGGGGCACTGAGGTGGTGGTTATTGCGGGGCACTGAGGTGGTGGGCATTGCGGGGCACTGAGGTGGTGGGTTTTGCGGGGCACTGAGGTGGTGGGTTTTGCGGGGCACTGAGGTGGTGGGTTTTGCGTGGCACTGAGGTGTGGAGATTGCAGTAGACAATGCTGGATGGGTGGGCGTGTGTAATAAGAATAGCACATTGGGAAAGGTTTGAGGGGGCAAAGACGGGGTGAAGGTCCTCGCTGTGAAATGTGATCTGTAGCCGCATGGACCTACAGGACTCATCATGTTTGCTCTTCTGTCTGCAGCCTGTCACTTGCTGGAAGTTTCTCTCCTCTATTTCCATCTTGTGGGTGACTCCACTGCCTTGCAGGGTCCCATAGAGCCACCCCTACATGTGCGCTTCAGCCCGTAATGGCGACATACATGCGCCTTGTTTGTTCTCATGGTGACGGGAGATTGAGGAGGGAAACTGGGTTGTGAATTCTTGCTTGGCTTTAGTAAAGAAGGGCCATGTGTAGAGCTGACTTGAGCAGGCCTGGGATCGGGGGGGCAGGCATACACTGTTACACTGTTCTATCACTAGAATGAAGGGACCAAGTTCTGCTGATGTCAGTGGTCATATGACCTTTACAGTGCGCGCTCCCCAACTCCTAGTGTGAACTAGTGCCACTGATGCGCAAGGAGTGAGTGACCATTAAAAAAAATGAGACCTTGTGGATATATTCCTAAAAACAGGTTCCTTAGTGCATGTGGATACTTTGACATAAAATAAGGAGCGGTTAAAGTGTTACTAAAACCAGAACCCTGCATTCACTATATCTGGTCTCCCACAGTACACAGAACATGGAACTGCAATTATTGTAGTAAAAACAAACTGCTAAATACATTTTCTCATCAGCAGTATATAGCAGTCTTGTGACTTCTATCAGTGTCTGGTTAAAGATTGTAGGAGGAGTTTTCATTCTACTCTGACTGTCCTATGAGTCTGCAGGACCCCTGACCCTCTGTCTGAACACTTTTGACTCTGTGCTGACCACATGCACCCTCTCAAAAAAACAAAACAAAAAACCTCTAGCAATACTCTCCAAGCTGAGCATGTGCAGTCTGTGCCTTCAAGGCTCTGTACTTTCAGATGGAAAGGGGAGGGTCAGAGAAAATGGGATCAAACAGCCTTTTTTACACAATGTGGGTTAAGGTTTAAAGGTTCAGTTTTTTTTGTTAAATAACAAACATGTCATACTTACCTTACCAGCTCTGCAATGGTCTTGCACAGGGCAGCCCCACAGCCTACTCTTCTTGGGTCCCCCACTGGCGCTTCTGACTCCTCCTCACCCACCAAGTTCCCCCAGAGTAAGCAGCTTGCAATGGGGGGGGGGGGAGCCTGAGCAGGCTCGCTCCTGAGCTGCTGCTCTGTCTGTCCGTTAAGACACAGAGCACACCCCTGCTCTCGCCTCATTGGCTATGATTGAAAGTAGTGGGAGCCAATGGCTCCTGCTGCTGTCCCAGCCCATGAGGAGGAAGATACCCAGGAGAGCTGCTGCTCTTGTGCACATCGCTGGATCGTCATGGGGTTCAGGTAGGTATGGAGGGGGGCTGCTGGATGTAGATTTATATAATATATATATATTACACTTCATGCATAGAATAAAACCTTTAGCCCTTACAATCACTATAATGCATCTTTAAGGCCCATTGCACACTGTTGCCTAAGAACTTGGCCATTTTAGACATACAGGTATTCTTCTTTTTTTTTTTTTTATTTTTTTTTTTCTTTACTGATTTTAATGCAGCCCACTGTTTTCAATGTGCCTGTGCACACAGATGCATAAACCTGCACTGCGTATAGATGGCAAAAAATACAGAAATCTGAGTTGCTGGTCAGTATTTTACGCTCTCCCAAGCATACACATGTAAAATGTTAATTTTGAAGAGATTAAAATCCCATTCTTAGAGTTCTTTCACACGACTGTCATCTGATCCACCAGATGGATTTGGAATGGATCCTCATGCGTCTGTTTTTAGCGGATTGGATGTCCGCGGATGTAAACAGACACATCCGGTTACGTCCGCTGCTCCATAGAGGGCAATGGATGGGCCGATCAGGTTTGCCTAAAGAACTGACCAGCTGACCCGATCCACCCGTGTGGCAGGGGCCCTTTAGCTCCATTAGTGTATGTGTATACGCACGAAAGAAATGCAGGACATTTTGGCCAGGAATACGGATGTTCAAATACCAGTAGCATGTGCAAGTTCTGCTGTGTCCACGAGCCGATGACCATGCTATCCTCCCTCAGTACATTCATTAGATGTGACTACATGAACTGGATCTTGCATCACTCAAGAGGAAAGAATGTGTGTATGTAGGTTAGTAGGCTTCAGGACCTGCCAGCATTTGATGGAAAGGTGTGATGACAATAATCCAAATAGTGATTTTATTGTTCGACTGATAATGGTAAAACAAACTCCCGTCCCTCCTGCCTTCCTAGGGACGGTTGGTGCTTTGCATGTATGGATGTGAGCTGTGGTAGCGGCAGGCTGGTCCTCCCTCACATCGCAGATTGCTGTGCTAAGCTCGCCATGTGCTGTCATCCTCCGTCTGCAGGCGATGTGTCATTCCCAGCACAGCTCTCTATTAGACATTGTGACTTCCCTCCCTCATTTATATGGGGCACCAAGGTGTGTCCCCTCCAGCCATGTGCCAGACTATTGTCCCCTATGTAGGAGGTGCATCCAGCAGGCTTTGTTCTGCTCTAGGTGTGCGATGAGGAGGATCAGGCTGAGTGCCTGGTCTTTGATTACAGAATCCGGAAAGGTCCTTGTGTGTGCAGAAGGGGTCTAATTATTGTGTGCCGCTGTTGAATCATTGCGCTTCATTAATTGTTTTATCAGCACTGCAAGACCACGCCTAAGCTGAGTATCCTCTCTGATGAAAGAGCGATGATACATGGCTAATTTTTAATGGCACGCTACAGTGCAGTTTAACCTCTTGCTGACAGATATTTCATTTGCAAGATATTTAAACAAAGCTCCAAGCAATGCCACTTCCAACAAGTGGTTAATAGCTTAGTTGCATCAGATGACAATCCCTGATGTAGACTGGCTTTTTTGCTGCGCAGTATGAAAATTGTAGCATGCGTTTGTTAATGGACTGCACGGCCTACAGATAAGATCACACCATATAGGTGTAAAATGATTCATTGTAGTCTCCAAAAATGTGCCTAGAATCCGCCCCCAGCCCCCAATCCACATGTTTGCAGCGAGTCTGCGAGGTCTGAACATGTGCCGTGTTCTTCAAATGAATTTTGCTGAAGGCCAGCAGTCAGCTGGGAGATGTCGGATCGTGACGGCGGCCCGCAGACATACAAAGCCAATGATTTTCTCTGGAATGATGTGACAGTGATTTGCATTTTGTACAGGCTGGTAATACCCAGCTTAGTAATTATTTGGAGGTTTCGTCCCGGCGCTGCTGTGGTTGAACTGTGGCCTGACGCACATGAAAGGGTCGCAATTTGCTGCAATGTGTTTACCCTGCAATAGTAATCAGCCCATCTATTTATATATGACATGGCTCTTTTCAGTTAGGTCTAGTCACTGCTAAAGACATCCGCTCTTCATTACTAAACTGTAATTCTGTCTCCAGCATTCTAGAACTTCCAAGTTCCAACCAAATTTTTGTAACCTTCCTGGAAGAGACGGTTAGGCTCCTTTCACACTGAGGCGTTTTACAGGCGCTATTTAGCTAAAAATAGCATCTGTAAAGCGCCTCAAATCCCCCCCCCCCCCCCCAATCCCAATGTGAAAGCCCTGAGTGCTTTCACCCCGGGGCGGAGCGCTTGCAGGGCGTTACAAAAAGTCCTGCAAGCAGCATCTTTGGGGCGCTGATGTGAGCGGTGTATATACCTGCCATTGAAATGAATGGCAAGCGCTTCCAAAGCGGCTGCACACCACCGCCTCGATAGCGTGGAGCATCGGCACTTTTATCCCCTTGTGGAGGGTTAAAAGCGCCACGCTGCCGACTGAATAGCGGAGCCATATCGCCGGAAAAACTAGCGAGGTTCTACCGCGACCAAGCTGCAGTGTGAAAGTAGCCTTAGGGAGAGGATTGTATTCTTATATAACTGGTAGTAGCTTGTTCGCACTTGCCACAGCCCCTGTTGCCCCTCTGAAAGGTGATCTGTGGTGGATTGTTTTTCAGAGGATGCTTAACAGGCAGCTGAGAGGTCACATAAGTTGCCTCCTCACCGCCTGTTTTAACCCTGAAGAGTCTGCAGCACCACACCGCAAACATATGCATTACACACAGGTGCAGCCTTGCCCCATTCAGTCGAATGGGTCACATTTGGTGGTGGTACTGCCCATTGAACGTGACATAGGTTATTCTTTTTACCCACAAAGCAAAGCATCACAGCCGTGGAATGTATACAGCTTAAAGCAGACCAGAAAATGCTCTCAACCACCTATTTCCCCTAACATCTTTCAGGACCGCAACCTGAAAGATGATTTGTTCCCGCCTTTAAAGGTAAAGCAAGCCAAACCAGTGAAAAAAGATTAGATTGTGTTTTCCTACCATCCACAGTGGCCATTTGGTCAGCAGGCCCACTTGATGCAGGTCTACCTGGCACTTGTCTTGCCCTTCTATCTGGATAAGAACGTTCCCCTTTTTTTTTCTTCCCAGGATCTTGTCCCCATGTAGTTGCAAAACAATTACACAGAGCAGGTAAGTATAACATGTTTGTTATTTTTATAGAAAAAAATTGACTTTAGTATCACTACAGGCTGTTTTTTTATTTATTTTTTTTTATTTTTATGTTTTAATAACAAACATATTATACTTACCTCTTTAGTGCAGTTGGATTTGCACAGAGCAGCCCGGATCCTCCTCTTCTCATGTCCCTCTTCTACTCTCCTGGCCCCTCCTCCTATTGATTGCCCTCTGCCAGCAGCTTGCTACAGGGGGGCACCTGGGCTGAGCCAGAGCTCTGTGTATCCATTCAGACATGGAGCCCCGACCTGGCCCCACCCCCTCTGTCCCCTGATTGGCTGACTGACAGCTGCAGGAGCCAATGGCGCACACTGCTGTGTCTCAGCCAAAATCAGGAGGAATGCTCTGGACGGCTGAGGGAATTGTGGACATCGCTGAAGAGAGAAGGGGCTCAGGGTATTAGGAGGACTTCTACACACAAGTTTTGTTTTTTTTTTTAGCTTAATGCATATAATGCATTAAGCTAAAAAAAAAAACTTTCTGACTTTACAACCCCTTATAGGAGAAATTTTCTTGTAGATGCAGCCAGTGAGGTCACCGCCACATGCGCTCCGAAGGAACATCATTTCCGTTCCTTCAGAGTCCTGTACTGTAGATGGTGGCTCCCGCACGCATGCGTGGGAGTGACGTCATCGTGGCTCTGGCTAGTCACACAGCCAGAGGTCGGTTTTATACAGTCTGTAGTCCTTTTCTTTTGAAAATGTGTATAACAATCGTCACTCAGTACCACCAAAATGAGTAGGATCAGACTTCATTCATCTAATGACTGTGGTATGTTAAGTGATGTTTCCCTGGGCTGGTGAAATAAGCTGTAAATTGTGTGGGTGATTGATGGCAAAATGTGAACTGTGTGAAAAAACTTGGCAGAATCTGCAGGTGCACAGATGGGTTACATCTGGAAGACAGTTGAAATTAGAGATGCAGCCAAATTTCAGCTGCCGGAAATGTTATCAGCATTGTGCCGATAATGGCGCAGAAAACGCACCCACAACTTTGCAGCGATTTTACAAAAAATTTACTGTGCTTATGGTGTGTTTTGTCATAGGTCATGTGACTCAAAAACCACATAAAAAAATGTAACACGGGTGCATTATTGATGCGTTCTTGCTGCTTTTTTCAATGCATTTCAATGGGGAGATGTGTTTTTGGTGCTTTTCCTTTTCCTTTTTTTTAACTGACCAAAAATGCAGCAAGGAAGATTTTTAACGCCACAGCGGAAGCGCAATGAACCAGTGTGAAGACCTACATAGAATTTAAAGGGATGCATTTTTCTTGCGCTAAAGGTGCTGATAATGGCCGACCATAAATTCATTTAAATTCATGATATTAAAAAGTCGAATTTAATGCTATATAATATTATTATTATTTTTATTTTTTTATTTATTTTTTAAAAAAAAAAAACTTTCATTTTCGGTCAAGTGCATCCTGCATTTTTGGTTTTGGCACCAAAATTTCTATTTGGTGCACCTCTAGCTGAAATCTAATTTCCATGAGTTAAGCCATACATGGATCATAATTTGGCCAGCAGGGATCGATTTATGGGCGGGGTGGTTGCACAGAAGTAGATCTGACTTCTGCACAGCCGCTCTGTCAGATTTATTGCTGCTCGATCCCTTGTCTATAGCCAGCAGTGCTGATCGGTGTATTCTGCCAACAAGGGAGTCTCCCCATTGTTTAGTATACAAAGGCTCAGCAGGGAGGATTTCCTCATCCACCTTAAATGTGTAGATGGGGGGGATTTTTTTTTTTATGACTGTTTGGTTTGCTTTAATGTAAATCTATTACCTACACCATGTTATATACATGAAATCCTTCTTTGAAAAGATTGTACAGCTAGTTAAGGAGACATGGCACCTAAGGTCAGTGATGGCAGCCCATATACTTATCGGAACTACACTGCATCTGAGCATCACAAACCAAAATCGCTAGTTCAGTTAAAATTCAATAGAAATTCTCCCATCCATCCACAGCTTTATGCTTTATTTTGTTGAGAAACCAGTTTGAAAAACACCCCCTAGCTTTTCTGGCTGTGGCCATCTTGAGAAGGGGAAGATGGTTCATGTAGCATTTACTTCCTGGCATCCACCTGCCCTTGACTCAGGCATGCAGGTGTTCTGTCAGAATCTATGAACCATCAGAATAGGTAACGGAAGTGATGTTCTGTCACAACACCACGATGACCATCTTGCTACACCCCGCTCTCGGCTACAGTATGCCTGCAGTCAGTAGGTGGCAGCGGACATCTTTTTATTTTACAGTATTTTGAAATCTGTGACCCTAATGCATTTTTAAAAGCAGCGACAAGCTTGCTATATCTCACAGGTTTGCTAATCTGACAAAACACGCTGCTTTTAAAATTCAACATCAAAACAGTCTGATGGATTTCAAAATACTGTATTTCTCTATATATGCCCAGTTTACATGCAAAAATAAGTGTGAAATGCAAGACTTGAGTGAATGTAAAAAGATGTCCTTTGCCACCTTCTGACTGCAGGCTTACTATGGCTGAGTGCAGGGTGTAGCAAGATGGCTGTTGCGGTGTTGCGACGGAACATCACTTCCGTTACCTAATCTGCTGGGTCACCGATTCTGGCAGAAAACAGGCAGGAGCGTGTGCTTGGCTGAGAAAATCCCTCCTGTAGACTCCTGGGATGTATGACATGATTTGCCTAGGCCAGAGACCAGGAAGTAACTGAAGAAATGTAAAAAAAAAAAAAAAACAAGTAAATATAATATACCTTCCTATCTAGATTGTAAGCTCTAACCCTCCGATTCCTCCTGTATTGTATTGTAATTGTACTGTCTGCCCTCATATTGTAAATCGCTGCGCAAACTGTTGGCGCTATATAAATCCTGTATAATAATAATTCATCTATTTTCTAATGCGAGCAGCATAAGGATTCAAAGTAGTCATTGTTTGAGAAAGTGAAGTTCCACTTTAAGGGCCGGTTCACACTGCAGTGAAGTCTGAGATCAGATGTGATTCGCACCTCACTGCAGTGCACTGCAAATCACATGCGATCTCTGTGCGACTTGATTTCAGCCATACAGATAATATGGCAGAATTCACATTGCATTTGGACCAAACTCGCACAGGACCCTTTTTTTTTTTGTCCGCAGCAGAATCGGATTGCATGGGTGTTCACACCGAGTTTGCAGTTCGCACTGCGATATGCAAATTGATTTGGGGGTGTCATTGTCTTTCTATTGACACTCCCCGCAATTCACATGCCTGTCGGGTGCGATGCTGGATCCCGCAATGCATTCCGCAGGGTTCCCGCATCCCACCAGTGTGAACCGACACTCATACCTGTTTGCTTTTGAAAAGTGGGCTGTGGGTGTTTGAATTTTTAGTTCAGACACAATTATTGTATACACTCAGTGACCTCATTGCTCTTATATTGTATAGCAGCTTTGTATAGGGCCCTCGTCTGTTACCGTAGGCTTTGCCGATGGGCAGTTTAGTCAACAATGGACTTCTCAGTCAGATGAGTAGAGCTTCTCGTAGATCAAACTGTCAGCTTTGTTTGCATTAGGGAAGTAGAGACACAAGTCTTTAGTAACAATATTTACACAGTGTCATGTGTCTGTATTGCCCTGGTACACTTTGTCAGGGCCTACACAGCATGGAAGATGCACTCAAGGCCTTGTTAACCTGTCTAGTCATAGAGAGGTTCCTGTAAATTGAAATACGGAATCCAGAGAAGTAATCCAGCTGTTTATCACAATGGAAAAGTCTCAAAGGGGCTCAAGGATCGCAGATGAGTCCTATTGAATGCTTTTATGTCATTTAGTTCCAGATACCAAAAAATGCATTTAAAGCCCTTTCACACAGAGCCGCCCGAGCGTCAGCGGTAAAACGCTGCTAATTTAGCAACACTTTACCGCTGTTCGGCTTCATGCACACAGGACTTTAAAAAAAACATCAGTAGCTTATCAGGGATGTTTTCAGCTTTTACCAGTGTTGTATTACTGCCGTTTTTTCACGTTTTTAGCGTTTTTAAAGGGCCAGCGTTTGTTGTTTTTTTTTTTTTTTTTCCAATTGATCTAAAAAGTCGGGGATTGACATTTTTGAGCGTTTTTTTTTTTTTTATTTTTGGATGTTTTTAAGCGTTTGAACATTTTTACAGCTGAAAAACGTCCAAAAAAACCCTCAGGTATTGGGGTTTTTTTACCGCTCAAAAACATCACTGCTAAAAACAGCTGATAACAGCCTGTGTGTGCATGAACCTGATGGGGGGTTTATCGACTGTAGAAAAAAACGTCTGCAGCTGAAAACAGCTGCTGAAAAACAGTAAAAAAAAATGTCCCGTGTGCATGAGGCCTTACTGTTCTGCATCATCATATAAAGCATGATGTTTAACCACTTCAATACCATGCACTTAGAACACTTTCCTACCAGACCAATTTTCAGTTTTCAGTGCTGTTGCGCTTTGAATGACAATTGCGCGGTCTTGCGACGCTGTACCCAAACTGATTTTTTTTTATCATTTTGTACCCACAAATAGAGCTTTTGGTGGTATTTGATCACCCCTGCGGTTTTTATTTTTTGCGCTACAAATAAAAAAAGACAGAAAATTTTGAAAAAAAAAAAATTCTCTATTTTTGTCACAAAACTTCGTAAATAAATACATTTTCTCCATCACTGGTGGGCACTGATGAGGCTACACTGATGGGCACTGATGTGGCAGTACTGATTGGCACTGATGAGTCACTTATATGCAGCAATGATGAGCACTGTTAGGCGGCACTGATAAGCAGCACTGACGGGTACTGAGAGGTGGCATTGATATACAGCACTGATGGGCACTGATATGCAGCACTGGCGGACACTGCTAAGTGGCACTGATGGGCACTCAGACAGCACTGATTGGCACTCATAGGCGGCACTGGGCACTGATAGGTGGGCACTGGTAGGTGGCAATGGTGGGCACTGATATGTGGCACTGGTATGCATTAATAGGGGCACTGGTGTGCACTGATGGGGGCACTGGTGGGCATATACACTGATAGGGGCTCATTCCCTGGTGGTCTAGGGTGGCATCTGAAGGTGTGCCATCCACACTGAGCACTATGTCACTTACCTGGTGGTCCAGATCGGCTCCCTGGTGGTCCCTGGTCGGCTCCCTGGTGGTCCTGGGTTGGCACATCCCTGGTGGTCCCTGGGCAGGCTCCCTGGTGGTCTAGGGTGGCAATCCGAGGGAGGGCTGTGCTGATAAATCATCAGCACAAACCCTCCCTGTCAGGGATGCAGCCGATCGGCTCTCCACTCATCAGGTCTGCAGACCTGAGTACAGGAAAGCCGATAAACTGCTTTCTTGTGTTACACTGTGACCAGCCGTGATTGGTCACGGCTGGTCACATGGTAAAGTGCTTCGGATCGAAGCGCTTTACCGAGATCGGTATTGAGGGGGGTCAGACTGACCTCCCACACCACCGATCGCCGCGATGCGTGCCCCCATCCTGAGGACGTCATATGACGTCCAGTCAGGATAACGAAGCCACTTCCCGGCCGTCATTTTGCATACGGCGGTCGGGAAGTGGTTAAAGTATTATGTAATCAATCACCTTGTAAAGCAACCCATTCAGTTTAAAATTTAAATGAAATGCAAACATTTGTGTATAGATGTAAAAAAACATTTATATATCTTATTTTTTATTTTATTTTTTCCCCACACTTTTTCTTTATAAATGATCACATTCCCTCTGTTCTCAGCTGCATAAGAGCTGGGGGAGGAAAGACAACGGCACACTGAGCTTCCCAGTGAATGGCTGTGCCGCGGGGGGGGGGGGGGGTGTCAGGACAAGTCTGATCATTGGAGAAGCAGGCTGAGTTCCTAGCACAGCTAGAGAACTGACCACACTGTGCTCTCCTGCTTAGTGTGATCAGTTTTTAAAAAAAAAATTTTTTTTATAGGAAAGCAGAGAGACTGGCAGAAACACCAGGAATTTCACACAAAGGAAGCAATACAAAGAGCACAAGATACTTTTTCATACAAGTACATGGCACAGCAGGCACATATGAATATGAAATGCAGGAGTAACAAACTCTTTAAAGTGGAACTGTAGTGTGATATAGGGAGCATTTAGAAATGTTGTTTGGGCCTAAGCAGTGCCCTGAAAACTTTGTCTTGAATTATTCCTGAAAAATAGCAGTGCACTTCTGGCTGTGTGAATGTGCCCTAGGTATTACCCTGTCCATAGCTTTATATCTGCACTGTGAGATCTAAGGCACTGTTGCCCCTGACTGCCAGTCTCTGGAGACATGAAATGAGATTTGATGTTGTCACTAATTTGCTGCTTAGTGTTCTCCTTGCTGATGTTCTGACATGAGGAAGCAAAGCCCTGCCTCTACCAAAATGGCCACCCCCACACAGCAACAAAGTGCAGTACAAGAACTGGTAGGTCAGTCATGAAGAAAGCGAGGCCTTAGAGTGCAGGCAGTAGTTGTGATTAGGGACGCTGTCCGTTTCAGCTGCAGGGGTGATTCACATATTAGTGCATCTCACAATTCCTTTTTTTTTTTTTTTTTTTTTTGTCAATTTATTTGAAGGTTTTATTTCTTGTGCAGCATGTTTACATTTTATCGCCACTCACTGCACCACACCTCTGGGCTGCATTGCAGTGTGAACGTGGCACATTTATTTTCTATGTGCCAGAGCAGTGACTGGCATTCTTCCAGTGTGGAAAGTGGCCAGTCTCTGCACTGTGTAAATGAGCTCTTACCCTCTGCCAGCTCTTGTTTGGCACAGCTTCTAGAGTTCATTTCCTCTTTCAGCTCATTATAATTTGTTGTATATTTTCAGACACAGGTGTCTGCTGTGACCTCCTATCCATTGCTCTGTCAGTCTCCTACATTCTAATAGAGAAACCATGCTCTTCACTGGGGACTTATAATCCTGCAGCCATTCCAATACATAAACTTGATTCTTCCACCCCACCAGGATAGGTAAAGTTTGCTCCTATACTGCTGGGTATTTTATCTGGCTGGGCTGCTTTTACAAGCCAGTCCATATTTAATAAAGAATGGACAGTCGCATGACATTTATTCACACAGAAAGAATACAAGATAGGTGGGAGCGGAGATCAGTCACCGGTGGCTCTGTTCTCTTTGAACATTGCAGTGTAAACACACCTTTGTTCTGTGTGTCCTCACCCTCGTAAAAATATACATTATTTTTTTTGCTTGAAGTATATGAAAACCCAATCACTAAAATCTCATTAAAGTGGTTGTCAACCTGTGACAACCACTTTAATCTACAGGTAAGCCTAGAATAAGGCTTACCTGTAGGTGCCTTGCATTATCTCCCAAACCTGCACGGTTCAGGAGCTATGCAGTGGTCTAGATGTGCCCACGTCATAGGGCACATGCACAGTGAAGAAATGGCCTCCGTGCCGTTTCTTCACTGAGATCGTCCCGTGACTGGCGGCTCCCACGCACAGTAGTGATGTCACGCGACTCCGGCCAGTCACAGAGCCGGAGTCGTGGACCGGAAGGAAGAGGGGCTGAAGATGGACACTGCCTGCACAGGGGACATCGCTGAACGTTGCAAGCTTCATTTGCAGGTAAGTGACACATAATGGGCCACTATGCAATGCATAGTAGCTCATTATACTTCTAATTTGGAGGGAAATGTGGAGGAAGTCAACCCCATCAGGGTTTACTTGCTCTTTAATAGCTTTAACGTAGTAATCTAATTTTGAAAGTAATGTTCGCTAGTGTTAAACCTATAGCTTTCATTAAAATAATAAGAGGCCATGTTTTGGGGCGATTCCTGTTACAGGGGGACAATACCTTGACCCTGTCTTCCATTTGTGCTCCTGCATTGTCACACAGGCTCCCAGTGCAGGCATGGTCCACTTTTTCACCATCTGGAGACTTGCACATAGAAATGTCACGGAGGCCCGCTGGAGCGCATGTACAAAACTGCTTTATCAGCAGCACTGAGATGCAGCAAAGGATGAAAAAAGGTGAAAAAAAAAGTGTCAAAATGGTCCGACATGTCCGCCCCAATATCGCAGTACCGCTAAAAATCGCAGATCGCCACCATTACTAGTAAAAAATAAATAAAAACCCCAGAAATGAATTCTCATCATCCGTAAACGCGGCCACTTTTGCGCAAACCAATAAATAAACGCTGATTGCGATTTTTTTTTTTCCCCAAAAATATGAGGAAGAATATAAATCGGCCAAAACCCATGAAAAAAAATGTTTTTTTATATATATATTTTATTATTTATTTATTTTTTGGATTTATATTTTAGCAAAAAGTAAGAAATTTTGGTGTTTTTTGCAAAATTGTCGCTCTTCTTTTGTTTATAGCGGTGATCAGAAATCATGCAGAGGCGATAAAATACCACCAAAAGAAAGCTCTATTTGTGGGGAAAAAAAGGACGCAAATTTTGTTTGAGTACAACGTCGCACGACCGCGCAATTGTCAGTTGAAGCGGCGCAGTGCCGAATCACAAAAAGTGCTCTGGTCCTAACCTGGGAAATCCTTCCGGTCCTTTAAGTGGTTAAATAGAAAACCATATTTAGATATATTTTTACTCCAAAAGCATTTTATTAAAATAAATTTGATAAAAATAAAAAAAATCTGATTTAAATAAAAATATAATTGAAATTAATTTTTTTTTTTTTTTTTTTTTTTTTTTATCCACTCTGGTTAAAGGAGTTGTAAATCCTCAAGGTTTTTCACCTTAATGCATTGTATGCATTAGGGTGAAAACCTCCTGCGCTGCAGCACCCCCCCTTTATTCTTACCTGAACCCGATTTGTTCCAGCGACGATCACGAGCCCAGCAGCTCCAGCCGCTGTCTTGGGGCCTCATTGGATAGATTGATAGCAGCAGAAGCCATTGGCTCCCGCTGCTGGTAATCGAATCCAATGACATGGGAGCTGGGGGCGGGGCCGAGTCAATGAGTGCAGCAGCAGGACTTGACATGAAAAGCGCCTCTCCGTGGGGGCACCGATGAAAGCAGGAGCACCGCAGAGACACCCCTGAAAAGGGGGATCGGGTCGCTCTGTGCTAAACCCTTGCACAGAGCAGGTAAGTATGACATGTTTGTTATTTTACTAAAAATAAAACCAACCTTTACAATCACTTTAACATTTACTTACATCTACTTTAAAAAAGCTCAGTTTGCCTATTTAGAGGCAGGGTCTTTTTTAAAGCTCATACATTCATCCCCCAATCTACAAATACTTTCCTTCCCTGTGCTCCCCCACTATTCTGTTCACCTACTGTCTTGTCGTAACCCTGTATAAGCTCCACATTGGATGACATTGGAGCTTGCAGAGGGATGATGACACTCCTCCTCACCCCCCACCATCACATGACAGTATTTTGCCATCGTGATTGGCCACTGAGCGCTTGGTGTTTTGTGACCACTTCAACTGAGCTGCACAGTAGTGGTGGTAGGAGGAAGGGGAATGCTAGTAGTAAAATCTGTCACACACACAAACTTCTGAAGTAAAAAAAGTTAGTTAAAGTAACATTAAGGCCTCATACACACGGACGTTTTTTGACGCCGATGTTTTCTGATGTTTTTTGCAGCTCTCCATGTTAGTCAATGGCCCCATAAAAACGTCGGCGTTTTTGAGCTGTAGATGGCGTCGACATTAGTGAGCTGAAAGTAGAACCCACGGTCATCGCGTTCTGAAGCTGTAACGTTTTGGCATTTTTTGACGCCGACACCGCAAAACGCCAACTAACGCCAAATAATATTGTATCGGTGTTTTTTGACACCAACGTTTTTAGGTTGAAAAATAGCAGAGGGATGATTTTTTTTTTAAGAACGCCTATTGACGCCGACGCTCACTAACGCCGATGCATAACGCCGATTTTTTTTTTTTTTTTTTTTTTTTTTTTTTTTTTTTTTTTTTTTTTCCTCCTTGACATCGGGCCTGATGTTTTGTTTATTTTTAAAGATACGCCCGTGTGTATGAGGCCTAAAGGTTAATTTTTTTTATGTTTGTTTTTTAAATAAAAAAACATGTTCTACTTACCAGCCCTGATTGTTCCCTGTCCCTCGCCGGCGCTTCTGGCTCCTCCTTTTCAGCAAGTGCCCCTATAGGAAGCGGCTTCCTATAGAGGCACTAGTGCGGGCTCGCTCCCAAGCCATCTCGTCTGTGTCCATTGACACACAGGACGGCTCGGCCCCGCCCTCTACTCCCTCGTCACAGAATTTGGTTAAAAGCACTGGAGCCATTTTATGAATATGTGCAGTGAGGGACAGAGCCGGGAGAGCCGCTGCTCTCATGCACAGTGCTGGATCAGGCTCAAGTAAGTATAAGGTGTGTGAGGGGGGACACACTTGTAGCACAGAAGGGTTTTTTTTTTTTTTTTTTACCCTAATGCATAGAAATCATTAAAGTGGTCATTAAGCCACTTGTATAAAAAGCTCCCATCCCCTCTGTATTACAACAATAAGTTCCCTGTGTCCGTGTTATATCATATATGTTCCTACTATTATCTATCATTTTTCTCTTCTCTTCTCCTCAGCCAGAGTTCCTGAGGGGGGGGCGCGAGCACTGCTGCTGACCTCAGTGTGTAGGAGGAAGGTGTGTTATCTATTCAGATAAGCATATTTATGATATAACAAGGACAAAGGGGAACTTCTTGATCTAATACAGAGGAGATGGGAGCTTTTAAAGTAAATTATAAGAGCAGAGATAAGCTACGTGTTGAGAGAAAGAGGGAGGGGGGAGCTGAAGACAGGCACACAGGAGAATTGGAGAGCTGGGAGGGACATAGACTGCACAGACCACAGTCTCTCAAGATGAGCTACATGATAAGGGTAGCCTGCACTTGGGGGGGTGGTGGTGTTGTATCAGGACCTGGTATTATCATACAGGTATTCTAGGGGATTAGGGCATACAGAGGGATAATTTAAAAACGAGCACCATGCTGCTAATTGCACTTTAAAGAGACCAGAGCAGCATTTTTTTTTGGTTAACAAACGCTTTAAGGTAAAAAATAAAAAACAAAGGCTTTACAACCACTTTAACCCTGAATTCCAGGGATGGCTTTTTCCAATGCTTGCATTGGTCAAGCTTTGTAACTAAGCATATGCCTTACCTCTGTGGGATTCCATAGAAGCTGGAAATCACTGTAGTAGTCACCACAATGTTCCAGTCCTATGCCGTGTGGCTGCCATGCTGCGTAGTAAACACAGGGGGTCATGCGCACGGCATGGATGCCATTCACTGAACACTTTGTGGTTTTCTCAATGAATGCAGGGTGTTCTTTTGAATGGATACATTTGAGAAATTGGGTGGTGATGTCGCAATATTTGGATTAAACTTTGGCCAGTAACTGCTATCCACATTTTTTCCAAATTGAACAGCCATAGACACTGGCTGTGTTCACTCCTCCATTTTCCTCCATTCACATATACATGTACACATGACCTGTATTTAGCTATCCTCCATCTGCCTGTACCCATGTCATGTCTTGGCTACAGTCAGGCCAGGGTTCTTCTTTACTTGGAGGTAGGGGAGGGAGCTGTCATAAAGAAATAAATGGCAGAGTAATCAAAATATTTATGAAGGCTGGGAAATTTTTCGCTTGTCGGCATCCATTCATGGACTTTCAGATTGGATGATCTGGCTGAGCAGATATCGCTACCTAAACGTAGAGCAATAAAAGCCAGCTTCAATTCTGTCCAGGCAAAATATATCATTTACAGTAAGTTCTGCCTCATCCAGAATACATCTTTATACCTAGAGAATTCCCATTAGGAGCCTCTGGCTGGGAGCATTCGGGGGCCTCCTCTCGGCAGACACATCTCAGGTTCTCTAAGGTCACTCATGTGTGGCGGTGTATTTTTGGTGGTATGGTTAATTACAGTCATGCTGTCAGCAGCTTGTAAATGGAGCTTATGTCTGCTTGAGGAGCTGCCTCCTGATAGAACAATGGCTGGGAAGTGCTACCGTCTTGTGTTTAATGGATTTCACGCTGTGGGAGATTCCAGCATCAGGCTTCACCTCTCTGCAGGGGACATTTGGGTGTGACCAGTAATTAGCTGAAGTCAAACAAAAGGGGTACTGTTCTCCAATGCTTGCTTCCTCTATGACTTGGGCTACAGCAACCTGCCTAGAAGAAGAGTAAACAATTTATTTCCTGTATTTTTATACTACCTACTACATATTGGTCTATCACAGGTTACGTAGATCTAGACAGATCTATTCAGTCTCTGCCTCTGCAAAAGCTTAAGCCGACCATACATGGGTCAAAATTTGTCCGGTTCAGCAGGGACAGGCTGAATTTCAATCCATCTATAGGCTAACTGGTTTTACATATGTTGCTCTATCAATTGACTTGTGTACAACCAGCTTTTAATGTTCTCCCCGAATGATCAGTGCTGTCTGCTAAAGCCAGCAACACTGATCATTGTATTTTGCCGGAGGGCGGGCTCTACCCGCTGGCAGAATATGATAGCTCAGCATTGAGGATTCCCCCTTCCACATTGAATGTGAATGTGAGGAACACTTGAAATAATTTTCAGTAGGGATGCACCAATATCCGTATTGGTGCTGATACCAAGCATTTGAGCGAGTGTCGGTACTCGGCCAAATGCTCCTGAAACAGATGCTTTGCGATTTGTGTGAATACAAAATGAATGGGTGCAAATCGCACTGCAAAGATTTGCATGCGATTTGAACATGAACGGGGTGCGATTCCTGTCCGAATCGTATGCGACTTTCCTCACTGTGCATGCGTGTGTACAAAGGGGATTAAAGTGGTTGTCAACCCGTGACAACCACTTTAAGCTACAGGTAAGCCTATGATAAGGCTTATCTGTAGGTGCCCTGCATATCTCCCAAACCTGCATGCTTCAGGAGATATCCGTGCCATTTCTTCACTGTGATTGTGCTGTGACTGGCGGCTCCTGCGTGCATCTGCAGGAGTGACGTAACGCGACTCTGGCCAGTCACAGAGCAGGAGATTGCGGCCCTAGAAGGAAGAGGGGCTGAAAATGGACGCGGCCAGCACAGGGGACAGCGCTGGATGTCGCTGGCTTCATTTGCAGGTAAGTGGCACATAATGGGCTATTATGTGATGCATAGTAGGATTAGTAGCCCATTATGCATCTACTTTGCAGGGGAATGTAGAGGAAATTAACCCCATCTAGTCAGATTAAACGATGTTAGAACCCACAGTACATATCTGGTAGCAAATCTGGGCCACTGGAGGCTGAGGGTGGTCTGCCCCCAAGCTGACATCACTTCTGCCCTATACCTGCACGGTCCTTCTCCTCCAGCCCTGTGAGCACCTCCAGCGGCCCTCATTTGCTACGAGATATGTACTGTGGGTTCTAACATTGTTTAACCTGACTAGATGTTGCTTTAATCCCTTTGTATACATGCACACAGGAGCAGTGGGAGAAAATGCGTTTCGGACAGGAATCGCACTCTTTGCAGTGCAATTTGCAGATTTTTTTTTTTTCTGTATTGACGCAACTGTACCCCAAGGTATCGGTACTCGGTATTGGCGAGTACTTGACCGAAAGTATTGGTACTCGACGATAAGAAAACCAGTATCAGTGCAACCCTGATTTTCGAGTGTCCTGCTAAAATCAGTTTATTGGGGCTTAGTGGGAAAAGTGCTCTAGACATCTTCAAATGAGAAGTCCATCAAACTCTGCTTGAAAAAACTCGGTTCAAAGTGGGTTGTATGTTTCTACCATCATATGACCAAATGCATTCGGGCCAGTGTGATAAGGAATGGGTTAACTTAGCAGTATTGTGGAAGAAAATTGGAATACATAGGAAAAGTATGTTATGACGGACTATGGTACAACTTGCTTTACTGTGCTTTGTTTTTCATCGTATAGCACCCTTCATTGCTGACGATTTGATCTCTTTAGTTGATTAAACACAGTTGCCTCTGCATGGGAATAGACATTCAGAGTTTCTCAACACTGAAAGGAGAATTTTAGGCCAAAATTGTATTTTTATTTTTTTCCATTTTGGATTAGAACTGCACGATTCTGGCTAAAATGAGAATCACAATTTTTTTGCTTAGAATAAAGATCACGATTCACTTGGCGTAACATCATCTTTCACATTGTTCCAAAAAATTGGGCTAACTGTATAGTTTGTGTTTTTTTTTTTTTTTTTTATTCATTGAAGTGTATTTTCTCCCAAAACATTGCGTTTGAAAGACTGCTGTACATATAGTTTCAATGCATGGCATACAGTGTCATCGCACGCTGTACAATCCCATCGCATGCCGTACTGTGACACTGTATGGCAAATGAGCTGACACTATGCCATGCGATGGCTGTGTACGGCATGCGATGATGCCTCTGCTTCTGCTTTACTCGCTCTGCAAGCTGGGCGCTAATGGGGTCAAACCAGGTGCTAATAGATACAAACTGGGTGCTATGTAGGCAAAAAACAGGCACAAGCTAGGCGTTAATAGACACAAACTGGGCACCAAATAGGGGCAATAGGAACAAACTAGGCGCAACATGGGCACACATTTAAGTAAACTAGTGTCAGTGTCTGCAGCTCAGAGAGTGAGGCAGAATCTGACAATCAGAATCATCCTCCACGCTTTTGCGGATCCTCAGATAATGCCTCCGATCTGCGCCGTCATGCCAGCTGATTGGGATGTCAGCTAGAGTGACGTTCCGTACTGCGCATGCACAGTTTGTCGGATGCATTATCCGACGAGAGGCATTATTCAATAAGGCATGCTTTGTTTTTTTTTTTTTCTTTTTTCTTTTTTTTTGACAGCTCTGATCAGAGAACGGCTTTGCACTTGTTACATAGGATCATGGAAATGCCAGATTAAGGGGGTTGAGTCGAGAGCGCAATTTTTTTTTTTTTTTTAACGATTAATCGTGCAGCTCTATTTTGGATGGAGTAAGGGAGAGTTGTAACCCCTGTCTGTTTATTTTTTGCCATCAGTGTCCCATTGGGGAGATTTCCCTTCACTTCCTGTCCCATAGCCAAAACATGAAGTGAGTGGAAATCCCTGCAAACTAAGGAAATCCCTTGGGGACTCCCAGGTCACCAGAACTAGTGTCCACAATTTGAGAATTTCCCCTCCTATTTATTACTTTTCTGGGGACAACCCAAAAATTGGGATTTCTTTTAATTTCACTTTCAATGATCATACAGCACAAATAGAGAGGGCCGAATCTCCTAAACGGGGCACAGACAGCAATAAAAACTGACAGGTTTTCTAATCCTCCTCTCCACTCTATCCAAAGCTAAAAAAAAAGTATTTGCCTTTAGTTTTATTTGAAGTCTTCTGGTGCTGGAAGCAAAATCAATTATTTATGTTTAATGTTCTAGGAGAGCTCTGCTGTAGGTCTCTGCACTGTTGTATAAATCCCCCTACTGTAGAGGTTAATGGGCAGGAATGTGTACAATGAATGTGATATGGAACGTAAATAGGAAGTTCGTAAAATAGCAGAACCATAGAGTTTGGCTATATTGACTGATCTTGCTGGAAAGCTCATTTGGAAGAAATCCAGAACCTGCTGTCCACACGGGTACAGGACAAAGTCCAGGCTACTGCTGTCTGCAAAACGTGGCCTGTTCTTGCACTGCTGTATTGTAAAATTATTTCTTTCCTCATTTGTTGTAAATGTCCACAATTGTTCTTTCTTTTATTGAGCGTATAACACAAATGTTTAAGATTTGTGAATTTTAAATTGCAACAGCAGCCAAAAGCATTTTAAAGTGGCCGTGTCCACATGCTAAGTGCACATTTGTATATTGTTCCCTATCCTAGAGGTGTCTGCTGTCATGTGGGGGCGTGCAGGCACTCCATGGCATCGTGCACACAAGCGAAACAACAAGAAATACCTTTAGGTAATTTGCTGCCTGGTTCCCAGTTACTTATCTGTGACATGAGGGAACAAAGAAGAAAAGCAGTGGTACAAAAAACATTGTTTCTGCTGTGGCAATAAACCTAAATGATTGTTGCGTAGTTAACACATGATAATCTCATGATGTTGCTAATTTTTTCATATTTGAATGTTTTATTAAGCAACACAGAACCATCACATATAAATTAACATCTATCGTGGGAATTGAATCCATGCAAGGAGAGATCTAAAAACAAATACCATCAACAAGTTGGAGCAAACAGCAACCTAACACGAGGGGTCGATTGTTAGATGAGCAGAGAACCCCCCCAACAGATGCTGGCATTTAGCAACCGTTTATACAGTTTAAGATGAAAGCGGCTAGAAAGCCAACAGTTGGATGGTCCAACCCAGACATGGAACAGGGAATAGCAAGGACCAGGCAAAGTCAGTGAAATATGCAGCAAAGTGATAATTAATAAAAAGGGAGGTTAGCAGAATGGAGGGGAAAGGCCATGTTCCCAATAGCACAATCAAATAACAAAGGTGAAGAGTTGGCTAAGGCTCCGTGATGTTAGTGGTGCACCAATGCCCATGAGATGAGTTGACTTGGTCTAGTGATTGTCATATCCATGGAACCCTTGCATTATGACAAGTGGGGGAGGAAGAATTAATTGGGCAGGTAAAGTTGGACCATACACAGTGAAATTTCCTGACTTGCACTTCCAGCCGACATTCTTTGAAAAAAAAAAAAAAAAATTTGTAGGAACCGGGTGGAACATTGTCAGTCAGATGCAGCCTTTGCTGGCTGCCAGGAGATTCATCTATCCTCGCTCTATGGTGTGAATGGGGGAACTGGTTATCTATCAATGTATGGTTGGCTTCTGAAAAGTGGCACCAATCATGATTGTTCCTCCTCCTAAGATTGCACCTCTCCTTTTTAGCCATTCCTCTATTTAGTGACAAACATGATAGTTGACAAGCTGAGCCTTTTGTGTGTCAAAGGAGAAGTTTGACCGAAGATCTTTTGGCTATACTTCTCCAGTGGGTCACAGGAGTGCACTTAGCTTTCCTCTCCTGTTCCTGTGACCAGGATTCATCTAACAGCGGTCTAAAGTCTGCTTTCTGCTGACGTCAAATAACCAGTCCAGGCTCTGGGGGGAGTCCAACAATGATGTCTGGATCCACCCAGATTCCTGACCAGCAGCTGGCTCAGCCTCTCTGCATGCTGCTGAGAGCCTGGGCATGAGCCAACTGTTCCTGCCCCCTCCACAGTCCAACAACCCAGTGAAGGCTGGAGGGGCAGAACAGAGGGCCATGACTGACAGTCACCGCTCTGTGCTCAGTACTGGCCAGGGAACTGAGCATCAAGCAGTCTTTGATCACTCACTTTTTGGTGTAAAACTGGCAACAGACATGCAGCATGGGACCAATGCTGAAGCCATCTAGGTGGATATGATTGTGTTTTTTTTTTTTTTTTTTTTTCTTCTTTGTTAAACCCAAACTTCTATTTTAAGTGTCTGAGAGCAGTGCCTGCGGATAAGTGGGGTTGTGCAGACAATACAGTCTGCTACCTTTGGTCATGCTTGGGGTTCCTGCTAATTTGGGTGTTAAGGTTTTAGATTCTTTTTAAGCCTGTCTGGCTTTTTTTCCCTCTCAGAAATGCTGTAATTTATACTTCTGAAAGCTCAGAAGTATGAAAACTTTGTTACAGATTTTCTGGCCTCTACTCTACCACACCCAAGTATGCTTGGACCATGTGGCATTCTTCGTACATCAGAAAATATATAAGTTCATGATTTGCCACTTATTGAGTGAACACACTCTGATTTATCTCATTAGCGTGTAGGTTAGGAAGAAGTCACAACAAGTGTATTTTCAGTATATCTTATTGTGATGAGGTGCTCCTTCCACGGTCACTCATCCACTCAATAAATGTCATGATCAGCTTTCAAAGGATGCAAGGAACATGCTTGGGATTCTCTTATTTGGGGCCTATATGTATGAAACCTAAAGCATAAAAAGCAGTACGTGAACCTTAAATATGTCATATACATGTAATATACAAAGCTGAATGCCTATGTACTTGGTCAAATATAGCATTAGGTAAAATTGCATGTTTTGTTAATTTTTCGTAAGTGAAAACAAAACCTGTTTAAGATTCCAATTCCATACAGTAGCCTACCTGTAATCTCCCCTGGGGGGAGAGCTTACTAGGTCCTTGGGTTAAATAATATTGCCGTAAGTGGAAGTTAGAGATGTTTGTTTTTTTCTTTTGCCGTTTTTGTGTCCCATTGCGCCAATTTCCCTCCATTTCCTGCCCCATAGCCGAAACAGGAAGTCAGGAAATCCCTAGTTGTCTTTTAGAACTAGTGTTCCTATTGGGCAATTTCCCCTCCCCTTTTTTTTTTTTTTTTTTTTTAATTTTTTATTTGGGGACAGCCTAAAATGTGTGTGTGTTTGTTTTTTTTTTTTTTTCTTTTACTTTCATTCTCAGTGGTAACAATAAACTGGGGAAATAGGGTAAATCTCCCTAATTGCAACACAGATGGCAAAAGGAAAGGTGTTCTCATTTCTCTTTATTCTATCCAAAATCTTAAAAAAAAAAAAAAAAAAAATTTGCCTGAAGTGTTAGTGTCTGGTAAAACCGTAAACCTCTGTTCTTGTAAAGACACTTCTTGGCTGAGAGCAGTCTTGCTGCAATAGAAGGCTTGGACACAGTCCAGGTGATCTCTTCCTCTTTCATCTTCTCCAGGAAGCCTCTACCTGCTGCAAATGCTTGAAGAGGAATATCTGTCCTGCAGTGTGACATACATATTGGGTTCATGTGTGTTGTACAGTCAGGTCTAGTGTCTGATTTCAGTCTTTTATCAGAACACCCTTCTCAAAATTTGTTATTAAAGTTTTATCCAGGTAATAACAGAAGAAGAAAAAGATGTAACAAAAAATAAGATAGCTGATACAATTACAATTAAAGTATGCTACACAAACAAATAATACCCAATAAAATAGGAAACACCATTTGTTACCAAATATCCAAAGAGACATGCATCTAATTCAGTGGTCTCTAGACTGCTTTTTTTCCAGCCCTTGGGACACTTCTCCCACAGATACAATATTCTGCCAACTGACATCAACAGCGGGGCACCATTTCTCCCATTGACATAAACGATGGGGCACTCTCCCCCCCAATGATGCCAACGATGGGTCGCTATTCCCCCCGATGATACCAATCTTGGGTTACTATCCCCCCCCCCAATGATACCAACAATTGAGTGCTATTCCCCCCCAATGATACAGACGATGGGGTGCTATCCCCCCTTGATGGTACCAATCATGGGGTACTATCTCCCCCCCCCCCCCCGATAATACCAACGATGGGGCGCCATTTATTTTAAAAACGTCTAAACTTGGAGCAGAGTCTGCATTTAAACTTGCCACCCTTTCATGTAGAGCCGGGATCTCCAAACCTTCTAAACAAAGGGCCAATTTACTGTCCTTTGGAGGGCCAGACTAGGGCCAATGGGAGTAGAAAATGTCCTGGCATGCATTGAGTGGGAGGACTAGTGCCTCATCGTGATCAGTGGAAGGAATTGTGCCCCATCATTGACCTCAATGAAACGCATTGTGCCCCATCGTTGGTGTCAATGGAAGGGATTGTGCCCTATTTTTGGTGTCAGTGGAAGGAACTGTGCCCTTTTGATGGTGTCAATGGGAGGAATAGTGCCCCATTGTTGGTGTCAGCCACAGGAATTATACCCATTGTTGGTGTCAGTGGATGGAATAGTGCTCCAAGGGCTGGATAAAGGTAAGCAAAGGGCCGTGGTTTGGAGACCCCCGATGTAGAGCATGTTGGAGAAATTAAATCTAAATGGCAGTTAAGTAGTTGGTCCGCAGCTTAGACACTTCAGCATTTGCAATAGGACTTGCAGCTCAAATCTCAGCTTTAAAGAAGAGCAAAAAACCAATCCATGAGCTCTGGTACTTCACCTGGATTCCCCCCTCTCCTTAAGCTTGTTTAATGTAAGGTTAGATAATCCGATCCTTTCACTCGTTTCTAATGGCAGATCTCTAATGCAGAGCAGCTACATTAGAAGGCTGTCCCAAACTTTTTTTTTTTTTTTTCTTTTCTTCTTAATACCCTTTAGGTTAGGGGGTGGGGCTGTGATCTCAGGCTCCCAAAGGGCAATACTCGGTGGCTGAGCCAATCACTCAGCCTGTGTGCTATCACCCAGGGAAAGGGAGGATCGTGAAAAGCTCTGAGCAGATTTCGACTTTGTGAAAATTGGAACTTGCACAGTAATATTCAGGGGCTGCAGCAGTGGATGAGCTCAGCAGGGAAGCATTGAAGGGGTAAGTATAGAATCCTTGAGGAGCCATCTATCAAGCGTACCTGATGCTTTGTCTAGTCCAGGGAAACCATAAGTGCATCGTAAGATACATTCACTTTTATTATTAATTGAAAGAAGTACATAGATGTTGATGAAGAATAGGAGCTGAAACTGTACACATTGTAATGATTTGGCTCTTTATTGTATATCCCTTAACCATTTTAGCTCCAAGCCTTTTTCTGGCACTTGTTTACATGCAAAAAGCAGTATTTTTTTTTGTTAGAAATTTAGTTAGAACCATCAAATATTATATTTATTTTTTATGTCCCACAGTATTTACGCAGCAGTTTTTCAAATGCAATTTTTTTGGGTAAAATATAAAAGCTGATGTTATGCTGAGTAAATGGATACCAAACATGTCACGCCTTTAAAATTATGCGAGCCTGTGCAATAATGACAAACTGCATAACTTGCTATCCATAGGCAACGTTTTGAAAGCCTTTACAGGTTATCTCTTTAGATTTACAGAGGAATTCTCGTGCTTGAATTGCTGCCCATGATCTGATGTTTTCCGTGATACTGTGTGTGTGTGTCACCAACACGTGCGTTCGCCTCTGCGTGCGAGGACGGGGGCACTTTTTTAAAATTTATTTTTACACTGTCCCTTTAAAAAAAAAAAAAAAAAAATCACTTTTATTGCTGTCACAAGAAATGTAAACCTCCTTTGTGACAACAATAGGCATGTGATTGGTACTCTTTTTGTAGAGATCTGGGATCTATAAAACCCCAAATCCCTCCGCTCTTAAAAGCATTTGATCGCACCAAGATTGGTGTGTTTGAATGCTGTTCATTTTTGAAAATTGCACTGTTAACATCTGGGTGAACTGGAAATGATGTCGGGTCATTGTTCGGCTCTGTGGTCAGACAGCAGATGTGCCATCTGGTTGATTGGGAAAGCAATTCAGTGGCTAGTTAGCTGCTAGAATTGCTTTTACAAGAGCGTTGGCCGCCGACACTGACAAATCATCCCAGTATAACCACCCCATACCTGTAGACTCTCTGCAGCTGATCTTTCCCCTTTACTGGCTTACCATGCTTTGTTGTGCACTGTCTCTCCACTATGTGGAGGTGGTGTAGTGGCGGGACAGTAGTGACATAGGTCCCAGATCTCCTGAGACTAGCAGTCATAGGCAGCAGTGCCTTAGATTGCACACTGCAAAGATGTAGCTATGAGGCTGCTACACATAGGAGTGCCTAGGCACACACAAATATACTTAGAAATGCACTGCTATTTTTCTGCAGGAATTCCAAGACAAAAGGTACATTTTATGAACACTGCTTAGAAAAATTAACAATTTTAGATATTTGCTACAATACAGCAAATCTTCACTTTTTAACTTCCATTCAACTTTGAACTTCAAATTCTGCTTTATACAATGATGGTGGTAGTAGTTCAAAGTACAGTATTTACACCTGCTTAGCAATAAATACATACACTGCTAAAATCCTGTTGTGATATATACCTTTTCTCCTATCGTTCACTGACAGACGCAGCTCTCCATTACATGTGGGTTTATGCTGGTCTCACTAGGAGTTAACTAGGCAGGGAAAAGAAACAGCTGGCCCCTCCCATGGGGCCGTCCTCTCTTCCCACATAAACCCCCTCCATAGAATAGCTCACCAGTCTAAATGCCTAGTTTGCAAGGAGTTGACCTGGCTTCCCTGTAGGGGAATTGTGGTCCTGTTTGTGACCATTCTTTTATTTTAATCTTTTGTCTTCTATCAAGATCGATCTGCTATCAAGAAGCCGGTCGGGGCATAGAGAGTCCATGGGCTCTGTACTTTCCCCGACCTGGCCGACCAATGCGAGCCAGTCCCGCCGTATGGGGACCCGCCGCATCATGCCCGTTCCGTGCGGGCAGCCTGGGGTGATCCCCCCCCCCCCCTCTTGCGCCCAGCCCCGGATGTGATTCAGGAAGGGCGATTTCTCTGGCCTGCAGCATACCGCCCAAGGAGGGGCGGAAGGTCTGCGACTGGGTGGCTACCCACTGCGCTCGTCGGAGTGGTGAGTGAGAGTTCCTGCCTCCCCCTTTTTTAGGGGCGGAAAGGAGGACCGACGACCAAAAAAAAAAAAACATTTTATTTCTGGGTAGCCGCATGGAGCTCCTGTTCACCCCCCCGCATCCCCCCCCCTGCCCCGCACCGATGGTCTAGCGCCGTTTGTACTGTTTTTCACCGCCATTTTGCTGTAGACATATTGGGCCTATGGGGCTTTCCCTCTAGCGCTCAGAGCGGCTGTTTGCGGTACTGCACATTCCCTGAAGGTGTTTTTCGGCCTCTAGTGCCGGGATGCTCTTTTTGGGGCTGTCCAAGCACTTTAGGACCAGGGGGTGATCGTGCCAGTGCCTCCAGAAGAGAGGTTTCGAGGTTTTTACTCATCTATTCGTGGTTCCCAAAAAAGGGGGGGGGGGGGGGGTTCGGCCAGTACTGGACCTGAAGGCCCTGAACCGGTATGTCAGGGCGTGGAAATTCCAGATGGAATCTATCCGCTCGGTCGTGGCCACCCTTCATCAGGGGGAATTTCTGGCGTCCCTGGACATCAGGGATGCGTACCTCCATGTACCCATTTGTCCACGACATCAGTACTTCCTGCGCTTTGCAGTGGGAGACCTCCATTTTCAATTTGTGGCACTCCCCTTTGGCCTGGCCTCAGCACCTCGAGTTTTCACAAAACTGCTAGTCCCGGTGTTGGCGTTGCTCCAACAGAGAGGCATTGCGGTGGTGGCTAACCTAGACAACCTGCTCCTGCAAGCAGAGTCCGCCTCGGCTCTGGAGGAGAATGTGAGAATCACAATGACATCGCTGCAGGACTTCGGTTGGTTACTCAACCTGCAGAAGTCGTCGGTCTCTCCATTCTGTCGCCTGGATCTAATTCTGGACACAGAACAGGCGAAGGTGTTCCTCCAGCCAAGTTGCTGTCTCTGCAGTCGGCAGTGCGAACTCTCCTGTCGCACCGTCGGTCTTCGTTACGGGTCTGTATGCGGGTACTGGGGCTCATGGTCTTGTCGTTCGAGGCGATCCCATTCGCCCAGAGTCACACTCGTCTCCTTCAGCGAGCAATTCTGGCTCGGTGGGACAGGTCCCCTCAGTCCTTGGACCTTCGTATCCGTCTGAACTCCCAGACCAGGGCGTCTTTGGCTTGGTGGCTTTGGGACTCAGGGGAAGTCGTTCCTGCCCCTTCAGTGGGTGATAATCACCACGGATGCCAGTCTTTCAGGCTGAGGAGGTATCCTTGGGCAGCTGTCTGCTCAGGGCCGTTGGTTGGCACAGGAGGCTCGCCTCCCCATCAATGTACTGGAGCTGAGGGCAATCAGATTGTGACTTTTTCACTAGACAGTGAGATTGCAGGGTCGTCCGGTTCGAATTCAATTGGACAATACCACAGCAGTAACGTATGTGAACCATCAGGGCGGCACAAGGAGTCCAGCAGCTGCGGCGGAGGCAGCTCTGATACTACGTTGGGCGGAACGTCACGTTCCGGCAATCTCTGCCATTTGCATTCCAGGTGTGGAGAACTGGCAGGCGGACTTTCTCAGACGCTGGACCAGGGAGAGTGGTCTCTCCACCCGGAGGTGTTCAATCAGATTTGCCGCAGATGGGGGATGCCAGACGTGGATCTCATGGTGTCTCAATTCAATCACAAGGTGGAGACCTTTGTGTCCAGAACGAAGGATCCGTTGGCAGTGGCCACTGACGCTCTGGTGGCCCCCTGGGGCCATTACCGCCTTCTGTACGCCTTCCCTCTGATAAAACTGCTTCCACGATTGATACGCAGGATAATGATGGAGGTGATGCCAATAATCCTGGTGGCTCCAGATTGGCCTCGGCGCACTTGGTACGCCGACGTGGTGCACATGGTGGCAGACGCCCCTTGGCGGCTCCCGCTGCGAGACGACCTTCTGTCTCAGGGGCCCATGTTGCACCCTGCTTTACCCTCGCTGGCTTTGACGGCTTGGCTATTGAGTCCCAGGTGCTAAGAGACAGGGGAGTCGCTGACTCAGTGATCCCTACGTTGTTGAAGGCTCGCAAGTGTACTTCCCGCAAGATGTATCACCGCACCTGGAAGGCTTATATAGCTTGGTGCGAGGCAGAGGGTCATAACCCTCGCTCTTATGTCGTGTCCAGGGTCCTGACTTTTTTGCAGCAAGGCCTGAACAAAAAACTGGCTTTGAGCATACTCCAAGAGCCAGATATCGGCTCCGGCGATTCGTTTTCAGAGACCTTTGGCTTCGCACTCTGTTGATTCGTACCTTTGTACAAGGTATGCGACATGTGGTGCCTCGGGTGAAGGCTCCGATGGCTCCGTGGGATCTGAATTTGGTGCTTTCTGTACTTCAGAAAGCGCCATATGAGAATATCAGGGAGATTTCCTTACAATTGCTGTCGCAGAAGGTGGCCTTTTTAGTTGCCATCACTTCCGCCAGACGGGTGTCTGAGTTAGCAGCACTATCGTGCAAGTCCCCCCTACCTGGTCCTACATAGGGACAAGGCGGTCTTCCGACCCTCTCCTTCATTCCTTCCGAAGGTGGTTTCTTCCTTTCACATTAATGAAGATATTGTTCTTCCTTCATTGTGCCCTCGTCTATCGCACCCAAAAGAGATTGAGTTGCATACTTTGGACGTAGTGAGGGACTTATGAGGGTACTTGGCTGCTACAGCTTCTTTTCGAAAAGCTGATGCCTTTTTGTGCTGTCAGAGGGTCCGCACAAAGGGTTGGCGGCCTCGTCGGCTATGATTTCTCGTTGGATCAGACAGACCGTGACCCACGCATGTTCTGTTCGGGGCAAGGTTCCCCCTTTTCCGGTCACGGCTCATTCTACCCGGGCTGTTGGCACTTCCTGGGCTTTTAGACACCAGGCTTCAGTGTCACGGGTGTGCAAGGCGGCCACTTGGGCCTCGGTTTACACTTTCACCAAGTTTTATAAAGTTGATGTGTTTGCATCTTCGGGTGCTGCTTTTGGCCGCAAAGTTTTGCAGGCGGCAGTGTAGGGGCATCTGGCGCCTCTTTAGAGGTTCAGTTGGGTACTGTTGGTGTTTACCCACCCCTCTTTTTGACACAGCTTGGGGACATCCCCACACGTAATGGAGAGCTGCGTCTGTCAGTGAACGATAGGAGAAAAAGGGATTTTACTAAAACTTACCGTAAAATCCTTTTTTCCGAGTTCACTGACAGATGCAGCACCCACCCCTCTGTGCTCTGTTCTTGTACGGCTTGTGTATCTGCGTCGAGAGGTAATGCACACCCCTACAGGGGTTCGACACAGTTTTTCTCCCCACCCATTTGTGGTTGTCATGGGTTGACTTGGAGATTTCTCCGCGGTCTACGGGGATGTGACGGCGGACGTTTTGAAACGCCGGTTTTCGTCGTGGGCTTCTACGTTTGTGTAGTTGAAATATTTTGAACCACTTTCACATTTGGCTCCGGGTTCACCGGCGGAACGTGTGG
>BLSH010076090.1:1499664-1513329 GCA_018402905.1 Glandirana rugosa | reverse complement strand
CCCCAATTCTCCACCTCTGAGCTGGTGAATCGGGAAGGGTGAATTCTGACAGAGATCCCCAGTGAAGTGCAGTGATCACTGCTTTATAAACTGCCCGTTTCTGTGTCAGTGAATGACAGTTGGAGATGTGCAGAGATAATCTGTGGATAACAGCTTCTCTCCCGATTTATCTCTGCTTTATAAACCGAAAATGAGCTGTGATCAGCCGTGATCCTTGGTATCACGGCTGATCAGTTTTATAAAAGGACACCTTAGTAGGTCACCTTGTTTTTTTTTTTTTTTTTTTAACTAATACAACTTACAGGTGGAACATGTTCCCGAAGGTGAACTTATCCTTTAACCCTTTCACAGAGCTTTTTTTTCTTTGCACTCTTAAAAAAAAAAAAATAATAATTTTAGGCCTGAAGATTACATGAAACCCCAAAACGTATTTCCTGAAAGCAGACACCCTATCTTGGATCTCCAAACTACGGCCCTCCTGCTGTTGCGGAACTAAACGTCCTATGAAGCATTGTAAAACTCTTGACTCAGACATGACTAGGCATGATAGGAATTGTAGTTCCTGTACAACTGGAGGGCCATAGTTTGGACACCCCTGCGCCTAGACAATAAAATAGTGGTAGTTGCAATTTTTTATGTCACACGATATTACCGCAAAGGTCTAGGAAACACAAAAATTTCAGTTAAATTTCAAAGTTTATGTGCTTTGGTGTAAGTTTAATTTTTTACAATTTAAAAAAAAAAAAAATGTTTTTTACTTAAAATGAAGTTCCACCCATTTATTTTTTTTGTAGCTGCTGACTTTTAGTAAACAGACACTCACCTGTCCAACGATGCGGCCGCCCGAAGCCTCGCTCCTCTCCGCGGCGCCCGCATTGCAAGTGTGGGCGCCTGGCTGTAAGGGGGGGGGGGGGGAGAGGTGATCTTACGCCTGGTGCCGTAGCGCCAGGGGTGGAAGTGAAGTGGGAGCTGGGTACCTCTGAAAACTAGGGGGTAACCAGCACTTAAAACGAAAGTTCCACTTTTGGGTGGAACTGCGCTTTAACTTTTTTCCAATTACATAGGGGACTTTGTGACGATGATATTATTTATTTATTTATTTATTTATTTTTTCTTAGTGACAGATTAATTTCAGATCCATCATGGCAGCGCCTGTTAGCAGGCATCCTCTCACCTGCTGCCGCCACGTCCCTCACCTTGTTGTGTCACTGCCTCATCACCAGCCGTCCCATTAAAGTGAATGGGACTGTCGTTGAGTCAGCAGCGGGTCAGAGGAGCCGCTGTGGGACAGAGATGACAGTTGGTCTTTTAAAAAGTATGATTTAAATCAAGCCTTTTTACTAGTGATTTTAAATCTAATCCACCTGGTCAAAATCAAGCTGTTCTGGATAGTTAATAAACATCTGTCCACAATCCTGAATGATAAAGTCAAGCTCTTCGATGAGACCTGGAACCCCTGGATAAATTACTTGACCGGAAGCTCCTGAAACTATTTTGTGTTGTACGGCGTTCCTGGACTGGATGGCCTGTCATTATGTATTCATCGCTTTAATACTCCTTCTTTTAATTTTTCTCTGTCTTTTTATATTTTCTTTTTTAGAATGCTGTGGCATAGCCCCCCATAGTGCATGAAAGGGGAGAGCAAGTCCCATACTTTAGCTGAGAAGTTAAGTTTAATACATCAACTGGTGGCGGGTTCTTTGGACGCAGGGTGAGCACCTGTTGTGCTTAGCGGACTTCCCTGCCACTGTGATGTAGTTGTTTGCAGCTAGGAAAATGATAGTCTAAAACAGGGCTCGACAAATCCCAGGTGCCAGGTCGCATTGTCGACTGGATTAAGCGACCTGGCACCTGGGGCTGCACTGCGGGAGGTGTCCGGTCCCCGTGCGGCACCCTCCCGTGCGGACTAAGAGGCCGCGGCGGCCGGTAATTGAGGCTGCGGCTTTGCGGCCTTCATGAGCTAGGCCCTTTCACTGGGGAACGGGCGCCCTCTTGTGTTGGCTATGACAAGCAGTCACAGGCACGCCAAGTATTTTCCCTTGCCTGCATTGTTCTTACTGCCCGCCCATCTACTTCCCAGGAGGAGAAGTAGTGGATTTTTTTGCGGGCTTCACCTGGCGCCATTTGATTAAAGGTAAGTGGACAGGGAGTGTGGACAGTTCCACTTGAACCCCCGCAAAAAGATAATTATGTAAATAGATGTAAAGTTTTTTTGTTTTTTTTTCCCATTGACATTGATTATTCATTCTCCCCCTGTCATGCCACAGCCACACATCCGAAGGCCCCTTTCACATGGGTGATCCGATCAGGTTCACCTGTCAGTTTTTCAGACGGACTTGATCACACCCTTCAGGCTCCTCTATGGAGTGGCGGGTGTCAGGGGACTCATCTCAGCTGACACGCGCCGCCATCCGATCCTGTCCGCCAAAAACAGACGGATGGTGGTTCTATTTTCCTTCTGTCTGGCGGATCTGATGGAAAGGGACAGGTGTTCTGTTTCCATCCGATTGCCCTGTAGAGGAAAGCAGGCCGTGTCCGCTCTGCTTAGTAGAGTGATCCCTGCTGAGCAAGCGGATTCTGCTTAGCAGGGGGGCTTGTGTAAAAGGGACACAAGGTGGCATGAGTTCCTGGATCACTGGATCTCCTGTCACCCCCACCTTGCTGCACTGTTCTTCCCAACAAGCTACTACCCATCACGCTATCAAGCCAAGTACACACAGGCCAGATGCCGGACGACATCGGCCGAATCAATAAAAACTGGCCACCATTTGGCCCGCGTGTATGGCAGCTGGTCCGACAGAAGACGGCAATTCGGCTGGCTTCTGTCAGATGAGTTTACTGGAAAGTCAGCAACCAACCGACTCTCAATCGGCACTCTCAGCCAATGGCCAAATACACAATAGCTCAGTAGATGAGATTTCTGTACTAACATCAGATTGTTAGTACAGCGTCTCAGAGCTGAGCTGTTCATTTTGATCATGTGTACCAGGCTTTACATGTATATGGTGGCCAGGTAACAGACAGGCTATGACGCTGCCTACATTTAAGATCGGTTATTTTTGTAATTGAAAATAAAGCTTTATTGTTCGTAAAAAAAAAAAAAAAAACTAAAAACTGGCTCCTAACTTTTTTAGCTGGCTTTCAAGTAAATTTGTCAAGCCCTGGTCTAAAACATAATTTCTCACTTTTTGATCATTATGGTTAAATGGTCGAGATGCCTCTTCTTTTTTTTTTTTGGCTGTTTTCATGTGCGTTACTGTTCTGTACATGTGTATGTATGTTATTCCCTTTTCTCTCGTATGTATCTATTGCTTGTGGGAGACCATGGCACTGATTCTACCATGTGGTATTTTGCTATGTTCTCTGTCCAATTATTTCAAAAATTCACTAAAAACTATTGAAAATGAAAATATTTGATGTTAAAACACTTAATTTTGTAATGGTAAATGGGGTCAAATCAATGATCATTTTCAACCGCAGTAACGAAAAAAGGAGGAGGATGGAAAATTCTTATCAAACAGCAAATGTGGTTTACATTCAGGAAATACCATTCATTCCAAAGTAAATGCAAGTTTGAAGTACTTTAAAATGATATTTGTTAAATCTCTGATGGCATTATTGAATGTACTGAGATTTTTTTTTAATTTGATATGAAAATATCAAAAATGGCCATACACTGTTTGAGTTTGAGTTGAACGGCTGAAATTTGCTCAGTGTGTTGCCCTGTCGGCTCCCTCCCTCCTGACATTCTCCAACTGGAAAGGGGAAAAGGTGAAAAATTTAATGCAGCAACTGTATGGCTGACAATCATATGCCCTCCATGGTTCAGGTATTTTGACAGCCGGTCCTGCCATTGGTTTGGGGAGGGGAGGGTCCCATTTGTACACCATGTTACACGCTAAATATGTGATGGTGCAAAGGGTGGAGTTGGCCTTTAAAATGGGTACACTCACAGATATTCATTCAACGTAACGTAACATATTCTCTAAAGCTTGGGTGAAGGAATCTCCCACTGCGGCTATCTTATTCTGACAACTAAGGCCAGCCCCTGTTAATACCTGCACAGGGGGGCTACATATGATTGGATGAAGCCACTGATCAGCTGACAGTTTTCTGCCTGGCTCCTTTTTTTTTTTTTTTTTGATCAAAGAATGTCAGGCTGGATGTGTCTGGTAGAGCTGCCCAGGTAGCAAACAAACTACTGTGTTTCCCCAAAAATAATACCCAGTCTTATATTAATTTTGGCTCCAAGATGCATTAGGGCTTATTTTCAGGGGATGTGTTATTTGTCACCCCCCCTCCCCCTGCTGACATCCGCCCGTTAAGAGCACTGCTGAGGGAGATGCTGAGATCCCTGCTGACATCCGCCCGCTCCGAGCACTGCTGAGGGAGATGCTGAGATCCCCGCTGATGTCTGCCCTGCTCCGAGCACTGCAGAGCGAGGGGGCGCTGATGTCAGCTGGGAGGAGAGGTGAAGAGCTCCAGCAGGTCACATGAGCACCCAGCGGTGCTGTAAATAAGATATTGTCTACAATAATGTTACATAAAGACACGCACTGGACATTACATAATCCTTTTACAGCCTGGATTACATGATTTTACAAGGACTTTGACTAGGGCTTATTTTTGGGGTAGGGCTTATATTGCAGCCATCCTAGAAAATCAAGATAGGACTTATTTTAGGGGAAACACAGTAGCTGAGATTTGTATAGTATAGTCATGTACCCAGCATTGCCCTAGACCTAGAGGAAAATCTCACTTTCCAAAACCATAAAAAGACCACTCAATAGTGTGCTTAACCTGATTAGATCATTCGCTCAAGTAGACCTAAAAGGATCTGAATTAACTGATTTGAGTCATGTATCCATCTGCACTCTGACCTCTGCGGACACGTCCTGGTTAACCCTTTTTGGATGAAGATGTCAGCTGGGTAGGAATTCCGGCTTATGATTTCAGCCAGTCAGTATCTGGGGCATCTTGTTAGTGCCCCCCCTCCCCCTTTCTTCCTCCCTTTTTCATAGATGTATACATGCTTATTCAGCATATCCCAGCATACCTCATTATAAAAAAATCTTTCAGCCAGCTTGTGCATGCTTGTCCCAGCCACCATCTTATGTCTGCAGGTGTTTGTAGACAGGTGGAGAGCGTTTGCTTATATTTATTTTCAATGTAGTTAGGGTTGGTTATTCCTACGCCTCATGTTTTATTCTACATGATATACAAATCTAGCAGGGAGATTGGGACCTCCTTGTCATGTCTGGGACAGGTGTGCAGATCAGCTGTAGAATCCCTCAGAGATACTGATAGATGATTAGCTATCAGGTTTGGGTAGTTTGACTTTTTTGAATAATGGTGAATATAACCTTTTTCGGCACCTATTTCTCATGCACCTTCAAGACTTCTGTTCCTGACAATAAAGTTTGATAATCCTATTTCAGGATGATACAGCGACTCCTGGACTTTTCCCGTACTTGTAATCAACAAGGAGAAAGCATTCTGCGCCTTTACTGTAAAAGGAAAAAAAAATGAAATTTAAGTTATTTGCTTTGCCTATGCTACCTAATTCTTGGCATGTATAGCCCTACACAATTCTTCCCCCAGCGGTTGCTATGGGATCCTTGGGCTGTGACTGATTAACCTCCCCTCTCATGGCACCTGCATGGTTCCAGGCCAACCACATGACACAGTTATCTCTGGCACAGGCATGTTCGGATCTAACCTGCCAGGAAGCCGGCACTGTACCCTGCCAATCATAGACAGCGTGTGTATGTGCAGCCTCCGGTTGGGAAATGCCTCACTGCAATGATTTGTGGTGTGCAGTGATGGCTTTCTGGCAGGTTCGATCTCGCCATACCCGAGCCATCACTACTCTTTAGCTGTCTGTAAGGGAGGCATTCTGACCACCACTGTAAGGTTTCTTTTTCCCCGTGGACTTCTAATGATTTGGCCTTAGTAAAGGTTTGAGACCTGAAATCTTATTTCAGGCTCCATTCACACTTGTACGATGCTAAAGTTGTGTGATTTAGAGTGCAACTTTGGATGTGTTTGATTTGGATGTGACTTCTTGTCCCTTTGCAAAGTTGGACCCACTGTTGCATGTAAAACATTCAGGTACGACTTTCATACAACTCTTGAGGATTAACATTGAAGTTTATGGCCCTCAAGTTGTATGAAAGTCGGACCAAAGTAGTGCATGAACTACTTTGAAGTCACTAAGCCTAGCACACACGGGCTGAATGTCGGGTCACATTGGCTGGTTCAGTATAAACTGGCTGACATTCAGCTCCATGTGTATGGCAGTCGGTCCGACAGAAGTCTGGTGTTTGACTGGCTTCTGTCGGATGAGCATGCTGGAAAACCAACAGCTGACCGGCTCCTGATCAGCGCTCATTGGCTGAGAGCGCTGCCCACAGTGTTCTGGCAGGGGGGCTGTCTCTCTGTCAGAACACAATAGCGCAGCATGGGGAGATCTCTGTACTAATGTCGGATTGTTAGTACAGCAGCTCCGACAGATTAGTGGAAAAAGCCTAGCGTGTACTAGACTTAAGTTGCACACATGAATGGTTATCGTTGGGAAACATGGGTTACGTCGGTACGACTTGATGTCCAAAGTTGTATGACAAGTGTGAATGGGGTGTTGGGGGTTAATTTTGGGGCTGGGGTCAGCAACCTGTAGATCCCAGACAGGTGGCTGGTAGATTGCAGTCTGGGCTTTTTGACCCGTCATTCCAGAGCATCAAACACAGTGTATTGCAGAGGGACTACTTGCAAAGTTGGAGCTGTAGTAGGGAGCAAGAACTGCATATGGCAACGCCTCCTCTGTAGTGCCAGCTCCTGTCCAGTGCAGAGCAATACCAACTGCACTCTATTATCCCGGCTAGTGGTTTCCAGAGTGATGTCAGCAGCAGGAAAGAAGATCTTCAAGTCAGTGTGAAGCAATACACTGGGTATAATAGCATAGGGCTGCTTTCACACTGATGCGCTTCAGTTTACCCACACCTCAGGTACAGTGCATCTGCAACTTTCCTGGGTTCGATGCACTTAGCCTTAGACTTCTATTATATCCTGCGGGTTTGGTGCACTTTCTGAAAGTGCACCAAAGCTCCCGAATGCAGGAGTTTTGGTACACTTTCAGAAATGTCACCACACCTGCAAGATATAATAGAAGTCCATGGCAAAGCGCAGCTAACCCAGGAAAGTTGCAGATGCACTGTACCCGAGGTGTGGGTAAACCGAAGTGCATCAGTGTGAAAGCAGCGTTATAGGGGGCCCAGAACAATAAGAGTTCATTTGCAGTTGGGGGGGGGGGGGGGGGTGGTAAAACCCCATAGTTAAGACATGTTTGTTTTTATCAGCCCTGCCCCAACCGCACCCTCTTTAGCTGCAGTGCCCAGTGTTAAACGACCTGTCACAGTTGGTGGGGGTGGCACCTGCCAAGCATGACCCATTCAAGTGAATGAGGCCACTCTGTAAGTGCCCTGCAATTTTGTGCAGTACAGCAAATGAGGGGTTAAAGCAGGCAGCACGTTGTAATGTTTTCTCACCACCTGCTTTATCCCTTTTGGACCCTGCAGAATCATGCAGTTGCATTTGCTTGAATGGGTCGCTATTGGCAGGCGGTAGCACCCACCAAATGCAACAGGGGACTTAATTCCTGCTGTGGCAGGTGTACATCTTTGGCTGCTGCCTCAGTAGCTAAGGGAAGGCGGTAGGGTTTGGGGGCAGTAAAACTGTGACTGAACCACAGGGTTTTACCACCCCCATCTTTACGTGTAAACGAGCCCTAAGGGTGCCGCTGCAGAATGCAACTAAGGGCTCATTCACAAGTGCAGCAGGTGGTTTGACAGGTGGCGAGGAGGCGATATGTTACCTTCTCACTGCCCGATTTTAAACCCATGATTGCCGTGCAATGCACGCAATTGCACCATGGTAGTACAGCCATTCAAGGTTTAACCGCTTGCCGACCGCTGATCGGTAATTGACAGCGACAAGGTGGCTCGTGAGCGCAAATCGCCGTCATACGACGGCGGCCGCGCTCACGAGCCTAGTGAGCGCGCGCCCGCGCGCTCACTGTGTTCGGGGAGGGCCAGGCTACCCGCGATGGCCCCCCCGGGAGCGAAGGAGCGGAGGTCCGTGTATGTAAACACGGACCTCCGCTCTGTGTGAGGGGGAAGGGCTGTGATCACAGCCTTCCTGTATATGAAGGCTGTGACCACTTACCTTCCCCAGCTAGGGCAGTCCACCTACAGTTAGAACACGCCCAGGGAACACAGTTAACCCTTAGAGCGCCCCCTGCAGGTTAACCCCTTCACTGCCAATGACATTTACACAGTAATCAGTGCATTTTTATAGCACTGATCGCTGTATAAATGCCAATGGTCCCAAAAAAGTGTCAAAATAGTCCATGTCCGCTGAAATATCGCAGTACTGCTAAAAATCGCAGATCGCCGCCATTACTAGTAAAAAAAAAAAAAAATAATAAAAACCCCAAAAAATGAATTCTCATCATCCGTGAACGCGACCACTTTTGCGCAAACCAATCAATAAACGCCGATTGCGATTTTTTTTTTTTAACGCAAATATGAGGAAGAATATAAATCGGCCAAAAATGGTGAAAAAAATGTTTTTTTATATATTTTTTTTGGATTTGTATTTTAGCAAAAAGTAAGAAATTTGTTTTTTTTTGCAAAATGGTCGCTCTTTTGTTTATAGCGGCGATCAGAAATGACGCAGAGGGGATCAAATACCACCAAAAGAAAGCTCTATTTGTGAGAAAAAAAGGACGCAAATTTCGTTTGGGTACAACGTCGCACGGCCGCGCAATTGTCAGTTAAAGCGACGCATCGCCGAATCGCAAAAAAGGGCTCCGGTCCTAAAGCAGCAAATCCTTCCGGGGCTGAAGTGGTTAAATCAGGTGTGCGGAGGTGACCCTGTGCCCGGTGATCTTTGACTTCTCCCATGTTGTTCAGGTAGATCTCCACCTTTTTAAGGTTGCCTACCCCTAATTTAAGGTTTCCCCTGGGGTAAAAAAGGTTGGGAAAGGCTTATCTAGCCCCTCTACTGGTTAAAGTGATTGTAAAAGTTTGTTATTAATTTATTTTTAAATAACAAACCTGTTATACTTGCCTGCTCTGTGCAAGGGTTTTACAGAGTGGCCCCTGGTCCTCCTCCATTTCTGGGGTCCCCCGCCGGTGCTCCTGGCTCCTCCTCTTCATCGGGTGCCGATTTCCATGGGGGCACCCGTGTAGACGCACTCCCGAGTCCTGCTGCTGTGTCCATTGACACTGACGGCAGGACTCGGCCCCTCCCGAGTCACTGAATTTATTTGACGGCAGTGGCAGCCAATGGCTCCTGCTGCTATCAATCTATCCAGGGCTGGGCTTGTCCTCAACGCTGGAACGATCGGGTTCAGGTAAAAAAAAAGGGGGGCTCTGGAGGGCTACTGCACCACAGAATGTTTTTCACCTTAATGCATAGAATGCATTAAGGTGAAAAGCCTTGAGACTTTAACATGTTTCTTTTTATTTTTTGTGATGGTGATCCATGAAGATAGATTAGTTAAAGGAGTTGTAAACTATTTTAATATGTTCCAGTTAAAGCACAACAACAATCCTTGGTATGTTTGTTGGCTTTTAAAGTGTTTCATTTGCAGATAGGCAAGGTCTTGTGTAGATGTAACATCGTTGCAATATTTCAGTTGAAAACTCTATGTAGAAGTCTTATCGCTATGTATGGAGCTTCTATATCTCCTCCCTCCCCCGCAGACAGATCAGTTGATCTCCTCTGGCAGAGATCCCTTGCTGACCTCTAATTTTATATCTCAGAGGTACTTTTAGACTGTGAAATGATTGCCAACTCATCACTGTGCAGTCACGCTGGATGTCAGGGTTATCTAGACTGTAAGGGGGGCCCTCACTGCTCAGCTCTGTCATATGGTATCTATCAGTACTGTATGGTTTCAGCTCTTGTATGTTACAACCGTATTGGATGATCTCATAGAAAGGTTTTTTTGTTATCTAGCACAGAAATAAGCTCCTTTTAGTTCTCCTCTCATGAAAACACAATATATTTTGTTCAGTTCGTCTGGAGAAATAGCAATACCTGAAACCTGCTGTAGTACCAAATTTCCAACTGAAAATTGAAATCAGGCTGGCAGGTATGGAAACTAATGGGCAGGTGGGTGGGCAACTTAAATGGGTTTAATGTCGCCAGTGTAGCAGTGATTACAGCACAGATCAGAAAGCAGGGCGGAAGAGTCTGCTTAACCACTTCAGCCCCGGAAGGATTTCACACTTTAGGACCAGAGCACTTTTTGTGATTCGGCACTGCGTCGCTTTAACTGACAATTGCGTGGTCGTGCAACGTTTTACCCAAACAAAATGTTCGTCCTTTTTTTTTTTCTCCCCACAAATAGAGCTTTCTTTTGGTGGTATTTGTTCACCTCTGCGTCATTTCTGATCACCGCTATAAACAAAAGAAGAGCGACTATTTTGCATTAAAAAAAAAAAAAAAAAAACAAATTTCTTACTTTTTGCTAAAATACAAATCAACATTTTTTTTCCATCGGTTTTGGCCGATTTTTATATTCTTCCTCATATTTTTGGTAAAAAAAAAATCGCATTCTTCGTTTATTGATTGGTTTGCGCAAAAGTTGCCGCGTTTACGGAAGATGAGAATTAATTTCTGGAGTTTTCATTAGTAATGGCGGCGATCTGCGATTTTTAGCGGTACTGCGATATTGCAGTGGACATGTCGCACTATTTTGACACTTTTTGGGATCATTGGCATTTATACAGCGATCAGTGCTATAAAATGCACTGATTACTGTGTAAATGCCATTGGCAGTGAAGGGGTTAACCTGGAGGGGGCGCTCTAGGGGTTAACTGTTTCCTGGGCGTGTTCTAACTGTGTGTGGGCTGCCCTGGCTGGGGAAAGGGGATAATCACGGCTTCCATATAGAGGAAGCCTGTGATCAGCGCCCTCCCCCCCCCCCCCCCCTTTAAACAGAACAGGGATCTGTGTTTACATACACGGACCTCCGTTCTTTCACTGCGGGGAGGCCATAGCGGGTAGCCGGCGGCGATCGAGTCCGCCGCACCCACTCCCTGGGCACCCGTCCCCCACCCCCCCGGACACAGTGAGCGCGTGAGCTCACGCGCTCACAGTACTAGTTATCGCAGCCGCCGTCGTATGAGCCACTCTGTCGCCTCTGTAAGGCAAGGAAAGGGATCACAAAAAAACCATCAGTATTAGATCTGTTATTTGTGTGCCCAGTGGTTCCTTTTATAATCACATGCTTGTGTCCATCTGCATGTCTTAAGCCTGGTGTACACGAACAGGAGAGCTCAAAAGGAGTCGCTGTACTAACTATCCGAAGTTAGTACATTGATCTTCCCCATTGAGATATTGTGTCCTGACGGGGACGCACCCTCCCACCAGAACACCCCAGTCAGCGCTCTGATGATGATGGGCAGACCTTTTTCATTTATGCCCCTTCGACAGAAGCTGTCCCAACTGGCTGCCATACACACACAGGCTGTATGTTTAGCTGATTTCTATTGAACCGGCTGATGTTGCCCGATATTCGCCCCATGTTATACTAAGCTTTAGAATTCCCAGCAGTGCTTTATATTCTGTGTTTTTGTCTTTTTCTCCTGCAGAGTGTTGAAGCCGCCAGGAGGCGGATCAAGCTACATTTTTGGAGCTTCTGAAGAGGCCTCTGTTTCAAGCCGACAACACAGGATGGCCTCCAATATCTTCGGGTCTGGTGCAGAGTCTGACAATGTACCAAAGAGGTCCAACCCTCCAGGTTTGTGTTTAGTGGGTGAAGAGATTTTGTTTTAGATCAGTATTCATGTCATTGTCCCTGTAAATTGTTAGCAGATTAGTTCATAGATAAGCAGGGAAACAGAAGTGATTGTATGGAGGCCACAAATAAGCCTTTGCAGTGCTTCTTCCCCCTCCCCCCAATAGTGTTAAGGAGCACAGACTTGTCCATTGTCACACAACCATTCAAGCAGCATTTTAAAGCATACTTCCTTTTTTTTTTTCTCAGCTCTGTGAATGGAAATGAATGATTGACACATGACACACCCATGTCTCTTTCTTCTCAATTCACAAACAAATTGCAGAAGTGAGTGATTTCCATGACACAACATAGAATGCTAAAACACTTGTAGAGAAGCATGACTCAACTAGTCTGGTTTGCAGGTTGAATATGTCTGTAATCTGAGATCAGATTTTTTATTTATTTTTTTAATTCAAGAAACCTTGCCGCTCCAACGACCAATAAATATGAAAGAAAAAATGTATAATATTAAAATATAAATAAAAAAATAAATATAGATATTATCATCACTATTTTATTTTAAAGTGTTTGTGCAGCCATAACTAATTTTGGATTGCCTTGGGAAGGATATTGAGTTTATACTGCTATCTTGGCTCCATCAGAGAGATTATCCCGCACTGAAGGTCCATTCACACCAATGCACTCTGATAACATGCATTACCATAATGTATTTATTCTGAAGGGTACCCCATTACACAAGCATTGCCTCACATATTGCGGTGCGCTGCACTGCACTGCTGAAAATGCCACACGCACCATTTTTAGTACATTGTGCCTTAGACAGCCTATTGAAATTCACACTTTGCAATAGACTGGGTTGGTGTAAATGGGCCCATACTGTAATATAAAAAAAAATTGGTCTTATACCTAAATCCTCAACATCCTAAAACTAGCATACTTAATGCATATGGGTGTATTTTCCCATATTGTGTAAGCGCAGTGCATTTTTGTGCCCAGGATGTTCTGGTGCTGCATACAGCTGCTTATAGATATGAATGGATGAAGCTGGCTGTGTGGAGCTATGCACTACTAGGATAAATATGCAGTGTTTTTTTTTTTACGTTGCATGGGTGAATGTGTACATGCGCCTTGGACAAATCTCTGGTTATTGTCTTTTTGTTATCAACATCTATACAAGTTCTTTGGCTCCAAAAACAGATCTTGCTGGCTCCCAGATTGATTAGGCTAGTTGGGGTTCAATAACAAGCATCTGAATATTCACAGACAGTTTTTCCAACGTTTTTTTCTAAAATGTCTCCAAAATGTTCCCCTTTATTTGAATAAATGGATACAGTATGTTAGGGAGAAAAGGCAGGGCAAGCACCAGCTATGCACAAAAGATAAACATGTCTGCTTACTGCTTTTATTTTGAGGACTGATCATCTGTGGGCAGGTTTTTAAATGCAGTGAATTTATGCTTAAGCCTGGTATACACTATTCGTTCTTTTACATTCAACCCTGGGGGTTGAATGGAAAAAAAAGGGATTTTATTAAAACTTACCGTAAAATCCTTTTCTCCGAGTTCACTGACAGACGCAGCTCTTCATGACTTTGTGGGTTTTATGTTCGTCCTACCAGGAGTTAACTAGGCAGGGAAAAGAAATCAGCTGGCCCCTCCCCTGGGGGCCGTCCTCTTTTTTCCTACATTAAAACCCCCCCCTCACAGAGGAGCTCTCCAGTTTGTACACAAGCCATACCAAAATAGAGCCCAGAGGGGTGGGTGCTGCGTCTGTCAGTGAACTCGGAGAAAAGGATTATACGGTAAGTTTTAATAAAATCCCTTTTTTCTCACGGGTGTCTACTAGTCAGGAGTTTTA
>BLSH010076090.1:1441495-1466130 GCA_018402905.1 Glandirana rugosa | reverse complement strand
TTTTATTTTATTTATGTTGAACTGGATGGACTTGTGTCTTTTTTCAACCTAACTATGTAACCTACGGAATGTGCGACAGAATTGCACAATGATTTGGGCTGCAGGTGCTCACCGGAGGCTTTGCAGCGGGCTGACCACCTGATACAGGGTCTCCGGTACCTGTGTGACGCAGCCTTGGACCTGCTCCCCATGCTGTCGAAGATGTCTGTTTTTGCAGTCATTATCAGACGGGTGCTGTCGTTGCGGTGTTGGACGGCTGCCCACGTGTCCAAAAAGGGCCTCACGGACCTTCCTTTTCAGGGTGGTTGGCTTTTCGGGGCGCAATTGGATGAAATCATTAAGGATTTCACCGGGGGGAGAGTACCTTTCTCCCAGAACCCAAGCGGCGAGATTACCGCCGTAAGCAGGTTCCTTCATCAGCGGGCCAGAAGTGTTTTTTTTTTTTTTGTGTGCTCGGTTCAGCGGGCAAGGGCTCAAGGCCCGGCAAGTCTGCCTCGGGGTCCGGTAAGCAGCCCTGGCAGTGCAAGCCCGAAAAGATGGAGGAAAAGTCCTCCTCCGCATGATGGGTTGCCCCCGCCCGACTTCTGGGGTTCGCAGACAGGTGGACTGCCCACATTTCCGACCAGTGGGTACGGGAAGTGGTGTCTTACGGGTACAGGATAGAGTTCAGCACTCTACCCCCAGACCGGTTCTTCCCATCGAACTTGAGGCTTCTGGCGGGGCGTCGAGAAGCGCTCTTAGGGGCTGTTCAGACGCTGTCCGAACAAGGGGTGATTGTGCCGGTACCTCCGTTGGAAAGGTTCCGCGGCTTCTGTTCAAACCTCTTTGTGGTGCCCAAAAAGGGTGGGGTCAGGCCAGTTCTGGATCTAAAAGCGCTAAATCACTTTGTGAAAGCGCGAAAATTCAGGATGGAATCTGTCCGCTCGGTCATGGCTGCCCTTCACCAAGGGGACTTCATGGCATCTCTGGATATCAGGGACGCTTATCTGCATGTTCCCATTTGTCTCTGGCATCAGCGCTTCCTGCGCTTTGCTGTAGGAGACCTACATTACCAATTTGTGGCACTTCCCTTCAGTCTGGCCTCGGCTCCTCGGGTCTTCACCAAGTTGTTGGCTCCGGTGCTGGCTCTATTGAGGCAGAGTGGCATTGCTGTGGTAGCATACCTCGACGACCTACTCCAGCGAGCGGAGTCAGCTTCGGCTCTGGAAGACAATGTTGCTATCACCATGGCCTCGATGAGAGACTTCGGCTGGCTGATCAACCTGCAGAAGTCGACGTCGACTCCGTCCTGTCGACTGGAATATCTGGGTCTAATACTGGACACGGAGCAGGCAAAGGTGTTCCTACCTCCGGCCAAGTTGCTGACACTACAAGCAGCAGTGCGAACCCTGCTGTCAGGTCGGTGGTCCTCCTTACGGTTCTGTATGCGGGTGCTTGGGCTCATGGTCTCAACCTTCGAGTCGATACCGTACGCCCAGAGTCACACTCGGCTCCTGCAGCGAGCGATCCTGTTACGGAGGGACAGGTCTCCGCTGTCCCTGGACCAGCTGATCAAATTGGATCATCAGACCAGGGGGTCGTTGACCTGGTGGCTCCGGGCCCCGGCTTTGACTTTGGGGAAGACTTTTCTCCCCCTAAATTGGTCGATAGTCACGATGGACGCCAGCCTATCGGGCAGGGGATGGGTCCTGGGGCAGTTGTCTGCTCAAGGCCATTGGTCGGCACAGGAATCTCGCCTTCCGATAAATGTGCTGGAGTTGAGGGCGATCAGGCTCTGTCTCTCCCACTGGTCGGCAAGGCTGCGCGGCCTCCCGGTTCGGGTTCAGTCGGACAAAGCCACAGCAGTGGCGCACGTGAACCATCAGGGCAGAACAAGGCGCTCGGCAGCAGCTGCGGAAGCGGCCCACATTCTGAGGTGGGCAGAACTTCACGTGCCGGCAATCTCCGCCATTTACATTCCGGGCGTAGAAAACTGGCAGGCGGACTTTCTCAGTCGCCAGACACTGGATCAGGGGGAATGGTCCCTACATGCAGAGGTGTTCCGCCAGATTTGCCACAGGTGGGGCACGCCAGACGTGGATCTAATGGCATCCAGGTTCAATCACAAGGTGCAGACTTTCGTGTGCAGAACAAGGTATCCGTTGGTGGCCGCCACGGATGCACTGGTAGCACCTTGGGTTCGGTACTGGCATCTGTACGCCTTCCCTCCCCTCAAGCTCCTACCGTGGCTACTGCGCAGGATAGAAGCAGAGGGGATCCCGACAATCCTGGTAGCTCCCGATTGGCCTCGGCGCCCTTGGTACGCTGACGTGGTGTGGATGGTAACATCACGAAGATCTGCTGTCACAGGGACCCATCCTGCACCCTGCTTTACCCTCACTGGCTTTGACGGCTTGGCTATTGAGTCCCAGGTGTTGAGGGATAGGGGTGTCTCTGACTCCGTGATTCCTACCATGCTTAAGGCGCGCAAGTGTACTTCGCGCAAGATATATCATCACACCTGAAAGGCTTATATTGCCTGGTGTGAGGAGGGGGGTTGGAACCCCCGCTCTTTCGCCATAGCTCAGGTGATGTATTTCTTGCAGCAAGGCCTGGATAACAAATTGGCTTTGAGTACACTCAAAGGCCAGATTTCGGCTTTGGCAATCTTTTTTCAGCGTCCGTTAGCGACACATTCTTTGATCCGTACATTTGTACAGGGTGTATGCCATGTGGCTCCTCGGGTATGGTCGCCCTTGGCACCGTGGGATTTAAATTTAGTACTATCTGTACTGCAGAATCCACCATATGAGAGGATCAGGGATATCAATTACAATTGTTGTCACAGAAGGCGGCTTTTATGGTGGCCATCACATCCACTAGGGGGTTGTCTGAGTTGGCGGCCCTGTCCTGTAGGTCTCCCTACTTGGTCCTTCATAAGGATAAGGCGGCGCTGCGTCCTTCTCCTTCGTTTCTGCCGAAGATGGTTTCCTCTTTTCACATTAATGAGGACATTGTTCTTCCTTCACTATGCCCACACCCGTCTCACCCCAAAGAGATTGCTCTACATTCTTTGGATGTCGTGAGGGCATTGCGGGTGTATTTGACGGCTACTGCTTCTTTTCGGAAGTCTGATGCTTTGCTGACGGAAGGGTCGCGAATGGGTTTGGTGGCCTCGTCAGCTACTATTTCCCGTTGGATCAGACAGACGGTGACCCATGCGTATACAGTCCGGGGGCAAGAACCCCCTTTTCCAGTCACGGCTCATTCCACCAGGGCGATTAGCACTTCCTGGGCCTTCAGACACCAGGCCTCGGTGTCTCAGGTGTGCAAGGCGGCTACATGGGCCTCGGTGCACACGTTTACTAAGTTTTACAAAGTTGATGTTTTTGCATCCGCGGATGCTGCTTTTGGCCGCAAAAACAGTATAATTAAACAGACTTTAGCAAAAAGACAGCAAGGTTTCAGTTTTTTGGGAGTTGATTCAGAGAACATGCCTGCGAAGAAACAGATGAAATTTCAGATGAGATATTCAGATGGTACATGCAGAGTCAGAAGTGCTTCCACATATAGAATAGCCCCACTTTGAGAATAAGCCCCTGCTGCAAATGCAAACCCCCTGGAATCGAGGGGAGGGTCCGCCAGGTCATGCACTTGGTTAGGAGCTGTGTCATAAGGGGTTGTATATTGTGTCGGTAATTCCCAAGGTCCGCCCCCCACCCAAACACCCAAATAGTTGAACTGGTCCCCCCATCGAAGAGGGGTGCCCGTGTCCAAGAGGGGGGTCGAGGGGTGCAGCGGGAACAGCACTGACTTGTCCCAGTTTATACGGATTCCGGAGAACCGTGCAAACTGTTCAAACAGAGCCAATGCCGTCTGTAAGGATTCTGAGGCGCCCGCCAATTAAAGTAACGTGTCGTCTGCATAGAGAGAAATTCTGTCCTCCAGCGGGGGGACCACTACGCCCCTCACTCCCTCCGTGGCCCTGATTTGCGCAGCAAGTGGCTCCAGGGCCAAGGCAAACAGTCCTGGGGACAAGGGACATCCCTGACGCGTGCCACGACCGAGAAAAAAGGGCTCAGAGTGTGCGATTCGTGCGGACTCGGGCCCGCGGGGCAGCGTATAGCATCTGCAGCCATGTCAGGAAGCCTGATCCGAACCCGAACTTGGTCAACACTGCCCAAATGTAGCCCCACTCCATGGAGTCTAAGGCCTTCTCCGCATCGAGAGAGGCCACCACCCCCCGCGACCCCGGCCACGCATTTGCTATATAGGTAAAGAGTCTCCTGATATTGATATCTGTCCCCTTACCTGGCATAAAGCCCGTCTGGTCGGGATGGACTAGTTCCGTTATGACAGTATTCAATCTGAGGGCAAGGACCTTAGCCATGATCTTGGCGCCCGCGTTAAGCAGGGAGATAGGGTGATACGAGGAGCACAGAGACAGGTCCTTTCCCGGTTTAGGAATCGCCACTATCACAGCATTCCCCATGGACGCCGGAAGGAAACTGGCTCCCTGTGCTTCACAGAACATGCTATGAAGTCTGGGGGCTAGGTCATCCGCGTATTGTTTATAGAATTCCACCGGACTGAAGTGTCTTGAGTGCCTTCAGTATTTCGTCTACAGTAATGGGCGCGTCCAGCCTATTTCTATGTGTCCTGGTCAGGACTGGGACGTCTACATCCGCCAGATAGGAGGTCAATTCCGCCGGTTCATATGTCGTTCGGGTGGCATAGAGTGCCCCGTAGAATGCTGCGAAGCAGTGGTTAATGTTGGTCGGGGTGGTCACCAGGTCGCCCCCTGAGTTGCGAACATGGGGGATACTGATACCCCCTGATTGCTCCCTGGAGAGCCACGCTAGCAGTTTACCGGATTGCTCCCCCTGCTCAAATATACGTTAAGGGAAGATACTGCGTAAGGGAAGTGCGGATTCGCATGACCTCATCCGTCAGGGTTTGTAAACATACATAATGTTGCGGGTCTCTGGACCTAACATAAAGAGCCTCCTGTTCCCTTGCAGCTTCCTCCGCCCTGCACAAGCCCAACTTCTCTCCTTGTGTACCTTGGCGATAAGAAACTGATACTGTCCCTGCACAAAAGCCTTGAAGGGCCTCCCAGACTGCTAGTGCGTCGGCAGAGCCTGGGTTGGCTGCCCAGGTTGCCAGCACCTCGATAGCCTCCATAGGCGGTCCGCGGGGGCCACAGAGATGTTCAGCCGTAGAAGGATCTGGATATCCGTGACTCTGGGCAGAACAAGGCCTCCGGCGAAAACCAGGTCAATTCTAGAAAACGTTCGGTATGAAGCCAAATGGCATGTGAATTCGCAATGTCGCCACCTCCACACACGGGTTAAGCCATATGTGGCCGCCCAAGCCAACAGCCCAGAGTGCTGTGGCCGAACGCTGTTAACCTGTCCATGCCCGAGTCAGGAACCAGGTTAGTCACCCAAAATGACCGTATTTTCAGCATTAAACTCCACCATCTTTGCCGTGATTTGGTTCAAAAGCGTCAACGATGCCGGAGGAGGTAAATAGATTCCCACCACTATCCACCAAAGGGAGTGGATCAATGCATGAATAATGACATATCTGCCATCCGGGTCCAGGGTCAGGTCCTGGAGCTGAAAGGGTATTGTTTTGAGCACTAAAATGCTAACCCCTCTGGCAAAGTTGGAGTAGGTGGAGTGATAGTGGTGGCCCACCCATGTTTTTTTAAGGGCCAGGGTTTTGCTGCCCACCAAGTGGCTCTCCTGGAGTACACATATGTGGGGACTGTACGTTTTTAGGAATTTGAACACCAGTGAACGCTCAATAGGAGAATTTTAGTCCCCTGGTGTTCCAGGACTAAATGTTAAAGGAGGGCATAAGAGGCAGTAGAGACATAGGTGACAGGATCAGAATGTTGAACAGCACCCCGGAGGACCGCTGGACCCAGATGGAGCATACCAACATACAGTGCAATGTGGAAATAGGTGATAGCAGGCACAGTAGCAATGCAATTGTCAAAAAACACATTACAATGGTAACCGAACTAGAGAACAACATTGCGGAATTGCAGGGAAGTGGAGCTTTTTCACCCTACCTCATCACTCTTCCAAGGTTCTGCACCGCATCAGGCAGTGAGGAGCGGGAGAAGCAGGGCTCAGCAAGCGCTGGAAACGGGCAAAAGTAAAAAACACCCGACGGAGCTCTGAGAAGATGCGGCTGCTCACGTCGCCATCTTGGACACGCCCCCCGCTAAGGCGTGTTTTAGATGCGTTTATGCTCGCTTGGTGTTTTTTTTTTTTTTTTTTTTTTTTTTTTTTTTTTTTTTAATGCCCAAAGGCTCCCCTCCTGAATGCTATTCTTCTGCGTCAGGAGAGGAGCTTTGCCTGCCTCTAAACTCTAACAGCCTATGTGTGTGCATGGATACAGCTTTTATTAAGTTGAGTTCAGGGGCTTTAAGAAAAAAATGCCAAACGTTCCTAAATGTGAGTTTAGGAGCAGCAGTTTACATGAGGCCTTATAGTGCTGGAACTTTACCTAAAAATTAGCAAACAGACAGGCTTTTTATTGCAGAAGACACATACTATAAAATGTGCTGCCATTTTATTTTTATGGAAGCTGATGGGAGGATAAATGTGGAAGCATGGTTTTGTAAAGGGGCTGTAGTGGCATTGTACTCTAGCAGTTTTTTTATAATATGTCTTCCATCTGTCTCCTGCAGCATGTCTCCAGTCTTCAAGCCCTTCTGTATGTCTGCAGTTTCAGATCATCTTCTGTAGCATGCCTGCAGTATCTGATCATCTTCTGTAGCATGCCTGCAGTCTGACCATCCGCTGTAGCATACCTGCAGTCTCTGACCATCCGCTGTAGCATACCTGCAGTCTCTGACCATCCACTGTAGCATACCTGCAGTCTCTGACCATCCACTGTAGCATACCTGCAGTCTCTGACCATCCGCTGTAGCATACCTGCAGTCTCTAACCATCCGCTGTAGCATACCTGCAGTCTCTGACCATCCTCTGTAGCATACCCTGCAGTCTCTGACCATCCGCTGTTGTGAATGGGTTGCGTTTAAAACTCTGGTATAAATGACTTTCTACACATTCTGTGGGTCATTTTTGACTATATCACATAAAATAAAGGTGCTGGTGAAAGAACACAGAATGAGAAATTGCTTGTATCAACTGGTTTGTGTCCTCCATAGAAAATGGAGCTAAGATATTATTAGTTGCAAATGGTGACGTACATATCATTTCTGTGTTTGCATTGTGTTCCGAGAGACTCAAATAAACTTGGCTGCCTTTCTGTCTTGCAGTGAAGGCTGAAGTGAAGGCTGAAGTGAAAGCTGAAGTGAAAGCTGAAAAGCCGCCTCCTCCACCTCCAGCTCCCACACCAGAACCAACGCCGGAAGTGAAGACACCAGTGGCCAAAGAAGAGAAGAAGGTTGTGATGCCAGAAATAGACATTTCTAGACACGAGCCTCACCTAGGCCCCCGGCCACGCTCCCACAACAGAGTCCTGAACCCGCCAGGGGGCAAATCCAGCGTCACCTTCTATTAACAACCAAAGTGTAATGGAGTTAGCAGGGGATGGCCCTATGCATGTCAGTCATACTCTAATTCTCTTAGATCAGGGGAGCGCTGGGCAGCTATTAATGGTCTGAAAATTACAAGTTTATTACTACTTTGTACCAAATGGGTGAAAAGACCTAATCATACCTAGCCATCCCAACCACAACTGCGTACTGTATTGCAGAAAGGTCATTTTATGTCTGTGGTAGTGGGAGAAATACTGCAGTTTTATTTGTAAAAGTTGCCTTTTTAAAAACTTATAAAATGAAGTGGCTTTTTTAGAGCCAGTGCCCCATGGGTTTGTTTCCCAATACAATTCTTTAATGTATCCTGTCCGAGAAGAAGCCATTTTGGAAACTGACCCACCACCAATAAGCGTGCCTTCACCAGAGACCAGTGACGCTGGTTAACCATTTAGGCATTTTTTTTTTCTTTTTCCATGCTGGTAAGGATGCGGCTGTTGTAGGCAACACACTTTCCATATCAGGATGTTTATTAATTAATTGCTTGAAACAGCTGCATTAGCATAATTAGTTTTGAGCAAGCATCTGCATTGCTGCAGTTGGGTCAGTGCACATAATGGCTTCTACTGCATCAGTGATCAAAACTTTCCTTTTGTGCCATACATGTGGGATCCCCATGGAATCTGGAAATGACATTGCTTCTTCAGTGATTGCCACTGGTTTCCGGGTCGCATGCTAAAGCTGGCCATAGACGGTTCACATCTCAGTTGGTTCAGCAGGAACTGGCTGAAATATGAACCATGTATGGGCAGGCTGAATGTACCAAGGTGATCAATTGGATTTTACACTCCATCTATGGCTGACCTGAGCAGTTGCCCTGCTGCTTACTGAACACAAGAGGTGATCCACTCGGCATGGGTACCATTCAGAGAACACTTTGCACTTTCTCAATAATTGCAAAGAATTCTTTACTTGGACAAGATGCAGATTGGGATGTCACTATCCTGCCTCTCCACCTTGTCTAATCGGAGAGCACTTTGCCTTTATTGAGAAAATGCAAAGTGTTCCCTGAATGGCGACCTCGTGTGTTTGCAATGCAGCAGGTTGACTTCTGCTAATGGAGATCCCTGCAGTAGCAGTGCTTACTACATGGATTTCCAGCTTCCACAGCAATCCCACAGGTATGGCACCAAGCTTAACCAATGTAAAAATTACAATTCCAAGCTTAAAACATAGGGAACTCTGAAAACCTATCCCTGCTGACTCTGTTATTGGTTTTATGCATTTAAAAAAAAATGTCAAGTCCAAAACCTTTTTCTAGTTTTTAATAGAATGGGGAAGGATTAGAACTCCTGGCAGGTTTTTACAGCTATCTTGCGCTCCGTTAGAGAGATTTCCCCTCACTTCCTGTCCTGCTGAAAGCAGGAAGTCAGGGCAAATTAATGGAGACCCAAATCACAGTAAAAATCTGAAAGGGATTCCAACTTTTACTCACACTGTCCAAATCAAAGAAAATAGTTTTAGGTAGAAATATTTGAGCCTTTTTGACATCTTTAAGCAATCTTAAGAGGATCCCTAGCAATAAATAAAAACTAGGAATCCATCTTTAGATAGTCAGGCAGTGTCCTGGAAAAGTTGATGATTTAAAGGTTGATTTCTGTTTGTGTATGAATTAAAAAATCAGAAGTGATGCCTGAATGCCAGGAGAGCCAAGCCCAGTATGAACTTTTTTCTAAAGCTGGCTACCCAGTATACATTTTTTTTTTTTTTCGTTCAATTTCCTTTCGATTTATCTTCAACTATGTAGTGCAAGGACCAGCCTGATTTCAGACAAGTTGGAACTGTTTAGGCTTGACCTCATGTTTTATGGTTTGGTAAATCTAAAGGAAAATTGTACAAGAAAGTTGTATCATGTGTAGCCAGCTTTACACTTGAACTTGGCAGACGTTTTCTAATCCAGATCAATATTCATGAGTTTTTAGAAAATACTCAAACTCTGTGCCTGATCAGAGCTGTCTGCTTTTCCCCTAAGAACGAATCCTACTCGTTCCTTGCCTACAACACCCAACCAGATTCTCTTTCATTTCGTAACCTGCACTGCAGGATGCATGGGAGAATTTTATCTGCTGTGGGCAAAACACGTGCTTCCTTTTTTTCCCCCCCTAAATACTTTGATAAATAAGGCTCACATCTTGCCTTGATAGCTAAGGGTATGCTCACAGAGATATGGCGGCGGCGGCCTGTACTGTGAATTGATCATTCAACATCATTGTATTTAGGAATACACCGTAGTTGCACTGGAGGCTGTATTGTGTGTTCCTGATTAAGTTGCCAATGATTTAAATTGTGCCGTCATCTCCAGTCACACGCTTTTTCTTGATAGCCTTGGGCCTGATGGTAACTTCCTTGGAGGCTGTCCCAGTTTAACTCCAGATCTCTACAAAGCAATATTCTTTTGTCTTGGGACAAGTCAATCGACTCCTGGCCTATTGGCTCTGGAATCCGTACGCCGTCATTTGAACATTCTTTCTCTACACTCATCCACAAGGTGGTATTCCTTGTAACCATCACCTCTGCAAGGTGCATGTCTAAGCTGGCAGCCTTATCCTGCAAAGAACCCTTTCTAGTTTTCCATAAGGAGAAGGGGTCATTGAGGCTATTGTGGTGATGAAAACACTGAAAAAAATATATATATATATTTTTTTATTAACCACTTGCTGACTGTGTAACTTAGATATACGGTAGCAAAGTGGCACGGCTGGGCCAATCACATACCTAGTATGTGATCTGACACTTCTGGGTTTGGGGCGCTCGTGCACGCTGCCAGCAGCCTGCTTCCACTGTGATTATACACAGCTGGAGCTGATCGGTGGGTACCACGGTCTCAATGTCCATCAACACCTGCCAATCCTTCAGTACAGAGGGAGAATGGTGGTCTGCCTATGTAAACAAGGCAGATCGCCGTTCTGTCAGTACAGAAGGCATGGATCCTGTGTGCCTACAAAGTAGGGGCACAGATCTATGTCTTCCCGTAGTACAAGCGCCTCCCCCACAGTAATAAAACACCAGCTAGACACAAAGTTAACCCTTTGATTGCTGCTGATGTTAACCCCTTCCCAGCCAGTGTCATTAGAACAGTGAGCATATTTTTAGCACTGATCACTGTATTGGTGTCACTGGTCCCCAAGAAGTGTCAAATGTGTCAGGTGTCCCGATTTTGTCTGCCACAATATCACATCCCCACGATAAGTCATTGATTGCTGTCATTACTAGTTTGAAAAAAAAAAAATCCCATAGTTTGTAAACACGATAACTTTTGCGCAAACCAATCAAAGGATTATTGGGATTTTTTTTTACCAAAAATATGTAGCAGAATTCATATTGGCTTTAATTTATGAAGAAATTTAGATTTTTTTTTTTTTTTTTCAATTTTTTTATTGGATATGTTTTATAGCTGAAGGTAAAAAAAAATGTTTTTTTTGTTTATAGCACAAAAAATAAAAACCACAGTGGTGATCGCATAGCATCTAAAGAAAGCTCTATTTGTGGTTAAAGGACACAATTTTTTATTTGGGTACAGCGTCGCACGACCGCAGTATAGTCAGTTAAATTACTGCAGTGCCGTATCGCATAAAATGGCCTGGTAATAGAGGGAGGGGGGGGGGGAATCTTTCCAGAGGGAAAGTGGTTAAATGCATACTGCTGTCAGCCCTGTAGGGACTGCATTGCTATGTATGTTCCTATATTTTATCAAGGCAGGAGCTGCCATTCTCTTTATTATTCATTTGGCCCAAACAAAATGGCTCTTTCCCTGTGCATAATAGGCAATCCTTCTTTAAAACTGTTTCTAGGAAAGAAATGATACGTGCTGTATATTAAACATATCAGTTTACTGGTAATTGAAGTTTGTATTGTAATGTTGACAAATGACATCGGATGCTAGTTATAAGGTGCCCCATATCTTTGATGTTACATGATGGTTAGAGATTGTGTAGAATCCCTTAGAATGTATATTTTCTTTTCATTTTCCAACCACAACACAGCCCAGTAAGAAGTCTGACTTTGTGTTTACTGCATACCAAACAAAAATAGAATTATGGCCTCTCATTTAAATAACGTGTGCTGCAGCACTTAAACCTGTAAATGCCAATACACTTATAATTGCCATAGTCCCACAAACATTTTGCATTCCAGTGAATTCCACCTAATGCAACTCCCTGTGATGGTGCAACAATGCTGCTGAATTCAGAGCAGAGGTGCCACTGATATCCAGGCTGTGCCTGCTTGCGCTACAAAGGGATGGTGGAATTGGCATGGGGTGTGGCAATCCGCATTGTAACTGCTGATTCACAATTCTGTAGTTTGTAGGTCAGCACCTGTCCTGCCCTCTGCTTTTTGGGTTGGCAGCAATGAAACTTTCCCACTGTGAGCTGCAGCGCCAGGAGGGGTAGTGTGTGAGATGCAAATGAAGAAGGATAAAACTCTAGCATAGTAACCAGCTTCTTTCAGTTTTAGTTTTTTCAACTACCCAGGAAAATGAGAGGGAATCATTTCAGTCAAGGAAGGCTTGCCACTGAAATAGCGGAGCCTCCGTGTAAAAGTGTTATAAAAATAATTGCTCCCTATAGCAATCGGTGAGCTTTCAGCTTTTAGAGCACTTGAAACACGAAGGCCAAAGAACTTCACTATAAATTGGGTTTTATAAAAAAAAAAACAAAAAAAAAAAACTGCAGAACGTTTTGGAAAGGGTATAATTTATGTGCTTTATAATCATCAAAGAAGGCTTGGTATTTAATATACAAACCTCAATGAGTAATAATTATAGGAGCAGCAAACCTAAAATGACAGGTTACCATTATATAAATAACGTTCTGAATTAGGATTTACATAAACTTGTAAAAGCTCCCTTGCCGATATGGAGGGTTTGGTATTACTGGCTGTGCTGACCCTTCCTGTGTCAAGAACAGCCAATATTGTCAGCCTTATTATGCTTTAAGAGACCCTGCCAAATGAGTCAACTTTATTAAGCAATAAACTTGCCTTTCCTGCTGCTGATAAAGATTGTTTATATAAAACAAGATTACTTTAAAAAGGGACTTTCTCATGAAATGTACCTAAATCTCAAATGGAAAGCACGGTTCTCAGACTTTAAAGAGGAAGTAAAGTTTTCCTGTTTAATTGTACCTACAGGTAAGCCTATAATAAGGCTTACCTCTCTGTAGGTTCTGTAAATATCTCCTAAACTTGCACCGTACAGGAGATATTTTACTATATATGGACGTCATCGGTGCATGCGCTCTGAAGGAACAGCCACCCGTGACGTTTCTGCAGAGCCATGTGCTGTGACCGGTGTTTCCAATCCAATGCTCGGGAGTGACATCATCATGGCTCTGGACAATCACCGTGCCGGAGCCCGCGAACTCTGAAAAAACACCAGGAAAGATGTCAGGCGTCTCAGTGGTGTGCGGGCGCCTCTTCAGGGCTTCGTTCTAAGGTATTTCATAATGAGCTAGTATGTGATGCATACTAGCTCATTATGCCTTTGTCTTACAGGTTTTTTTTTTATCAGGTTTACAACCTCTTTAAGATAACTTATGGGTCAGTGATCTTATTGACAATGAAGCTTGACACCTCTATTTAGTAGGGGTCTGGGCATTGAAGAATGACAGGAAATCCCCTCATACACACACTTTGCCCCATGGCAGGTACCCTTTAAAGCAGGGGTTTTCAAACAAAGGACCAGTTTATTGTCCTTAAGGCTGGGTTCACACTGCTGTGTGCAGCGGCTCACAGCAGGAGTCTGGTGCGTCCCCGCTTACCGGTTCAGATCCAATTTCAGCCCGAATTGTTGACTGAATTTGGGTCTGAGACAGACCAGAAGACGCACAGGACTCCTGTGCAATTTGCACCAGAGCTGCTCCGGAGATGTGTGAACCGACTCCATAGAGAGCCGGTCACAATCTCCTGATATGCGAATTGGATGTGGTGAAACCCGCATCCAATTCGCAATAGTGTGAACCCAGCCTTAGACTTTAGGAGGGCCAGCAGAGGCAGAGAATGACATGGGCCCAGCATCAGTGAAAATAAATATGGCCTCAGGGTTGGTGGTCAATACGAAGAGTAGTACCCTATTAGTAGGAGGAATAGTATCCCATCATTGTTATTGGTGGAAGATCTAGTGCCCCATTGATGGTGTCAGTGGGAGGAATAGTGCCCCAAGGACCAGATAAAGGCTAGCAAACAACTGGCCCTCGAGCCGCATTTGGAGACCCCTGTTTTAAAGCATTGCCTTTTAAAGTGTTTTGCAGACAATAAGTTGGCTATCTGTATGAAAAATGTCTCTATTTGCAATCAGAACCCTTCCTCTTATTTTATTAGCTGATAAACTCTAAAAACATTTACATCTCTGTGAATGCCGTTATTGGGGATGAGCTCAGACATGTTCAGATCCTAGTCCAAAACCACCTGAGTGAGCCGGGCCAAGAAGCTATATCACTGTACTGGACCAATCATAAGTAACCAATGCATTCCTGACCTCACAGCTACACACCCCTTGTATACATACAGCTGTGAGGTGAGGAATACCCTGTCTGCAGATGATTGGCTCAGTACAGGTGATTGCTTCCTGGCCGGCTCGCTCAGGATGGTTTGGACTAGGATCCGAATACGCCAAAGATCATCCCTAAGTGGAAGCTTTTTTTCATTTAATATAAGCCAAGTGCAATATAGGTTTGCTGAATCTTATCATGACACTATACCCTGCCCATATGTCTTCATTCAAATGATTCTTTATCATTAGGAGAGGCTATAGGTAGGCTGAGTCTCTATATCGGGCATACTACAGCAATGCAAATGTCTGTTAACTCAAGGTAGCCCAATCCAATTGTATTCTACAGATGCAGTGTAAGTGCCTGAGTGGCACGGGGGGATGTGATATAGCAGTTCAGACCAATACCTGTATAAAAAAAAAAAAAGGCTGGAATTCACCTCTATATATGCAGTTTTTAGACCCCTTTCACAGTGAGGCAGTTTTCAGGTGTTTTAGCATAAATAGCGCCTGAAAACTGCCTCCCATGCTGCACTGAGGCTTGTACACTTGCAGGACGGAAAAAAAAGTCCTGCAAGCAGCATCTTTGGGAGCGCTGTATACAGCACTCCCAAACCGCCCCTGCCATTTGGAATGAATGGGTATTGCTTCAGAAGCGCTGCAACAGAGACGTTGTTTTTCACCCCTTCTTGGGGGTTAAAAGCTTCCCTCTAGCCAGCCGAGAAGCGCCACTAAAATGACCGGCGCAGCCCCAGTGTGAAAGGGGTCTTAATGTCCTGCAAACTTCACGCCGCAGCTGGAAATCTGCAATTGCATTCTCAGTTTTCTGATTATAAGGCGCCACCTACTGGTGCCATTGGACATACCTGTTTATCAGAGGCCTTAGTCTTGCTGGGCATGTATTATAGTATGTTATTTTGCTGTATACTGAATGTACAGGTCCTGCTGTTGTGATATTTTTTTTTTTTTGCAGCAGGCTACATCTTTTTTGCATTTATCCGCCTGATGCCATTTATACTGTTACCATAATGCACCTCTTAATAAACAACGTATTTTGTTAATTTAATGTGTGTGTGAATTTTCTTAAGACGCTGAGAACTAAATATTTCCCCTTCGAGGGATACAGAACATAAACTAAAGAGGTGAAGGCACTGTCTATAGCAGAGGTTCCCAGGGAGCCAGTGGTATTTGGACCCCAGAGGAGTAATTTTGCATACTGTAGTTCAACACAACGGTAAGTTTTGTAAATGAATAAACCAAACGTATCAATTACAGTACATAAAAACATAATGCATTATTTGGAAAACTGACACAGGATACTGGTTATACATATGCCCATGTAAAAGTAGTCTATGCTGTCTATGAAGAGCAGTGAGGTGCTGGGCACAAACTTTCAGATGATAAAAGGAATCCTTGCTTGAGTCTGATCATTCGTATTTGAAAAAAAAAAAAGAGGACAGGTCTGACGCTACCTCCATCCCTAATTATTTGCAGTAAAGGAGAAAAAATAGCGCATGGGAGTTTGAGTGAGGTGGGAACGGGGGCCAGAAAAGCACATATAAATATGTGTTAAAAATATAATTTGAGTTCTTCAGCAAATACATGAACATTTGAGGCAAGCTTCATGAAAGAGACATACAATCCAAAATGTGTCAAAACATTGATACATTTGTAAAACATACAAAATATATCTATACAGGCATCCATAACTCAATGCATTTTGCTATGCGCCCCCCACCCCAAAGCCCCTTGTCCCCATGTTGATGGGGACAAGAGCCTCTTCCCCACAACCTTTGTCTGTGGTTGTGGGGGTGTGCGGACGGGGGCCTTATCGGAATCTGGAAGCCCCCTTTAACCACTTCAGCCCCGGAAGGATTTCCCACTGTAGGATCAGAGCACTTTTTGCGATTCGGCACTGCGTTGCTTTAACTGACAATTGCGTGGTCCTGCGACGCTGTACCCAAACTAAATTTTGCATTTTTATTTTTTCCCATAAATAGAGCTTTCTTGGAATTTGGTCACCTCTGCGTTATTGCTTATCACAGCTATAAACCAAAAAAGAGCGGCAATTTTGCAAAAAAAAAAAAATATATTTCTTGCTTTTTGCTAAAATACAAATCCAAAAAAAATATAAAAAACCTAATTTATTCATCAGTTTTGGCCGATTTTATATTCTTCCTCATATTTTTGGTAACAAAAAAAAAAACGCAATCGGCGTTTGGTTTGCGCAAAAGTTGCCGCGTTTACAAACCATGAGAATTAATTTCTGGTGCTTTTACTTTTTTTTTATAGTAATGGCGGCGATCTGCGATTTTTATTGGGACTGCGATATTTGGGCAGACATGTCAGACATTTTTGACACTTTTTTTGGGACCAATGACATTTATTCAGCGATCAGAACTTTAAATATCCACTGATTACTGTATAAATGTCATTGGCAGTGAAGGGGTTAACCTGCAGGGGGGCGATCTGTGTTCCCTTTATGTGTTCTTACTGTGAAGGGGCTGGGCTGTCAGGGGCATAAGAGATCTAACTGATCCCAGTGACAGGGATCAGTAGATCTCTTAGATGCCGCCTGCCAGAACGGGGAACTGCCGTGTTTAGTTCGGTGGTTCCCCGTTCTTTCTCTATGGCAGCTTATCGTGGCTCGCCGGCACATCGGGTCCGCCCAAGCCGCTGGCATGAGCTCGCGCCCCCTAGCTGCCTGTCCGTAAATCGCCGTCTATTCATGGCGATTCACGAGACAGCACCTCACTGCCACAGTAAATATACTGCTCGCAGTCGGCAAGTGGTTAATAAGGGGGCCTCCAGATCCCACCCCTCCCCCCCCAAGTGAATTGGTATCGGGTACATCGTACCTCAACCAATTCACCAAAAAGTGTCAAAAAAGAAAAAAAACACAGGAGACAATTAGGGACAAGTCTTTTATTAAAAAAGAAAAAAATAAGTGTACCCCGTTGTAATCCATCGTCAATCATGGCGAGCGACAGACCCAAAAAAAAAAAAGCCGCAACAGCTCCTCCTTCATGGGAGGGCTCCCGCCGACTGCATGCTCTTTGCTTTGACAGTTTATTCATATGAAAGGGCGGGCCACCCAGTGACATACGAGTGACCTGCCCCCTCTGGCATCACATGATGTCAGAAGGGGCGGGGTCGCTCACTTATGTCACCGGGTGGCCCCGCCCTGCCATGTAAATAAACTGTCAAAGCAAAAAAAGCATGCAGACAGCGGAAGCCCTCCCACCGGAGAGGAGCTGTGCACACCGTCTGCGCGCAATGCATTATGAAGCGCTCCCCGGTGGTGAAGCCGCTGTGAACGCCCCATAATCTAAATTTGATGAACGTTGCATTCACATCAAACCACGGGCCCATCCCTGATCCCCAGTGTGTGCCGTTGGCTGCACCTCTGATGCCATGAACAGGTGACGGATTGTGTGAGCGTGGAGCGAGCTCACCACCTATAAAAGACGCTCACGCATGGCGGGCATCTCCTGGTCATCTGTGATGGAAAGCCTCAGCGTGGCGCCCAGCTGCTGCTAAGAAGTGGAGGCTATACAACAGGCTGGATCCATGCCTGAGTGCAGACAGGTGTCATGGCGCTGACATGCAGGTGGCTCCCCCCATCAACAGACGGGGGGCAGCAAGGGAGGGGACCCTCCCCCTCGCATATCGCAGCTCCCAGGGTCAACAGAGACTGCTGCACATTCAATGAGTGGACCACGACGGGAACCGAGGATATTGTGAACCTATCACAATGGATTTATATGTTGAGCTAAAGTAACATTAAAAGCAGGCTGTATATTGGGCCCAAAGTAGCAGCAGACATATTAGGTGGGGCAGGAGAGTATATATCTATGCAACAAAGTAACAATTGGAAATGTCACAAAAAAAAAGCATCTATTTGGGAGCAGGAGCCCATATGCAACCTCCCCATACTCCCAAAAATAGCTTGGTCAAGGTTCCAAAACAGGGGTGGTGCCCCAAGAAGAGCGGCCGCGGAATACGTCTCCCGTCTTTGTATGGGCCTTAAAGGTAACTTGGTCATTTCAATGTAAATGTATACAAATACTGTATGTATCTGAAGATATTCCAATATATGCTGCTGTAGCAGACTAAGGATAATAATACACATGTCTCATGCAGTGTAATCTAAGGATATGTGGGCAATTGGTGAGGAAAAGGTGCTATGAGTAACAAAGGACCGTGCTATAATGTAAATGTGAGATGCAATATTACCAGTAGGATACAGGGACAGTCAGGGGTGATCGGTGCGTTGGTGGGGGGAGTTACAAGCACCAATCCCCCTGTATAGATTTCAATAAAGCAGCTGACAGCCTCTTCTCCCTCCTGCGGCTTTCAGCTGCTTTATTGAAATCTATACAGGGGGATCGGTGCTTGTAACTCCCCCCACCACCGCACCGATCAACCCTGACTGTCCCTGTATCCTCCTCCAGTCCCACTCTGTGCTTCTCCACCCCCTTTGTCCTCAATCTGTCAGGATGGAGAGCGGAGGTTGGAGTCGGTAAATCAGTCATTTTACCAGCTTCTTCCTTCTCCGAATGAGCAGAGTCGGTGAACACTGTCCATTCATAACTGAGCATTGTAAACTTACGATGCGTCAGTTTAGAGGTAGACCGATATATCGGTTGGCTGATTGTATTGGGCCGATTTTGGGCATTTTTTTAATTAATCAGCATCGGCCGATTGTGCTACAAATTAGGCCGATTAATTTATGCACTAAAGGTCGCTTAACACAGGGGCGATCCGATTTGCGGGGCGACTCAGTGCAACCCGCACAGCAAGACTTGCAAACTACTTCTGTCATAGAAGTCAATGCAAGTCACCTGAGGGTCCTCCTGTCTGGTTTTCAGGTGGACCGGAACGGACGCTGCATGCAGCCCTATGGAGCGGTGGAGACATGTCCGCTGACATCTCCGGCTCTTCGATCAGATCCTGTCTGGGAAACACAGACAGATGGAAACCCTATTTCCATCCTTCTGTAGAATCGGATCTGAGTGGATTGGATAAAAACGGACAGGCGATCCATTTCATCCAATCTCCATAGCGGAGCTCTGACAGTTCCATCTCCACTCGGTGAGCGGAGACGGATCCGTCGGCTCAGCAGGGATCAGCGGAGCGATCCCCACTGAGTAAAATGGAATCCGAAAACGGATAAACCCGTGTGAAAGAGCCCTTCATCTTTACTTGTTGCTTTCAAGTAAAAATCTGTATTTTCTGCTAGAAAATCAGTTAGAACCCCCAAATATTTTTTTTTTTTTTTTTTTTAGCAAACTCTAGAGAAAAAAAATAGCGGTTATTGCAATTTTTTATGTCACACGGTGTTTGCGCAGCGGTCTTTCAAACACAATTTTTTGGGAAAAAATACACTTTAATGAATTAAAAAAAACTAAACAGTAAAGTTAGCTTGTTTTTATGTATTTAATATTTAAGATACATAGTTTTTTTATTAATCTAAATTACACATACAAGTGCACTGATTGGAGGCTTGTTGTGTTGTTTAATAAATGTTTAATTTAAGCAATTTTCTGTATCACTTCTTTTTACTTAACGGTTAGATTTTATGAGATGAAGGGGAACAAAAAAAGAAAGAAAAATCGGCCAAACATATCGGTCCAAAAAAAAATCTGCATCATATATCAGCCATCGGCCACCCCGATTTCCAAGGCCTCATACACACGGGCGTATACAAGAAAATAAGCAAAATGTTGGGCCCAACGTCAGGGAAAAATCAGCGTTATTTTCAGCATTTTGAATTGACGTCAATGCACATTTTTCCGCGCTAACTTTTTGCGGCGTTTTTCTGCTCTATTCAAAATCATGATGATCCGACTTGCGGCGCAACTTGTGTGCTAAGGATCTTGAAGGGGAACCCCTGCAAAAATTTGCGTGGGGTTCTCCCCCAAGAGCATACTAGTCGTTTCGATCTGGCATGGATTTTAAGAGGAACCTCCACGCCGAAAAAACTATGTAGGGTCCCCCCAAAATTCATACCAGACCCTTATCCGAGCACGCAGCCTGGCAGGCCAAAAAAGGGGGTGGGGACGACCGAGCACCCCCCTCCTGCACCATATCAGGCCGCATACCCTCAACATGGGGAGTATGGGTGCTTTTGGGCAGGGGGAGCTCTGCGCCCCCCACCCCAAAGCACCTTGTACCCATGTTGATGGGGACAAGAGCCTCTTCCCGACAATCCTGGCCGTTGGGGGTCTGCGGGCGGGGGCTTATCGGAATCTGGAAGTCCCCTTTAATAAGGGGGCCCCAAGGTGCTGACCCCCCACCCTATGTAAATGAGTATGGGGTACATGTACATGAAGCGGGAGAAGCTAGCTGAGGAGACATCAGCAAAAGAGCAGAAGACAGAAGATGCCTCAGAAGACAGAAACTCTGCAGAAGACCCTGCAAAAGAGCCGAAGAAAGAAGATGCCAGAGAAGAGAGGGAAGAAGACGCCGGAGCTTATTTGATAAAATATATTAAAAAGCCGTGTAGTGTTTTTTGTACACTTTCTTTCCAGGTAGATGGGTAGGGGTACGATGTACCCCATACTCATTTACATAGGTTGGGGGGCCAGCATCTGGGGGGCCCCCTTATTAAAGGGGGCTTCCAGATTCCAATAAGCCCTCGCCCGCAGACCCCCGAAAACCAACGGCCAGGGTTGTTGGCAAGAGGCTCTTGTCCCTATCAACATGGGGACAAGGTGCTTTGGGGTGGGGGGCGCAGAGCCCCCCTGCCCTAAAGCACCCATACTCCCCATGTTGAGGGCATGCGGCCTGGTATGGTCCAAGAGGGGGGAGGCGCTCGCTCGTCCCCACCCCCTTTCCTGGCCTGCCAGGCTGCGTGCTCGGATAAGGGTCTGGTATGGATACCGGGGGGGACCCTACACCTTTTTTTTTGGCGTGGAGGTTCTTCATAAAATCCATGCCAGATTGAAGAGACTGATATCTCTTGGGGGGGGGGGAACCTTACGCAATGTTTTGCGGGGGTTCCCCTTCAAGATCCTTAGCACACAAGTCGCGCCGCAAGTCAGATCATCATGATCCGACTTCTGGTGCGACTTCCATTCAAATCAATGGGCTCCCATAGGGAACCATTGATTTTGAATAGAATGCTTGACGAGGCTTAACGCTATGTATACAACGGTAAGCCACGTTACTGAGCGTTTTGCCGGCTCAGCGTCAAAAACGCCGTAACGCTGCAACCACGGAACGTGCTGGTCCCGGGTTCTAGTTACAGCTCACTAACGCCAATGCCCTGTACTGCTCAAAAACGTCAGTATTTTTAGAGGGCCATTGAATAACATGAAGAGCTGTAAAAAACGCTCAAAACAGTGGTGTTAAAAAACGCCTGTGTGTATGAGGGCTAAATATCGGCAATGGGCCAGAGAAAAACCCATATCGGTCTACCTCTACTTCAGTTTATGAATGGAGAAGAGCCCCTTGTCTCCTGTCCATTCATCTTCAGTGTAGCAGAGGCTGCAGAGAAAGGGAATGGGGAATCTGTGTCCTCAATCCCTTTCTCGGTCTCAAAAGGGAGATGTCAGGGGTCTGTCAAAAAAAGAAAGAATTGTAATAAATATTTAAAAGGTTAAATTGTAAAAATAATAAAAAACACACTGTCACCATCCACTCCCCCCCCAAAAAAAAATACATTGTAAAAAATAATTTAAAAAATAAACTACTGACACAGTCCACACGTCATCAGTCCTGCATATTAGGGTCACTGTCACGACATAAAAAAAACAGAAAATTGTATCATACTTACCGTAATTTTCTTTTCCTGGTGCCTATCCATGGCAGCATACCTGTGACAAGCTCCGCCTTGGCTCCTCCCTCAGGACTAGTGAATATTATAATAGAAAAGGGTTAGTGCCCTCCCAGCATTCTACGTAATATAGCATACCGAGGGTGGGATTGTATGCTGCCATGGATAGGCACCAGGAAAAGAAAATTTATGGTAAGTATGATACAATTTTCTGTTTTCCCTGCCTCCATGGCAGCATACCTGTGACAAAATAACTAGCTGAAATGGGTGGGATGATACATAGTAAAAGATTTGAGAAAAGGATTTGACATAGGCAAATGCCGGCCTGGTTAGTCTGTGTGCCAGTTTCTACAGATGAGAAAGCTGCCAGGTCTACTCCTACTCTACTGTAACGTCTCATAAGCGCATGTTGAGATGATCATGATGCCACCCTTTAGATTGTTTTGATGGATACGTCTGCTCTGACTGTCCAAGAAGCAGAAAACAAGCGGGTGGCATACAGCCCAATTGAAGAGGGGTTCTAGGCCCCTAGACCTGTACACCTTCTTAAACAATTTGATTATCCATGGAACTATTGTACTGGAGCAGGGATCTGCAATCTATTCCCAGCTGCCGCAGAACCACATGTCCCATGAGATATTGTAGGTCTGATATTCACAGACCCGACTAAGCATGATGGATACTGTAGTTACGGAATGATCGGAGGGACACATTCCGGGGGCCTCCGTTCCAAATGCTGCTTCTCTTTTTTTTGGGTATTACAAATAGGTTAGATGATAAGTCTGAAGGGAGTTGTGTCTTAGTACAAAAGTAATGTTGTCTTCGTGAAGATCGAAATTGGATCTGAAAATATCAGTAGGCTTGGAGATAGTAGAGGAAGAGGTGAACTTAGGGATGAATTCATGTATCGTTCTAAGTCCAATCTTATCCGAGCGTAAAAAGAAAAGAATTGTATTGTCTCCTAATCCCAGAGCCTTAAGCGCTGATATTCCCCAGCCCGATGCCATCACCACAAAGACGAATAGTTTAGTGAGATTTCACAGGGATGCTGAATCAGATGGGGCAGAAGGCTGTTTGGATAAGGGTTCCAGAGCGATAGAGAAGTCCCAATTGGGAAAGATTTGTTTTAACATGTGGGCCTATCTTCTTGACTGCCTTGAAGAATTTGATTCATTAAAGGATCTTTGGCCCATGTTTTGTTGTCATAGCCGAGATTGCCACCAGCTGTACCCTTAAGATGCTTAATCCTGATCCTAAGTCATGGTCTGCTTGCAGGAAGTCAAGGGGTTGGGAGGAAGAAGGTACATCAGGATTGATTGTTTTGTTGTTAGCGAAAGATCTAAACTTATTCCAAGCCTTGCCATTCGTATTGTTCATTGAAGGCTCCTGTGGTTTGAGCAGAGTTGAAACAACTCTAAAGGAACCTCTTAATGATTAAAGCAGTGGCGGCTGTTGAAGTTTTATGATGGGGGGCGCCAGGCCCCGCCCTTCCTTTTGACCCCTACTACTTCTAATAAGCCTCGCCCCTTATAGAATCCACACACTCCGTCCCCTGTATTCCACATATTGTGTCAGGAGTACACAGCTCGGCATAACAGGACACATTATGCAGCTCAGTATCACAGGACACAGTATACAGCTCGGCATTACAGGACACATTATGCAGCTCAGTATCACAGGGCACAGTATACAGCTCAGCTTCACAGGACACAGTATACAGCTCAGCATCACAGGACACAGTATACAGCTCAGCATCACAGGACACAGTATGCAGCTCAGCATCACAGAACACAGTATACAGCTCAGCATCCCAGGACACTGTATACAGCCCCAGCATCACAGGACACAGTATACATCTCAGCATCACAGGACACAGTATACAGCTCAGCATCACAGGACACAGTATACAGCTCAGCATCACAGGGCACAGTATACAGCTCAGCATCACAGGGCACAGTATACAGCTCAGCATCACAGGACACAGTATACAGCTCAGCATCACAGGACACAGTATACAGCTCAGCATCACAGGACACAGTATACAGGTCAGCATCACAGGACACAGTATACAGCTCGGCATCACAGGATACAGTATCCAGCCCCAGCATCACAGGACACAGTATACGGCTCAGCATCACAGGACACAGTATACAGCTCAGCATCACAGGACACATAATACAGCTTAGCATCACAGGACACAGTATACAGCTCAGCATCATAGGACACAGTATGCAGCTCAGCATCACAGGACACAGTATACAGCTCAGCATCACAGGAAGAATGAAGTTGGCAGCGCAATCACGGGAGTGAGGGTTGGGGGGGCACGAACAGTTTGAGGCTGGGGACCCTTTGGGTGGGGGAGGGGCGGGGGAAAGAAAGGGGAGAGGGAGGGGGACAGGTGCTCGGCTTGCCTCCGCGGTTGTTGGGCAGGTGGGGGGATGGGCGAGTCACCTGGGGTAACGGTGGACAATGTTCAAACAGTCTATGTGTACAAAGGTATGTACAATTGTCCGTATGTACAAAAGTCTTGGTATAGTCTATATGCTGGGATGGTGGAAATCCACTGTGACACTGGTAGGCTGCACCATTAAGAAGTAACCGGACTCCTGTAGGTAACAAAGAACAAGAAAGGTGCGCCTCTAAGTGCAGTAGTGTAAAAAAAACAATTTTATTAAACAAGATTAAAATTACTCACAATGGTAGTATGCAGGTGCGCATTGCAGTATCAGCCACTGCTGGCTATGGTTGTCCTTTGGTCTGTCTGGGATGGCTGCTGGGATGTCTGCTGGGATGAGATCCGGCAATGGGGT
>BLSH010076090.1:1403671-1423924 GCA_018402905.1 Glandirana rugosa | reverse complement strand
GTTTCTGCCCTCTGAATCCTTCCTTATTCCACAATAGATTGTAAGCTTTTCTGATTCTGTATCCTTTCTTATTCCACAATAGATTGTAAGCTCTTCTGATTCGGTATCCTTCCTTATACCACAATAGATTGTAAGCTCTTCTGTCCTCTGTATCCTCCTTATTCCACAATAGATTGTAAGCTCTTCTGATTCTGTATCCTTCCTTATACCACAATAGATTGTAAGCTCTTCTGCCCTCTGTATCCTCCCTTATACCACAATAGACTGTAAGCTCTTTTGCCCTCTGTATCCTTCCTTTTTCCACAATAGATTGTAAGCTCTTCTGATTCTGTATCCTTCCTTATACCACAATAGATTGTAAGCTCTTCTGTCCTCTGTATCCTCCTTATTCCACAATAGATTGTAAGCGCTTCTGATTCTGTATCCTCCTTTATACCACAATAGATTGTAAGCTCTTCTGCCCTCTGTGTCCTTCCTTATACCACAATAGATTGTAAGCTCTTCTGATTCTGTATCCTTCCTTATTCCACAATAGATTGTAAGCTCTTCTGCCCTCTGTATCCTCCCTTTTTCCACAATAGATTGTAAGCTCTTCTGATTCTGTATCCTTCCTTATTCCACAAAAGATTGTGAGCTCTTCTGATTCTGTATCCTTCCTTATTCCACAATAGATTGTAAGCTCTTCTGATTCTGTATCCTTTCTAATTCCACAATAGATTGTAAGCTCTTCTGCCCTCTGAATCCTTCCTTATTCCACAATAGATTGTAAGCTTTTCTGATACGGTATCCTTCCTTATACCACAATAGATTGTAAGCTCTTCTGCCCTCTGTATCCTTCCTTATTCCACAATAGATTGTAAGATCGTCCGACTCTGTATCCTTTCTTATTCCACAAATTAGACTGTAAGTTCTTCTGATTCTGTATCCTTCCTTATTCCACAATAGATTGTAAGCTCTTCTGTCCTCTGTATCCTCCCTTATACCACATTAGATTGTAAACTCTTCTGATTCTGTATCCTTTCTTATTCCACAATAGATTGTAAGCTCTTCTGATTCTGTATCCTCCTTTATACCACAATAGATTGTAAGCTCTTCTGCCCTCTGTATCCTTCCTTATACCACATTAGATTGTAAGCTCTTCTGATTCTGTATCCTTTCTTATTCCACAATAGATTGTAAGCTCTTCTGCCCTCTGAATCCTTCCTTATTCCACAATAGATTGTAAGCTCTTCTGATTCGGTATCCTTCCTTATACCACAATAGATTGTAAGCTCTTCTGCCCTCTGTATCCTTCCTTATTCCACAATAGATTGTAAGATCGTCCGACTCTGTATCCTTTCTTATTCCACAAATTAGATTGTAAGCTCTTCTGATTCTGTATCCTTCCTTATTCCACAATAGATTGTAAGCTCTTCTGATTCTGTATCCTCCTTTATACCACAATAGATTGTAAGCTCTTCTGCCCTCTGTATCCTTCCTTATACCACATTAGATTGTAAGCTCTTCTGATTCTGTATCCTTTCTTATCCCACAATAGATTGTAAGCTCTTCTGCCCTCTGAATCCTTCCTTATTCCACAATAGATTGTAAGCTTTTCTGATTCTGTATCCTTTCTTATTCCACAATAGATTGTAAGCTCTTCTGATACTGTATCCTTCCTTATAACCCAATAGATTGTAAGCTCTTCTGCCCTCTGTATCCTTCCTTATTCCACAATAGATTGTAAGATCTTCCAACTCTGTATCCTTTCTTATTCCACAAATTAGATTGTAAGCTCTTCTGATTCTGTATCCTTCCTTATTCCACAATAGATTGTAAGCTCTTCTGATTCTGTATCCTCCTTTATACCACAATAGATTGTAAGCTCTTCTGCCCTCTGTATCCTTCCTTATACCAAAATAGATTGTAAGCTCTTCTGTCCTCTGTATACTCCTTATTCCACAATAGATTGTAAGCTCTTCTGCCCTCTGTATCCTCCCTTATACCACATTAGATTGTAAGCTCTTCTGATTTTGTATCCTTTCTTATTCCACAATAGATTGTAAGCTCTTCTGATTCGGTATCCTTCCTTATACCACAATAGATTGTAAGCTCTTCTGTCCTCTGTATCCTCCTTATTCCACAATAGATTGTAAGCTCATCTGATTCTGTATTCTTCATTATACCACAATAGATTGTAAGCTCTTTTGATTCTGTATCCTTACTTATACCACAATAGATTGTAAGCTCTTCTGCCCTCTGTATCCTCCCTTATACCACATTCCATTGTAAGCTCTTCTGCCCTCTGTATCCTTCCTTATTCCACAATAGATTGTAAGCTCTTCTGATTCTGTATCCTTCCTTATACCACAATAGATTGTAAGCTCTTCTGCCCTCTGTATCCTCCCTTATACCACAATAGATTGTAAGCTCTTCTGCCCTCTGTATCCTTTCTTATTCCGCAATAGATTGTAAGCTCTTCTGATTCTGTATCCTCCTTTATACCACAATAGATTGTAAGCTCTTCTGCCCTCTGTATCCTTCCTTATACCACATTAGATTGTAAGCTCTTCTGATTCTGTATCCTTTCTTATTCCACAATAGATTGTAAGCTCTTCTGATTCTGTATCCTTTCTTATTCCACAATAAATTGTAAGCTCTTCTGATTCTGTATCCTCCTTTATACCACAATAGATTGTAAGCTCTTCTGCCCTCTGAATCCTTCCTTATTCCACAATAGATTGTAAGCTTTTCTGATTCTGTATCATTTCTTATTCCACAATAGATTGTAAGCTCTTCTGATTCGGTATCCTTCCTTATACCACAATAGATTGTAAGCTCTTCTGATTCTGTATCCTTCCTTATTCCACAATAGATTGTAAGCTCTTCTGATTCTGTATCCTCCTTTATACCACAATAGATTGTAAGCTCTTCTGCCCTCTGTATCCTTCCTTATACCAAAATAGATTGTAAGCTCTTCTGTCCTCTGTATACTCCTTATTCCACAATAGATTGTAAGCTCTTCTGCCCTCTGTATCCTCCCTTATACCACATTAGATTGTAAGCGCTTCTGATTTTGTATCCTTTCTTATTCCACAATAGATTGTAAGCTCTTCTGATTCGGTATCCTTCCTTATACCACAATAGATTGTAAGCTCTTCTGTCCTCTGTATCCTCCTTATTCCACAATAGATTGTAAGCTCTTCTGTCCTCTGTATACTCCTTATTCCACAATAGATTGTAAGCTCTTCTGCCCTCTGTATCCTCCCTTATACCACATTAGATTGTAAGCTCTTCTGATTTTGTATCCTTTCTTATTCCACAATAGATTGTAAGCTCTTCTGATTCGGTATCCTTCCTTATACCACAATAGATTGTAAGCTCTTCTGTCCTCTGTATCCTCCTTATTCCACAATAGATTGTAAGCTCTTCTGATTCTGTATACTTCCTTATACCAGAATAGATTGTAAGCTCATCTGATTCTGTATTCTTCATTATACCACAATAGATTGTAAGCTCTTCTGATTCTGTATCCTTCCTTATACCACAATAGATTGTAAGCTCTTCTGCCCTCTGTATCCTCCCTTATACCACAATAGATTGTAAGCTCTTCTGCCCTCTGTATCCTTTCTTATTCCACAATAGATTGTAAGCTCTTCTGATTCTGTATCCTCCTTTATACCACAATAGATTGTAAGCTCTTCTGCCCTCTGTATCCTTCCTTATACCACAATAGATTGTAAGCTCTTCTGCCCTCTGTATCCTTCCTTATACCACAATAGATTGTAAGCTCTTCTGCCCTCTGTATCCTTTCTTATTCCACAATAGATTGTAAGCTCTTCTGATTCTGTATCCTCCTTTATACCACAATAGATTGTAAGCTCTTCTGCCCTCTGTGTCCTTCCTTATACCACAATAGATTGTAAGCTCATCTGATTCTGTAGTCTGCCTTATACCACAATAGATTGTAAGCTCTTCTGATTCTGTATCCTTCCTTCTTCCACAATAGATTGTAAGCTCTTCTGCCCTCTGTATCCTCCCTTATTCCACAATAGATTGTAAGGTCTTCTGATTCTGTATCCTTCTTTATTCCACAATAGATTGTAAGCTCTTCTGATTCTGTATCCTTCCTTATTCCACAATAGATTGTAAGCTCTTCTGATTCTGTAGCCTTTCTAATTCCACAATAGATTGTAAGATCTTCTGCCCTCTGAATCCTTCCTTATTCCACAATAGATTGTAAGGTCTTCTGTCCTCTTTATCCTCCTTTATACCACAATAGATTGTAAGCTCTTCTGTCCTCTGTATCCTCCTTATTCCACAATAGATTGTAAGCTTTTCTGATACGGTATCCTTCCTTATACCACAATAGATTGTAAGCTCTTCTGATTCTGTAGCCTTTCTTATTCCACAATAGATTGTAAGGTCTTCTGTCCTCTGTATCCTCCTTTATTCCACAATAGATTGTAAGCTCTTCTGATTCTGTATCCTACTTTATTCCACAATAGATTGTAAGCTCTTCTGTACTCTGTATCCTCCCTTATACCACATTATATTTAAACTCTTCTGATTCTGTATCCTTTCTTATTCCACAATAGATTGTAAGCTCTTCTGATTCTGTATCCTCCTTTATACCACAATAGATTGTAAGCTCTTCTGCCCTCTGTATCCTTCCTTATACCACATTAGATTGTAAGATCTTCTGATTCTGTATCCTTTCTTATTCCACAATAGATTGTAAGCTCTTCTGCCCTCTGAATCCTTCCTTATTCCACAATAGATTGTAAGCTTTTCTGATTCTGTATCCTTTTTTATTCCACAATAGATTGTAAGCTCTTCTGCCCTCTGTATCCTCCCTTATTCTACAATAGATTGTAAGCTCTTCTGATTCTGTATCCTCCTTTATACCACAATAGATTGTAAGCTCTTCTGCCCTCTGTATCCTTCCTTATACCAAAATAGATTGTAAGCTCTTCTGTTCTCTGTATACTCCTTATTCCACAATAGATTGTAAGCTCTTCTGCCCTCTGTATCCTCCCTTATATCACATTAGATTGTAAGCTCTTCTGATTTTGTATCCTTTCTTATTCCACAATATATTGTAAGCTCTTCGGATTCGGTATCCTTCCTTATACCACAATAGATTGTAAGCTCTTCTGTCCTCTGTATCCTCCTTATTCCACAATAGATTGTAAGCTCTTCTGATTCTGTATCCTTCCTTATACGAGAATAGATTGTAAGCTCATCTGATTCTGTATTCTTCATTATACCACAATAGATTGTAAGCTCTTCTGATTCTGTATCCTTCCTTATACCACAATAGATTGTAAGCTCTTCTGCCCTCTGTATCCTCCCTTATACCACATTCAATTGTAAGCTCTTCTGCCCTCTGTATCCTTCCTTATTCCACAATAGATTGTAAGCTCTTCTGATTCTGTATCCTTCCTTATACCACAATAGATTGTAAGCGCTTCTGCCCTCTGTATCCTCCCTTATACCACAATAGATTGTAAGCTCTTATGATTCTGTATCCTCCTTTATACCACAATAGATTGTAAGCTCTTCTGCCCTCTGTGTCCTTCCTTATACCACAATAGATTGTAAGCTCATCTGATTCTGTAGTCTGCCTTATACCACAATAGATTGTAAGCTCTTCTGATTCTGTATCCTTCCTTCTTCCACAATAGATTGTAAGCTCTTCTGCCCTCTGTATCCTCCCTTATTCCACAATAGATTGTAAGGTCTTCTGATTCTGTATCCTTCTTTATTCCACAATAGATTGTAAGCTCTTCTGATTCTGTATCCTTCCTTATTCCACAATAGATTGTAAGATCTTCTGCCCTCTGAATCCTTCCTTATTCCACAATAGATTGTAAGGTCTTCTGTCCTCTTTATCCTCCTTTATACCACAATAGATTGTAAGCTCTTCTGTCCTCTGTATCCTCCTTATTCCACAATAGATTGTAAGCTTTTCTGATACGGTATCCTTCCTTATACCACAATAGATTGTAAGCTCTTCTGCCCTCTGTATCCTTCCTTATTCCACAATAGATTGTAAGGTCTTCTGTCCTCTGTATCCTCCTTTATTCCACAATAGATTGTAAGCTCTTCTGATTCTGTATCCTTCTTTATTCCACAATAGATTGTAAGCTCTTCTGTACTCTGTATCCTCCCTTATACCACATTATATTTAAACTCTTCTGATTCTGTATCCTTTCTTATTCCACAATAGATTGTAAGCTCTTCTGATTCTGTATCCTCCTTTATACCACAATAGATTGTAAGCTCTTCTGCCCTCTGTATCCTTCCTTATACCACATTAGATTGTAAGATCTTCTGATTCTGTATCCTTTCTTATTCCACAATAGATTGTAAGCTTTTCTGATTCTGTATCCTTTTTTATTCCACAATAGATTGTAACCTCTTCTGCCCTCTGTATCCTCCCTTATTCTACAATAGATTGCAAGCTCTTCTGATTCTGTATCCTTCTTTATTCCACAATAGATTGTAAGCTCTTCTGATTCTGTATCCTCCTTTATACCACAATAGATTGTAAGCTCTTCTGCCCTCTGTATCCTTCCTTATACCAAACTAGATTGTAAGCTCTTCTGTCCTCTGTATACTCCTTATTCCACAATAGATTGTAAGCTCTTCTGCCCTCTGTATCCTCCCTTATACCACATTAGATTGTAAGCTCTTCTGATTATGTATCCTTTCTTATTCCACAATAGATTGTAAGCTCTTCTGCCCTCTGAATCCTTTCTTATTCCACAATAGATTGTAAGCTTTTCTGATTCTGTATCCTTTCTTATTCCACAATAGATTGTAAGCTCTTCTGATTCGGTATACTTCCTTATACCACAATAGATTGTAAGCTCTTCTGTCCTCTGTATCCTCCTTATTCCACAATAGATTGTAAGCTCTTCTGATTCTGTATCCTTTCATATTCCACAATAGATTGTAAGCTCTTCTGATTCTGTATCCTTTCTTATTCCACAATAGATTGTAAGCTCTTCTGATTCTGTATTTTTGATTATTCCACAAATTAGATTGTAAGCTCTTCTGATTCTGTATCCTTCTTTATTCCACAATAGATTGTAAGCTCTTCTGATTCTGTATCCTCCTTTATACCACAATAGATTGTAAGCTCTTCTGCCCTCTGTATCCTTCCTTATACCACAATAGATTGTAAGTTCATCTGATTCTGTATTCTTCATTATACCAGAATAGATTGTAAGCTCTTCTGATTCTGTATCCTTCCTTATACCACAATAGATTGTAAGCTTTTCTGTCCTCTGTATCCTCCTTATTCCACAATAGATTGTAAGCTCTTCTGATACTGTATCCTTCCTTATTCCACAATAGATTGTAAGCTCTTCTGCCCTCTGTATCCTTCCTTTTTCCACAATAGATTGTAAGCTCTTCTGATTCTGTATCCTTCCTTATACCACAATAGATTGTAAGCTCTTCTGTCCTCTGTATCCTTATTCCACAATAGATTGTAAGCTCTTCTGATTCTGTATCCTTGCTTATTCCACAATAGATTGTAAGCTCTTCTGATTCTGTATCCTCCTTTATACCACAATAGATTGTAAGCTCTTCTGCCCTCTGTGTCCTTCCTTATACCACAATAGATTGTAAGCTCTTCTGATTCTGTATCCTTCCTTATTCCACAATAGATTGTAAGCTCTTCTGCCCTCTGTATTCTCCCTTATTCCACAATAGATTGTAAGGTTTTCTGATTCTGTATTTTTGATTGTTCCACAATAGATTGTAAGCTCTTCTGTCCTCTGTATCCTCCTTATTCCACAATAGATTGTAAGCTCTTCTGATTCTGTATCCTTCCTTATACCACAATAGATTGTAAGCTCTTCTGATTCTGTATTTTTGATTATTCCACAAATTAGATTGTAAGCTCTTCTGATTCTGTATCCTTCTTTATTCCACAATAGATTGTAAGCTATTCTGTCCTCTGTATCCTCCTTATTCAACAATAGATTGTAAGCTCTTCTGATTCTGTATCCTTCTTTATTCCACAATAGATTGTAAGCTCTTCTGATTCTGTATCCTCCTTTATACCACAATAGATTGTAAGCTCTTCTGCCCTCTGTATCCTTCCTTATACCACAATAGATTGTAAGCTCTTCTGATTCGGAATCCTTCCTTATTCCACAATAGATTGTAAGCTCTTCTGATTCTGTAGTCTGCCTTATACCAGAATAGATTGTAAGCTCTTCTGATTCTGTATCCTTCCTTATATCACAATAGATTGTAAGCTCTTCTGCCCTCTGTATCCTCCCTTATTCCACAATAGATTGTAAGGTCTTTTGATTCTGTATCCTTCCTTATACCTCAATAGATTGTAAGCTCTTCTGCCCTCTGTATCCTCCCTTATACCACATTAGATTGTAAGCTCTTCTGCCCTCTGTATCCTTCTTTATTCCACAATAGATTGTAAGCTCTTCTGTCCTCTGTATCCTCCTTATTCCACAATAGATTGTAAGCTCTTCTGATTCTGTATCCTCCTTTATACCACAATAGATTGTAAGCTCTTCTGCCCTCTGTATCCTTCCTTATACCAAAATGGATTGTAAGCTCTTCTGTCCTCTGTATACTCCTGATTCCACAATAGATTGTAAGCTCTTCTGCCCTCTGTATCCTCCCTTATACCACATTAGATTGTAAGCTCTTCTGCCCTCTGTATCCTCCTTATTCCACAATAGATTGTAAGCTCTTCTGATTCTGTATCCTTTCATATTCCACAATAGATTGTAAGCTCTTCTGATTCTGTATCCTTTCTTATTCCACAAAAGATTGTAAGCTCTTCTGATTCTGTATTTTTGATTATTCCACAAATTAGATTGTAAGCTCTTCTGATTCCGTATCCTTCTTTATTCCACAATAGATTGTAAGCGCTTCTGTCCTCTGTATCCTCCTTATTCCACAATAGATTGTAAGCTCTTCTGCCCTCTGTATTCTTCCTTTTTCCACAATAGATTGTAAGCTCTTCTGATTCTGTATCCTTCCTTATACCACAATAGATTGTAAGCTCTTCTGTCCTCTGTATCCTCCTTATTCCACAATAGATTGTAAGCTCTTCTGATTCTGTATACTTCCTTATTCCACAATAGATTGTAAGCTCTTCTGATTCTGTATCCTCCTTTATACCACAATAGATTGTAAGCTCATCTGATTCTGTAGTCTGCCTTATACCACAATAGATTGTAAGCTCTACTGATTCTGTATCCTTCCTTATACCACACTAGATTGTAAGCTCTTCTGATTCTGTATTTTTGATTATTCCACAAATTAGATTGTAAGCTCTTCTGATTCTGTATCCTTCTTAATTCCACAATAGATTGTAAGCTATTCTGTCCTCTCTATCCTCCTTATTCCACAATAGATTGTAAGCTCTTCTGATTCTGTATCCTTCCTTATTACACAATAGATTGTAAGCTCTTCTGCCCTCTGTATCCTCCTTTATACCACAATAGATTGTAAGGTCTTCTGATTCTGTATTTTTGATTATTCCACAAATCAGATTGTAAGCTCTTCTGATTCTGCATCCTTCTTAATTCCACAACAGATTGTAAGCTCTTCTGTCCTCTGTATCCTCCCTTATACCACATTAGATTTTAAACTCTTCTGATTCGGTATCCTTTCTTATTCCACAATAGATTGTAAGCTCTTCTGCCCTCTGTATCCTTCCTTATACCACATTAGATTGTAAGCTCTTCTGATTCTGTATCCTTTCTTATTCCACAATAGATTGTAAGCTCTTCTGCCCTCTGAATCCTTCCTTATTCCACAATAGATTGTAAGCTATTCTGATTCTGTATCCTTCTTTATTCCACAATAGATTGTAAGCTCTTCTGCCCTCTGTATCCTTCCTTATACCACAATAGATTGTAAGCTCTTGTGATTCTGTATTCTTCATTATACCACAATAGATTGTAAGGTCTTCTGATTCTGTATCCTTCCTTATACCACAATAGATTGTAAGCTCTTCTGCCCTCTGTATCCTCCCTTATACCACATTAGATTGTAAGCTCTTCTGCCCTCTGTATCCTTCTTTATTCCGCAATAGATTGTAAGCTCTTCTGTCCTCTGTATCCTCCTTATTCCACAATAGATTGTAAGCTCTTCTGATTCTGTATCCTCCTTTATACCACAATAGATTGTAAGCTCTTCTACCCTCTGTGTCCTTCCTTATACCACAATTGATTGTAAGCTCATCTGATTCTGTAGTCTGCCTTATACCAGAATAGATTGTAAGCTCTTCTGATTCTGTATCCTTCCTTATATCACAATAGATTGTAAGCTCTTCTGCCCTCTGTATCCTCCCTTATTCCACAATAGATTGTAAGGTCTTTTGATTCTGTATCCTTTCTTATTCCACAATAGATTGTAAGCTCTTCTGATTCTGTATTTTTGATTATTCCACAAATTAGATTGTAAGCTCTTCTGCCCTCTGTATCCTTCCTTTTTCCACAATAGATTGTAAGCTCTTCTGATTCTGTATCCTTCCTTATACCACAATAGATTGTAAGCTCTTCTGTCCTCTGTATCCTCCTTATTCCACAATAGATTGTAAGCTCTTCTGATTCTGTATCCTTCCTTATTCCACAATAGATTGTAAGCTCTTCTGATTCTGTATCCTCCTTTATACCACAATAGATTGTAAGCTCTTCTGCCCTCTGTGTCCTTCCTTATACCACAATAGATTGAAAGCTCTTCTGATTCTGTATTTTTCCTTATTCCTCAATAGATTGTAAGCTCTTCTGCCCTTCTCTGAATCCTTCCTTATTCCACAATAGATTGTAAGCTTTTCTGATTCGGTATCCTTCCTTATACCACAATAGATTGTAAGCTATTCTGATTCTGTATCCTCCTTTATACCACAATAGATTGTAAGCTCTTCTGCCCTCTGAATCCTTCCTTATACCAAAATAGATTGTAAGCTATTCTGTCCTCTGTATCCTCCTTATTCCACAATAGATTGTAAGCTCTTCTGCCCTCTGTATCCTCCCTTATACCACATTAGATTGTAAGCTCTTCTGATTCTGTATCCTTTCTTATTCCACAATAGATTGTAAGCTCTTCTGCCCTCTGAATCCTTCCTTATTCCACAATAGATTGTAAGCTTTTCTGATTCTGTATCCTCCTTTATACCACAATAGATTGTAAGCTCTTCTGCCCTCTGTATCCATCCTGATACCAAAATAGATTGTAAGCTCTTCTGCCCTCTGTATCCTCCCTTATACCACATTAGATTTTAAGCTCTTCTGCCCTCTGTATACTCCTTATTCCACAATAGATTGTAAGCTCTTCTGCCCTCTGTATCCTCCCTTATACCACAATAGATTGTAAGCTCTTCTGTCCTCTGTATACTCCTTATTCCACAATAGATTGTAAGCTCTTCTGCCCTCTATATCCTTCCTGATACCAAAATAGATTGTAAGCTCTTCTGCCCTCTGTATCCTCCCTTATACCACATTAGATTTTAAGCTCTTCTGCCCTCTGTATACTCCTTATTCCACAATAGATTGTAAGCTCTTCTGCCCTCTGTATCCTCCCTTATACCACAATAGATTGTAAGCTCTTCTGTCCTCTGTATACTCCTTATACCAAATTAGATTGTAAGCTCTTCTGATTCTGTATCCTTTCTTATTCCACAATAGATTGTAAGCTCTTCTGCCCTCTGAATCCTTCCTTATTCCACAATAGATTGTAAGCTCTTCTGATTCTGTATCCTTTCTTATTCCACAATAGATTGTAAGCTCTTCTGATTCTGTATCCTTCTTTATTCCACAATAGATTGTAAGCTCTTCTGTCCTCTGTATCCTCCTTATTCCACAATAGATTGTAAGCTCTTCTGATTCTGTATTTTTGATTATTCCACAAATTAGATTGTAAGCTCTTCTGATTCTGTATCCTCCTTTATACCACAATAGATTGTAAGCTCTTCTGCCCTCTTTATACTTCCTTATACCAAAATAGATTGTAAGCTCTTCTGTCCTCTGTATCCTCCTTATTCCACAATAGATTGTAAGCTCTTCTGCCCTCTGTATCCTCCCTTATACCACATTAGATTGTAAGCTCTTCTGATTCTGTATCCTTTCTTATTCCACAATAGATTGTAAGCTCTTCTGATTCTGTATCCTCCTTTATACCACAATAGATTGTAAGCTCTTCTGCCCTCTGTATCCTTCCTGATACCAAAATAGATTGTAAGCTCTTCTGTCCTCTGTATACTCCTTATTCCACAATAGATTGTAAGCTCTTCTGCCCTCTATATCCTCCCTTATACCACATTAGATTGTAAGCTCTTCTGATTCTGTATCCTTTCTTATTCCACAATAGATTGTAAGCTCTTCTGCCCTCTGAATCCTTCCTTATTGCACAATAGATTGTAAGCTCTTCTGCCCTCTGAATCCTTCCTTATACCACAATAGATTGTAAGCTCTTCTGTCCTCTGTATCCTCCTTATTCCACAATAGATTGTAAGCTCTTCTGATTCTGTATCCTTTCTTATTCCACAATAGATTGTAAGCTCTTCTGATTCTGTATCCTTTCTTATTCCACAATGGATTGTAAGCTCTTTTGATTCTGTATTTTTGATTATTCCACAAATTAGATTGTAAGCTCTTCTGATTCTGTATCCTTCTTTATTCCACAATAGATTGTAAGCTCTTCTGTCCTCTGTATCCTCCTTATTCCACAATAGATTGTAAGCTCTTCTGATTCTGTATCCTTTCTTATTCCACAATAGATTGTAAGCTCTTCTGATTCTGTATCCTTTCTTATTCCACAATAGATTGTAAGCTCTTTTGATTCTGTATTTTTGATTATTCCACAAATTAGATTGTAAGCTCTTCTGATTCTGTATCCTCCTTATACCACAATAGATTGTAAGCTCATCTGATTCTGTATTCTTCATTATACCACAATAGATTGTAAGCTCTTCTGATTCTGAATCCTTCCTTATACCACAATAGATTGTAAGCTCTTCTGCCCTCTGTATCCTCCCTTATACCACATTCGATTGTAAGCTCTTCTGCCCTCTGTATCCTTCCTTATACCACAATAGATTGTAAGCTCTTCTGTCCTCTGTATCCTCCTTATTCCACAATAGATTGTAAGCTCTTCTGAATCTGTATCCTTCCTTATACCACAATAGATTGTAAGCTCTTCTGCCCTCTGTATCCTCCCTTATACCACAATAGATTGTAAGCTCTTCTGCCCTCTGTATCCTCCTTATTCCACAATAGATTGTAAGCTCTTCAGATTCTGTAGCCTTCCTTATTCCACAATAGATTGTAAGCTCTTCTGATTCTGTATCCTCCTTTATACCACAATAGATTGTAAGCTCTTCTGCCCTCTGTATCCTTCTTTATTCCACAATAGATTGTAAGCTCTTCTGCCCTCTGTATCCTCCTTATTCCACAATAGATTGTAAGCTCTTCTGATTCTGTATCCTTTCTTATTCCACAATAGATTGTAAGCTCTTCTGATTCTGTATCCTCCTTTATACCACAATAGATTGTAAGCTCTTCTGCCCTCTGTGTCCTTCCTTATACCACAATAGATTGTAAGCTCTTCTGATTCTGTATCCTTCCTTATTCCACAATAGATTGTAAGCTCTTCTGATTCTGTATTTTTGATTATTCCACAAATTAGATTGTAAGCTCTTCTGATTCTGTATCCTTCTTTATTCCACAATAGATTGTAAGCTCTTCTGTCCTCTGTATCCACCTTATTCCACAATAGATTGTAAGCTCTTCTGATTCTGTATCCTTCCTTATTCCACAATAGATTGTAAGCTCTTCTGATTCTGTATCCTCCTTTATACCACAATAGATTGTAAGCTCTTCTGATTCTGTATCCTTCCTTATACCACAATAGCATGTAAGCTCTTCTGCCCTCTGTATCCTCCCTTATACCACAATAGATTGTAAGCTCTTCTGCCCTCTGTATCCTTCCTTATACCACAATAGATTGTAAGCTCTTCTGATTCTGTATCCTTCCTTATACCACAATAGATTGTAAGCTCTTCTGCCCTCTGTATCCTCCCTTATACCACAATAGATTGTAAGCTCTTCTGCCCTCTGTATCCTTCCTTATACCACAATAGATTGTAAACTCTGCTGTCCTCTGTATCCTCCTTATTCCACAATAGATTGCAAGCTCTTCTGATTCTGTATCCTTCCTTATTCCACAATAGATTGTAAGCTCTTCTGATTCTGTATCCTCCTTTATACCACAATAGATTGTAAGCTCATCTGATTCTGTAGTCTGCCTTATACCACAATAGATTGTAAGCTCTTCTGATTCTGTATCCTCCTTATTCCACAATAGATTGTAAGCTCTTCTGCCCTCTGTATCCTCCCTTATTCCACAATAGATTGTAAGGTCTTCTGATTCTGTATCCTTTCTTATTCCACAATAGATTGTAAGCTCTTCTGATTCTGTATTTTTGATTATTCCACAAATGAGATTGTAAGCTCTTCTGATTCTGTATCCTTCTTTATTCCACAATAGATTGTAAGCTCTTCTGTCCTCTGTATCCTCCTTATTCCACAATAGATTGTAAGCTCTTCTGATTCTGTATCCTCCTTTATACCACAATAGATTGTAAGCTCTTCTGCCCTCTGTATCCTTCCTTATACCACAATAGATTGTAAGCTCTTCTGTCCTCTGTATCCTTTCTTATTCCACAATAGATTGTAAGCTCTTCTGTCCTCTGTATCCTCCTTATTCCACAATAGATTGTAAACTCTTCTGATTCTGTATCCTTTCTTATTCCACAATAGATTGTAAGCTCTTCTGATTCTGTATCCTCCTTTATACCACAATAGAATGTAAGCTCTTCTGCCCTCTGTATCCTTCCTTATACCACAATAGATTGTAAGCTCTTCTGATTCTGTATCCTTTCTTATTCCACAATAGATTGTAAGCTCTTCTGCCCTCTGAATCCTTCCTTATTCCACAATAGATTGTAAGCTTTTCTGATTCTGTATCCTTTCTTATTCCACAATAGATTGTAAGCTCTTCTGATTCTGTATTTTTGATTATTCCACAAATTAGATTGTAAGCTCTTCTGATTCTGTATCCTTCTTTATTCCACAATAGATTGTAAGCTCTTCTGTCCTCTGCATCCTCCTTATTCCACAATAGATTGTAAGCTCTTCTGATTCTGTATCCTTCCTTATTCCACAATAGATTGTAAGCTCTTCTGATTCTGTATCCTCCTTTATACCACAATAGATTGTAAGCTCTTCTGCCCTCTGTATCCTTCCTTATACCACGATAGATTGTATGCTCATCTGATTCTGTATTCTTCATTATACCACAATAGATTGTAAGCTCTTCTGATTCTGTATCCTTCCTTATACCACAATAGATTGTAAGCTCTTCTGCCCTCTGTATCCTCCCTTATACCACATTAGATTGTAAGCTCTTCTGCCCTCTGTATCCTTCCTTTTCCACAATAGATTGTAAGCTCTTCTGATTCTGTATCCTTCTTTATTCCACAATAGATTGTAAGCTCTTCTGATTCTGTATCCTCCTTTATACCACAATAGATTGTAAGCTCTTCTACCCTCTGTGTCTTTCGTTATACCACAATAGATTGTAAGCTCATCTGATTCTGTAGTCTGCCTTATACCAGAATAGATTGTAAGCTCTTCTGCCCTCTGTATCCTCCCTTATTCCACAATAGATTGTAAGGTCTTTTGATTCTGTATCCTTTCTTATTCCACAATAGATTGTAAGCTCTTCTGATTCTGTATTTTTGATTATTCCACAAATTAGATTGTAAGCTCTTCTGATTCTGTATCTTTCTTTATTCCACAATGGATTGTATGCTCTTCTGACCTCTGTATCCTCCTTATTCCACAATAGATTGTAAGCTCTTCTGATTCTGTATCCTTCCTTATTCCACAATAGATTGTAAGCTCTTCTGATTCTGTATCCTCCTTTATATCACAATAGATTGTAAGCTCTTCTGCCCTCTGTATCCTTCCTTATTCCACAATAGATTGTAAGCTCTTCTGATTCTGTATCCTTCTTTATTCCACAATAGATTGTATGCTCATCTGATTCTGTATTCTTCATTATACCACAATAGATTGTAAGGTCTTCTGACCCTGTATCCTTCCTTATACCACAATAGATTGTAAGCTCTTCTGCCCTCTGTATCCTCCCTTATACCACATTAGATTGTAAGCTCTTCTGCCCTCTGTATCCTTCCTTTTTCCACAATAGATTGTAAGCTCTTCTGATTCTGTATCCTTCTTTATTCCACAATAGATTGTAAGCTCTTCTGTCCTCTGTATCCTCCTTATTCCACAATAGATTGTAAGCTCTTCTGATTCTGTATCCTCCTTTATACCACAATAGATTGTAAGCTCATCTGATTCTGTATCCTTCCTTATTCCACAATAGATTGTAAGCTCTTCTGATTCTGTATTTTTGATTATTCCACAAATTAGATTGTAAGCTCTTCTGATTCTGTATCCTTCCTTATTCCACAATAGATTGTAAGCTCTTCTGATTCTGTATCCTCCTTTATAGCACAATAGATTGTAAGCTCTTCTGATTCTGTATCCTTTCTTATTCCACAATAGATTTTAAGCTCTTCTGATTCGGTATCCTTCATTATACCACAATAGATTGTAAGCTCTTCTGCCCTCTGTATCCTTCCTTATTCCACAATAGATTGTAAGCTCATCTGATTCTGTATCCTTCCTTATTCCACAATAGATTGTAAGCTCTTCTGATTCTGTATTTTTGATTATTCCACAAATTAGATTGTAAGCTCTTCTGATTCTGTATCCTTCCTTATTCCACAATAGATTGTAAGCTCTTCTGATTCTGTATCCTCCTTTATAGCACAATAGATTGTAAGCTCTTCTGATTCTGTATCCTTTCTTATTCCACAATAGATTTTAAGCTCTTCTGATTCGGTATCCTTCATTATACCACAATAGATTGTAAGCTCTTCTGCCCTCTGTATCCTTCCTTATTCCACAATAGATTGTAAGCTCATCTGATTCTGTATCCTTCCTTATTCCACAATAGATTGTAAGCTCTTCTGATTCTGTATTTTTGATTATTCCACAAATTAGATTGTAAGCTCTTCTGATTCTGTATTTTTGATTATTCCCCAATAGATTGTAAGCTCTTCTGTCCTCTGTATCCTCCTTATTCCACAATAGATTGTAAGCTCATCTGATTCTGTATTCTTCCTTATACCACAATAGATTGTAAGCTCTTCTGATTCTGTATCCTTTCTTATTCCACAATAGATTGTAAGCTCTTCTGCCCTCTGTATCCTTCCTCATTCCACAATAGATTGTAAGATCTTCTGATTCTGTATCCTTTCTTATTCCACAATAGATTATAAGCTCTTCTGATTCTGTATCCTCCTTTATACCACAATAGATTGTAAGCTCTTCTGCCCTCTGTATCCTTCCTTTTTCCACAATAGATTGTAAGCTCTTCTGTCCTCTGTATCCTCCCTTATACCACATTAGATTGTAAGCTCTTCTGATTCTGTATCCTTCCTTATGCCACAATAGATTGTAAGCTCTTCTGATTCTGTATCCTCCTTTATACCACAATAGATTGTAAGCTCTTCTACCCTCTGTGTCCTTCCTTATACCACAATAGATTGTAAGCTCATCTGATTCTGTAGTCTGCCTTATACCACATTAGATTGTAAGCTTTTCTGATTCTGTATCCTTTCTTATTCCACAATAGATTATAAGCTCTTCTGATTCTGTATCCTCCCTTATACCACAATAGATTGTAAGCTCTTCTGCCCTCTGTATCCTTCCTTATTCCACAATAGATTGTAAGCTCTTCTGATTCTGTATTTTTGATTATTCCACAAATTAGATTGTAAGCTCTTCTGATTCTGTATCCTTCTTTATTCCACAATAGATTGTAAGCTCTTCTGTCCTCTGTATCCTCCTTATTCCACAATAGATTGTAAGCTCTTCTGATTCTGTATCCTTCCTTATTCCACAATAGATTGTAAGCTCTTCTGATTCTGTATCCTCCTTTATATCACAATAGATTGTAAGCTCTTCTGCCCTCTGTATCCTTCCTTATACCACAATAGATTGTATGCTCATCTGATTCTGTATTCTTCATTATACCACAATAGATTGTAAGCTCTTCTGACTCTGTATCCTTCCTTATACCACAATAGATTGTAAGCTCTTCTGCCCTCTGTATCCTTCCTTTTTCCACAATAGATTGTAAGCGCTTCTGATTCTGTATCCTTCTTTATTCCACAATAGATTGTAAGCTCTTCTGTCCTCTGTATCCTTCCTTATTCCACAATAGATTGTAAGCACTTCTGCCCTCTGTGTCCTTCCTTATTCCACAATAGATTGTAAGCTCTTCTGCCCTCTGTATCCTCCCTTATACAATAGATTGTAAGCTCATCTGATTCTGTATTCTGCCTTATACCACAATAGATTGTAAGCTCTTCTAATTGTGTATCCTTCCTTATACCACAATAGATTGTAAGCTCTTCTGCCCTCTGTATCCTCCCTAATACCACATTACATTGTAAGGTCTTCTGCCCTCTGTATCCTTCCTTTTTCCACAATAGATTGTAAGCTCTTCTGATTCTGTATCCTTCCTTATTCCACAATAGATTGTAAGCTCTTCTGATTCTGTATCCTCCTTTATACCACAATAGATTGTAAGCTCTTCTACCCTCTGTGTCCTTCCTTATACCACAATAGATTGTAAGCTCATCTGATTCTGTAGTCTGCCTTATACCACAATAGATTGTAAGCTCTTCTGGTTCTGTATCCTTCCTTATACCACAATAGATTGTAAGCTCTTCTGCCCTCTGTATCCTCCCTTATTCCACAATAGATTGTAATGTCTTTTGATTCTGTATCCTTTCTTATTCCACAATAGATTGTAAGCTCTTCTGATTCTGTATCCTCCTTTATACCACAATAGATTGTAAGCTCTTCTGATTCTGTATTTTTGATTATTCCACAAATTAGATTGTAAGCTCTTCTGATTCTGTATCCTTCTTTATTCCACAATAGATTGTATGCTCTTCTATCCTCTGTATCCTCCTTATTCCACAATAGATTGTAAGCTCTTCTGATTCTGTATCCTTCTTTATTCCACAATAGATTGTAAGCTCTTCTGATTCTGTATCCTCCTTTATACCACAATAGATTGTAAGCTCATCTGATTCTGTATTCTTCCTTATACCACAATAGATTGTAAGCTCTTCTGATTCTGTATCCTTCCTTATACCACAATAGATTGTAAGCTCATCTGATTCTGTATTCTTCCTTATACCACATTAGATTGTAAGCTCTTCTGCCCTCTGTATCCTTCCTTATACCACAATAGATTGTAAGCTCTTCTGATTCTGTATCCTTCTTTATTCCACAATAGATTGTAAGCTCTTCTTTCCTCTGTATCCTCCTTATTCTGTAAGAATACAGAATCAGATGAGCTTACAATCTATTGTGGTATAAGGAAGGATACAGAGGGCAGAAGAGCTTACAATCTATTGTGGTATAAAGGAGGACACAGAATCAGAAGAGCTTACAATCTATACAATAGATTGTAAGCTTCTTCTGATTCTGTATCCTTCCTTATTCCACAATAGATTGTAAGCTCTTTTGGTTCTGTATCCTTCCTTATTCCACAATAGATTGTAAGCTCCTCTGCCCTCTGTATCCTTCCTTTTTCCACAATAGATTGTAAGCTCTTCTGATTCTGTATCCTGCTTTATACCACAATAGATTGTAAGCTACTCTGCCCTCTGTATCCTTCCTTATTCCACAATAGATTGTAAGCTCTTTTGGTTCTGTATCCTTCCTTATTCCACAATAGATTGTAAGCTCCTCTGCCCTCTGTATCCTTCCTTTTTCCACAATAGATTGTAAGCTCTTCTGATTCTGTATCCTGCTTTATACCACAATAGATTGTAAGCTACTCTGCCCTCTGTATCCTTCCTTATTCCACAATAGATTGTAAGCTCCTCTGCCCTCTGTAAGCTCTTCTATATCCTCTCTCGTAAGATTCTTCATCCCTCTCTTGTACCTTAACCAACTGTAAGCTCTTATTATGACATTCTTCTTCTCCTGAACTATCATAGTCACACGCCCAGTGAGTTCAGTGCTGTCCTCCTGTGATCCACCACTGTCCTGCAACACACCTCTTCTTCTGATATTATGGGTGTGGGCTCTCTCCTCTGTTATCATGGGGGGTGGGCTCTCTCCT
>BLSH010076090.1:1375641-1386581 GCA_018402905.1 Glandirana rugosa | reverse complement strand
TTCTAATCATCATTCTAATCATCCTCATCCTTCTAATCATCCTTCTAATCATCCTCATCCTTCTAATCATTCTTCTGATCTTCCTCATCTTTCTAATCATCCTCATCCTTTTAATCATCCTTCTAATCATCCTCATCCTTCTAATCATCCTCATCCTTCTAATCATCTTTCTAATCATCCTCATCCTGCTAATCATCCTTCTAATCATCCTACTAATCATCCTCATCCTTCTAATCACCCTTCTAATCATCCTCATGCTTCTAATTATCCTTCTAATCATTCTCACCCTTCTAATCATCCTCACACTTCTAATCATCCTCACCCTTCTAATCATCCTCATCCTTCTAATCATCCTTCTAATCTTCCTCATCTTTCTAATTCTTCCTTCTAAACATCCTCACCCTTCTAATCATCCTCATCCTTCTAATCATGCTTCTGATCTTCCTCATCTTTCGAATCATCCTTCTAATCATTCTTCCAAACATCCTCATCCTTCTAACCATCCTTCTAATCATCCTCTTCCTCCTAATCATTCTCATCCTTCTAATCATCCTTCTAACATCCTCATCCTGCTAATCATCCTCATCCTTCTAATCATCCTCATACTTCTATTCATCCTTCTAATCACCCTTCTAATCATCCTCATCCTTCTAATCATTCTTCTGATCTTCCTCATCTTTCTAATCATCCTCATCCTTTTAATCATCCTTCTAATCATCCTCATCCTTCTAATCATCCTCATCCTTCTAATCATCTTTCTAATCATCCTCATCCTGCTAATCATCCTTCTAATCATCCTACTAATCATCCTCATCCTTCTAATCACCCTTCTAATCATCCTCATGCTTCTAATCATCCTTCTAATCATCCTCACCTTTCTAATCATCCTCATCCTTCTAATCATTCTTCTAATCTTCCTCATCTTTCTAATCATCCTTCTAATCATCCTCACCCTTCTAATCATCCTCATCCTTCTAATCATCATCATCCTTCTAATCATGCTTCTAATCTTCCTCATCTTTCGAATCATCCTTCTAATCATCCTCATCCTTCTAATCATCCTAATCACCCTAATAATCCTCATCCTTCTAATCATTCTTCCAAACATCCTCATCCTTCTAATCATCCTCTTCCTCCTAATCATTCTCATCCTTCTAATCATCCTTCTAACCATCCTCATCCTGCTAATCATCCTCATCCTTCTAATCATTCTTCCAAACATCCTCATCCTTCTAATCATCCTCTTCCTCCTAATCATTCTCATCCTTCTAATCATCCTTCTAACCATCCTCATCCTGCTAATCATCCTCATCCTTCTAATCATCCTCATACTTCTATTCATCCTTCTAATCACCCTTCTAATCATCATCATCCTTCTAATAATCCTTGTGCTTCTAATCATCCTTCTAATCATCCTCATCCTTCTAATCATTCTTCTGATCTTCCTCATCTTTCTAATCATCCTTCTAATAATCCTCATGCTTCTAATCATCCTTCTAATCATCCTCATCCTTCTAATCATTTTCCTTATCATCCTCATCCTTCTAAACATCCTCCTGCTTCTAATCATCCTCATCCTTCTAATCATCCTTCTAGCCATGCTCATCCTTTTTCTAATCATCCTCCTAGTCATCCTCATCTTTCTAATCATTGTCATTCTTCTAACCATCCTCATCCTGCTAATCATCCTCATCCTTTAAAACATCTTTCTAATTATTCTCATTCTTCTAATCATCCTCACCGTTCTAATCATCCTCATCCTTCTAATCGTCCTCATCCTTCTAATCGTCCTCATCCTTCTAATCGTCCTCATCCTTCTAATCGTCCTCATCCTTCTAAACATCCTCATCCTTCTAAACATCCTCATCCTTCTAATCATCCTCATCCTTCTAATCATCCTTCTAACCATCCTCATCCTTCTAATCATCCATTCTTTTTTTTTTTCATATCAGCTACGCCTATGGACCCTGGTGTAAACGATCCTAGTACTTCGACACTTGTTTGGTTATACAAGCGTCATCAAGACGTGACGTCACATCATATCCGATTTCCCTTTTTTTTCTTTTGTTCTAATCATCCTTCTAATCATCCTCATCCTTTTTCTAATCATCCTTCTAATTATCCTCATCGTTCTAATCATCCTTCTAATCATTCTCATACTTCTAATCATCCTTCTAATCATCCTCATCCTTCTAACCATCCTCATCCTGCTAATCATATTCATCCTTCTAATCATCCTCATCCTTCTAATCATCTTTCTAATCATCTTCATCCTGCTAATCATCCTTCTAATCATCCTCATACTTCTAATCAACCTTCTAATAATCCTTCTATTCATCCTCATCCTTCTAATCATTCTTGTAATCATCCTCATCCTGCTAATCATCCTCATCCTTCTAATCATCCTCATCCTTCTAATCATCTTTCTAATCATCCTCATCCTGCTAATCATCCTTCTAATCATCCTACTAATCATCCTCATTCTTCTAATCATCAGTCTAATAATCCTTCTAATAATCCTATCCATCCTCATCCTTCTAATCATCCTTCTAGTCACCGCCCTCATTCTAATCGTCCTTCTAATTATCCTCATCCTTCTAATCATCCTCATTCTTGTAATATTTCTTTTAATCATCCTTATCCTTCTAATCATCCCAATCATCCTCATCCTTCTAATCATCTTCATCCTTCTAATCATCCTTCTTATCATCCTTATCCTTCTAATCATCATTCTAATCATCCTCATCCTTCGAATCATCCTCATCCTTCTAATTATCCTTCTACTCATCCTCATCCTTCTAATCATCCTTTTAATTATTCTTCTAATCATCCTCCTCCTTCTTCTAATCATCCTTCTAGTCATCCTCATCCTTCTAATCATTGCCATCCTTCTAATCATCCTCCTAACCATCCTCATCCTGGTAACCATCCTCATCCTTTAAAACATCCTTCTTATTATCCTCATCCTTTTAATCATCCTTCTAATCATCGTCACCCTTCTAATTATCCTTCTAACCATCCTCATCCTTCTAATCGTCCTTCTAATCACCCTCATCCTTCTAAACATCCTCATTCTTCTAATCATCCCCATCCTTCTAATCATCCTTCTAACCATCCTTCTAAACATGCTCATCCTTTTAATCATCCATCCAATCATCCTCATCCTTCTAATCATCCAGCTTTTTTTTTTCGGATCAACTACGCCTATGGACCCAGGTGTAAACGGTCCTAGTACTTCGACACTTGTTTCGCTATACAAGCGTCATCAAGACGTGACGTCACATCATATCCGATTTCCCTTTTTTTCTTTTGTTCTAATCATACTTCTAATCATACTCATCCTTTTTCTATTCACCCCGAATCATTCTCATTCTTCTAATCATCCTTCTAATCATCCACATCCTTCTAATCATCCTTCTAATCATCCTCATCCTTCTAATCATCCTCATCCTTCTAATCATTCTTCTAACCATCCTCATCCTGCTAATCATCCTCATCCTTCTAATCATTCTTCTAATCATCCTCATCCTTCTAACCATCCTCACCCTGCTAATCATCCTCATCCTTTTAATCATCCTCATCCATCTAATCATCTTTCTAATCATCCTCATCCTGCTAATCATCCTTCTAATCATCCTACTAATCATCCTTATCCTTCTAATCATCCTTCTAATAATCCTTCTAATCATCCGTCTAATCATCCTTCTATCCATCCTCATCCTTCCATTCATCCTTCTAATCATCCTCATTCTTGTAATATTTCTTCTAATCATCCTTATCCTTCTAATCATCCCAATCATCCTCATCCTTCGAATCATCCTCATCCTTCGAATCATCCTCATCCTTCTAATCATCCTTTTAATTATTCTTCTAATCATCCTTCTAGTCATCCTCATCCTTCTAATCATTGTCATCCTTCTAATCATCCTTCTAACCATCCTCATCCTGTTAATCATCCTCATCCTTTAAAACATCCTTCTTATTATCCTCATCCTTTTAATCATCCTTCTAATCACCATCATCCTTCTAATCACGCTCATCCTTCTAATCATTCTTCTAATCATCCTCATCCTTCCAATCATCCTTCTAATCATCCTCATCCTTCTAATCATCCTCATCCTTCTAATCATCCTCATCCTTCTAACCATCCTCATCCTTCTAACCATCCTCATCCTTCTAATCATTCTTCTAAACATGCTCATCCTTCTAATCATCCATCCAATCATCCATCTTTTTTTTTTTCGGATCAGCTACGCCTATGGACCCAGGTGTAAACGGTCCTAGTACTTCAACACTTGTTTCGCTATACAAGTGTCATCAAGACGAGACGTCACATCATATCCGATTTCCCTTTTTTTTCTTTTGTTCTAATTATCCTTCTAATCATCCTCATCCGTCTAATCATCCTTCTAATCATCCCATTCATCCTTATCCTTCTAATCTTCCTTCTAATCAACATCATCCTTCTAATCATCCTCATCCTGCTAATCATCCTTCTAATCATCCTCATCCTTCTAAGCAACCATCTAATCATTCTCATCATTCTAACCATCCTCATCCTGCTAATCATCCTCATCCTTCTAATCATCATTCTAACCATCCTCATCCTGCTAATCATCCTCATCCTTCTAATCATCATTCTAATCATCCTCATCCTTCTAATAATCCTTCTAATCATCCTCATCCTTCTAAACATCCTTCTAATCGTCCTCATCCTTCTAATCATCCTCATCCTTCTAATCATCCTCATCCTTCTAATCATCCTCACCCTTCTAATCATACTTCTAACCATCCTCATCCTGCTAATCATCCTCATCCTTCTAATCATTCTTGTAATCATCCTTATCCTTCTAACCATCCTCATCCTGCTAATCACCCTCATCCTTCTAATCATCCTCATCCTTCTAATCATCCTACTAATCATCCTCATACTTCTAAGCAACCTTCTAATAATCCTTCTATTCATCCTCATCCTTCTAATCATCTTTCTAATCATCCTCATCCTGCTAATCATCCTTCTAATCATCCTACTAATCATCCTCATTCTTCTAATCATCCGTCTAATAATCCTTCTAATCATCCTTCTATCCATTCTCATCCTTCTAATCATCTTTCTAGTCATCCTCATCCTTCTAATCATCCTAATTATCCTGATCCTTCTAATCATCCTCATTCTTGTAATATTTCTTCTAATCATCCTTATCCTTCTAATCATCCCAATCATCCTCATCCTTCTAATCATCTTCATCCTTCTAATCATCCTTCTAATCATCCTTATCATTCTAATCATCCTCATCCTTCTAATCATCCTCATCCTTCTAATCATCCTTTTAATTATTATTCTAATCATCCTCCTCCTTCTTCTAATCATCCTTCTAGTCATCCTCATCCTTCTAACCATTCTTCTAAACATGCTCATCCTTCTAATCATCCATCCAATCATCCTCATCCTTCTAATCATCCATCTTTTTTTTTTTTTGGATCAGCTACGCCTACGGACCCAGGTGTAAACGGTCCTAGTACGTCGACACTTGTTTCGCTATACAAGCATCATCAAGATGTGACGTCACATCATATCCGATTTCCCTTTTTTTTTCCTTTTGTTCTAATCATCCTTATAACCATCCTCATCCTTCTAATCCTCCTCATCCTTCCAATCATCCTCATTCTTCTAATCATCCTTCTATTCATCCTCATCCTTCTAATCATCTTTTTCATCATCCTTCTAACCATCCTCATCTTTTAAAACATCCTTCTAATCATCCTCATCCTTTTAATCTTCCTTCGAATCATCCTCATCCTTCTACTCACCCTCATCCTTCTAATCATCCTTCTAATCATCCTCATCCTTCTAAACATCCTCCTCCTTCTAATCATCCTCATCCTTCTAATCATCCTTCTAACCATGCTCATCCTTTTTCTAATCATCCTCCTAGTCATCCTCATCCTTCTAATCATTGTCATTCTTCTAACCATCCTCATCCTGCTAATCATCCTCATCCTTTAAAACACCCTTCTAATTATCCTCATCCTTCTAATCATCCTTCTAATCATCCTAATCATCCTCACCCTTCTAATCATCCTCATCCTTCTAATCATCCTTTTAATTATTCTTCTAATCATCCTCCTCCTTCTTCTAATCATCCTTCTAGTCATCCTCATCCTTCTAATCATTGCCATCCTTCTAATCATCCTCCTAACCATCCTCATCCTGGTAATCATCCTCATCCTTTAAAACATCCTTCTTATTATCCTCATCCTTTTAATCATCCTTCTAATCATCGTCACCCTTCTAATTATCCTTCTAACCATCCTCATCCTTCTAATCGTCCTTCTAATCACCCTCATCCTTCTAAACATCCTCATCCTTCTAATCATCCCCATCCTTCTAATCATCCTTCTAACCATCCTTCTAAACATGCTCATCCTTTTAATCATCCATCCAATCATCCTCATCCTTCTAATCATCCAGCTTTTTTTTTTCGGATCAGCTACGCCTATGGACCCAGGTATAAACGGTCCTAGTATTTCGACACTTGTTTCGCTATACAAGTGTCATCAAGACTTGACGTCACATCATATCCGATTTCCCTTTTTTTCTTTTGTTCTAATCATACTTCTAATCATCCTCATCCTTCTTCTATTCACCCCAAATCATTCTCATTCTTCTAATCATCCTTCTAATCATCCACATCCTTCTAATAATCCTTCTAATCATCCTCATCCTTCTAATCATCCTCATCCTTCTAATCATTCTTCTAATCATCCTCATCCTTCTAACCATCCTCATCCTGCTAATCATCCTCATCCTTTTAATCATCCTCATCCATCTAATCAACTTTCTAATCATCCTCATCCTGCTAATCATCCTTCTAATCATCCTACTAATCATCCTCATCCTTCTAATCATCCGTCTAATCATCCTTCTATCCATCCTCATCCTTCCATTCATCCTTCTAATCATCCTCATCCTTCTAATCATCCTCATTCTTGTAATATTTCTTCTAATCATCCTTATCCTTCTAATCATCCCAATCATCCTCATCCTTCGAATCATCCTCATCCTTCTAATCATCCTTTTAATTATTCTTCTAATCATCCTTCTAGTCATCCTCATCCTTCTAATCATTGTCATCCTTCTAATCATTCTTCTAACCATCCTCATCCTGTTAATCATCCTCATCCTTTAAAACATCCTTCTTATTATCCTCATCCTTTTAATCATCCTTCTAATCACCATCATCCTTCTAATCATCCTTCTAATCATTCTTCTAATCATCCTCATCCTTACAATCATCCTTCTAATCATCATAATCATTCTAAACATCCTTCTAATCATCCTTCTAATCATCCTCATCCTTCTAACCATCCTCATCCTTCTAATCATTCTTCTAAACATGCTCATCCTTCTAATCATCCATCCAATCATCCATCTTTTTTTTTTTCGGATCAGCTACGCCTATGGACCCAGGTGTAAACGGTCCTAGTACTTCGACACTTGTTTGGCTATACAAGCGTCATCAAGACGAGACGTCACATCATATCCGATTTCCCTTTTTTTTCTTTTGTTCTAATCATCCTTCTAATCATCCTCATCCGTCTAATCATCCTTCTAATCATCCTCATCCTTCTAATCATCCCATTCATCCTTATCCTTCTAATCTTCCTTCTAATCAACATCATCCTTCGAATCATCCTCATCCTTCTAAGCAACCATCTAATCATTCTCATCATTCTAACCATCCTCATCCTGCTAATCATCCTCATCCTTCTAATCATCATTCTAATCATCCTCATCCTTCTAATAATCCTTCTAATCATCCTCATCCTTCTAATCATCCTCATCCTTCTAATCATCCTCATCCTTCTAAACATCCTTCTAATCGTCCTCATCCTTCTAATCATCCTTCTAATCATCCTCATCCTTCTAATCATCCTCACCCTTCTAATCATCCTCACACTTCTAATCATCCTCACCCTTCTACTCATTCTTCTAACCATCCTCATCCTGCTAATCATCCTCATCCTTCTAATCATTCTTGTAATTATCCTCATCCTTCTTATCATCCTCATCCTTCTAATCATCCTCATCCTGCTAATCATCCTACTAATCATCCTCATACTTCTAATCAACCTTCTAATAATCCTTCTATTCATCCTCATCCTTCTAATCATTCTTGTAATCATCCTCATCCTACTAATCATCCTCATCCTTCTAATCATCTTTCTAATCATCCTCATCCTGCTAATCATCCTTCTAATCATCCTACTAATCATCCTCATTCTTCTAATCATCCTTCTATCCATTCTCATCCTTCTAATCATCTTTCTAGTCATCCTCATCCTTCTAATCATCCTAATTATCCTCATCCTTCTAATCATCCTCATTCTTGTAATATTTCTTCTAATCATCCTTATCCTTTTAATCATCCCAATCATCCCCATCCTTCTAATCATCTTCATCCTTCTAATCATCCTTCTAATCATCCTTATCATTCTAATCATCCTCATCCTTCTAATCATCCTCATCCTTCTAATCATCCTTTTAATTATTATTCTAATCATCCTCCTCCTTCTTCTAATCATCCTTCTAGTCATCCTCATCCTTCTAATCATTGTCATCCTTCTAATCATCCTTCTAACCATCCTCATCCTGCTAATCTTCCTCATCCTTTAAAACATCCTTCTTATTATCCTCATCCTTTTAATCATCCTTCTAATCATCATCATACTTCTAATCATCCTTCTAATCACGCTCATCTTTCTAATCATTCTTCTAATCATGCTTATCCTTCTAATATTCCTTCTAATCATCCTCATCCTTGCAATCATCCTTCTATACATCATAATCATTCTAAACATCCTTCTAATCATCCTCATCCTCTTCTAATCATCCTCATCCTTCTAATCATCCTTCTAATCATCCTCATCCTCTTCTAATCATCCTCATCCTTCTAATCATCCTCTTCTAATCATCCTCATCCTTCTAATCATGCTTCTAATTATCCTCATCCTTCTAATCATCCTTCTAACCATGCTCATCCTTTTTCTAATCATCCTCATCCTTCTAATCATTGTCATTCTTCTAATCATCCTTCTAACCATCCTCATCCTGCTAATCATCCTCATCCTTTAAAACATCCTTCTAATTATCCTCATCCTTCTAATCATTCTCAATCTTCTAATCATCCTAATCATCCTCACCCTTCTAAACATCCTCATCCTTCTAATCATCCTCATCCTTCTAATCATCCTCATCCTTCTAACCATTCTTCTAAACATGCTCATCCTTCTAATCATCCATCCAATCAACCTCATCCTTCTAATCATCTCTCTAATCATCCTCATCCTTCTAATCATCCTCCTTCTAATCATCCTCATCCTTCAACTCATCCTCATCCTTCTAATCATCCTCATCCTTCTAATCATCCATCTTTTTTTTTTCGGATCAGCTACGCCTACGGACCCAGGTGTAAACGGTCCTAATACTTCGACACTTGTTTGGCTATACAAGCGTCATCAAGACGTGACGTCACATCATATCCGATTTCCCTTTTTTTTCCTTTTGTTCTAATCATCCTTATAACCATCCTCATCCTTCTAATCCTCCTCATCCTTCCAATCATCCTCATTCTTCTAATCATCCTTCTAATCATCCTCATCCTTCTAATCATCTTTTTCATCATCCTTCTAACCATCCTCATCTTTTAAAACATCCTTCTAATCATCCTCATCCTTTTAATCTTCCTTCGAATCATCCTCATCCTTCTAATCATCCTCATCCTTCTAATCATCATCATCCTCCTAAACATCCTCCTCCTTCTAATCATCCTCATCCTTCTAATCATCCTTCTAACCATGCTCATCCTTTTTCTAATCATCCTCCTAGTCATCCTCATTCTTCTAATCATTGTCATTCTTCTAACCATCCTCATCCTGCTAATCATCCTCATCCTTTAAAACACCCTTCTAATTATCCTCATCCTTCTAATCATCCTTCTAATCATCCTAATCATCCTCACCCTTCTAATCATCCTCATCCTTCTAATCGCCCTTCTTATCATCCTCATCCTTCTAAACATGCTCATCCTTCTAATCATCCATCCAATCATCCTCATCCCTCTAATCATTCTCATCCTTCTAATCATCCTCATCCTTTAAAACATTCTTCTAATCATCCTCATCCTTCTAATCATTCTAATCATCCTCATCCTTTTAATCTTCCTTCAAATCATCCTCATCCTTCTACTCATCCTCATCCTTCTAAACATCCTCCTCCTTCTAATCATCCTCATCCTTCTAATCATCCTTCTAACCATGCTCATCCTTAACCACTTGCCGACCGCCGATCGGCATCTGACGGCGACAAAGTGGTTCGTTATCGCAAAACGCCATCATACGACGGCGGCTGCGATAACGCGCACTGTGAGCGCGCGCGCGCCGCCGGAGGCGCGCCCGCGCGCTCACTGTGTCCGGGGGGGTCCAGGGAGCGGGTGCGGCGGCTTCGATTGCCGCCGGCTACCCGTGATGACCCCCCGGAGCGAATGAGCGGAGGTCCGTGTATGTAAACACGGACCTCCGCTCTGTGTGAGGGGGAAGGGAAGTGATCACAGCCTTCTCGTACATGAAGGCTGTGATAACTAGTGTGTCTCGCCTCCAGGCACAAATGTATGTGCCTGGAGGCGAGTAAGCGAGGCCCCCCAGTAGTGCCCATCGGCCGCCGTTAGCTTCGGCGGCGTGGGCGAGGGACCTGGGGGGGCCTGTGTCACTCGCGCGCCCGCGCGGAGGCCGCCGCGCGCGCGCGAGTGTCACGCGCAATAGCGTCGGCGGCAGCATACTACCGCAAAACGCTATTGCTTGGTGAAACAGCGGCAGTCTACGGCTAGCCGCCAGCCGTTCACCAATTCCTACTCGTACCAATCTTCCTACTAATCTTCCTA
>BLSH010076090.1:1356617-1375631 GCA_018402905.1 Glandirana rugosa | reverse complement strand
CTTCTAATCATCCTCATCCTTCTAATCATCCTCATCCTTCTAATCATTCTTCTAACCATCCTCATCCTGCTAATCATCCTCATCCTTCTAATCATTCTTCTAATCATCCTCATCCTTCTAACCATCCTCATCCTGCTAATCATCCTCATCCTTCTAATCATTCTTCTAATCATCCTCATCCTTCTAACCATCCTCATCCTGCTAATCATCCTCATCCTTTTAATCATCCTCATCCATCTAATCATCTTTCTAATCATCCTCATCCTGCTAATCATTCTGCTAATCATCCTTATCCTTCTAATCATCCTTCTAATAATCCTTCTAATCATCCTCATCCTTCTAATCATCCGTCTAATCATCCTTCTATCCATCCTCATCCTTCCATTCATCCTTCTAATCATCCTCATCCTTCTAATCATCCTCATTCTTGTAATATTTCTTCTAATCATCCTTATCCTTCTAATCATCCCAATCATCCTCATCCTTCGAATCATCCTCATCCTTCGAATCATCCTTTTAATTATTCTTCTAATCATCCTTCTAGTCATCCTCATCCTTCTAATCATTGTCATCCTTCTAATCATCCTTCTAACCATCCTCATCCTGTTAATCATCCTCATCCTTTAAAACATCCTTCTTATTATCCTCATCCTTTTAATCATCCTTCTAATCACCATCATCCTTCTAATCACGCTCATCCTTCTAATCATTCTTCTAATCATCCTCATCCTTCCAATCATCCTTCTAATCATCATAATCATTCTAAACATCCTTCTAATCATCCTTCTAATCATCCTCATCCTTCTAATCCTCCTCATCCTTCTAATCATCCTCATCCTTCTAACCATCCTCATCCTTCTAATCATTCTTCTAAACATCCTCATCCTTCTAATCATCCATCCAATCATCCATCTTTTTTTTTTTTCGGATCAGCTTCGCCTATGGTCCCAGGTGTAAACGGTCCTAGTACTTCAACACTTGTTTCGCTATACAAGCGTCATCAAGACGAGACGTCACATCATATCCGATTTTCCTTTTTTTTCTTTTGTTCTAATTATCCTTCTAATCATCCTCATCCGTCTAATCATCCTTCTAATCATCCTCATCCTTCTAATCATCCCATTCATCCTTATCCTTCTAATCTTCCTTCTAATCAACATCATCCTTCTAATCATCCTCATCCTTCTAATCATCCTTCTAATCATCCTCATCCTTCTAATCATCCCATTCATCCTTATCCTTCTAATCTTCCTTCTAATCAACATCATCCTTCTAATCATCCTCATCCTGCTAATCATCCTTCTAATCATCCTCATCCTTCTAAGCAACCATCTAATCATTCTCATCATTCTAACCATCCTCATCCTGCTAATCATCCTCATCCTTCTAATCATCATTCTAATCATCCTCATCCTTCTAATAATCCTTCTAATCATCCTCATCCTTCTAATCATCCTCATCCTTCTAAACATCCTTCTAATCGTCCTCATCCTTCTAATCATCCTCATCCTTCTAATCATCCTTCTAATCATCCTCATCCTTCTAATCATCCTCACCCTTCTACTCATTCTTCTAACCATCCTCATCCTGCTAATCATCCTCATCCTTCTAATCATTCTTGTAATCATCCTCATCCTTCTAACCATCCTCATCCTGCTAATCACCCTCATCCTTCTAATCATCCTCATCCTTCTAATCATCTTTCTAATCATCCTCATCCTGCTAATCATCCTACTAATCATCCTCATACTTCTAATCAACCTTCTAATAATCCTTCTATTCATCCTCATCCTTCTAATCATCTTTCTAATCATCCTCATCCTGCTAATCATCCTTCTAATCATCCTACTAATCATCCTCATTCTTCTAATCATCCGTCTAATAATCCTTCTAATCATCCTTCTATCCATTCTCATCCTTCTAATCATCTTTCTAGTCATCCTCATCCTTCTAATCATCCTAATTATCCTCATCCTTCTAATCATCCTCATTCTTGTAATATTTCTTCTAATCATCCTTATCCTTCTAATCATCCCAATCATCCTCATCCTTCTAATCATCTTCATCCTTCTAATCATCCTTATCATTCTAATCATCCTCATCCTTCTAATCATCCTCATCCTTCTAATCATCCTTTTAATTATTATTCTAATCATCCTCCTCCTTCTTCTAATCATCCTTCTAGTCATCCTCATCCTTCTAACCATTCTTCTAAACATGCTCATCCTTCTAATCATCCATCCAATCATCCTCATCCTTCTAATCATCCATCTTTTTTTTTTTTCGGATCAGCTTCGCCTATGGACCCAGGTGTAAACGGTCCTAGTACGTCGACACTTGTTTCGCTATACAAGCGTCATCAAGATGTGACGTCACATCATATCCGATTTCCCTTTTTTTTCCTTTTGTTCTAATCATCCTTCTAATCATACTCATCCTTCTAATCCTCCTCATCCTTCCAATCATCCTCATTCTTCTAATCATCCTTCCAATCATCCTCATCCTTTTAATCATTCTCATCCTTCTAATCATCTTTTTCATCATCCTTCTAATCATCCTCATTCTTTAAAACATCCTTCTAATCATCCTCATCCTTCTAATCATCCTCATCCTTCTAATCCTCCTCATCCTTCCAATCATCCTCATTCTTCTAATCATCCTTCTAATCATCCTCATCCTTCTAATCATCTTTTTCATCATCCTTCTAACCATCCTCATCTTTTAAAACATCCTTCTAATCATCCTCATCCTTTTAATCTTCCTTCGAATCATCCCCATCCTTCTACTCACCCTCATCCTTCTAATCATCCTCATCCTTTTAATCTTCCTTCGAATCATCCCCATCCTTCTACTCATCCTCATCCTTCTAAACATCCTCCTCCTTCTAATCATCCTCATCCTTCTAATCATCCTTCTAACCATGCTCATCCTTTTTCTAATCATCCTCCTAGTCATCCTCATCCTTCTAATCATTGTCATTCTTCTAACCATCCTCATCCTGCTAATCATCCTCATCCTTTAAAACACCCTTCTAATTATCCTCATCCTTCTAATCATCCTTCTAATCATCCTAATCATCCTCACCCTTCTAATCATCCTCATCCTTCTAATCGCCCTTCTTATCATCCTCATCCTTCTAAACATCCTCATCCTTCTAATCATCCTCATCTTTCTAACCATCCTCATCCTTCTAACCATTCTTCTAAACATGCTCATCCTTCTAATCATCCATCCAATCATCCTCATCCCTCTAATCATTCTCATCCTTCTAATCATCCTCATCCTTTAAAACATTCTTCTAATCATCCTTCTAATCATTCTAATCATCCTCATCCTTTTAATCTTCCTTCAAATCATCCTCATCCTTCTACTCATCCTCATCCTTCTAATCATCCTCATCCTTCTAATCACTTTCCTTATCATCTTCATCCTTCTAAACATCCTCCTCCTTCTAATCATCCTCATCCTTCTAATCATCCTTCTAACCATGCTCATCCTTAATCATCCTCCTAGTCATCCTCATCTTTCTAATCATTGTCATTCTTCTAACCATCCTTCTAACCATCCTCATTCTGCTAATCATCCTCATCCTTTAAAACATCCTTTTAATTATCCTCATATTTCTAATCATTCTCATTCTTCTAATCATCCTTCTAATCATCCTTCTAATCATTCTAATCATCCTCACCCTTCTAATAATCCTAACCCTTCTAATCATCCTCACCCTTCTAATCATCCTCATCCTTCTAATCATCCTCATCCTTCTAACCATTCTTCTAAACATGCTCATCCTTCTAATCATCCATCCAATCATCTTCATCTTTCTAATCATCCATCTTTTTTTTTCCGGATCAGCTACGCCTATGGACCCAGGTGTAAACGGTCCTAGTACTTCGACACTTGTTTCACTATACAAGCGTCATCAAGACGTGACGTCACATCATATCCGATTTCCCTTTTTTTTCTTTTGTTCTAATCATCCTTCTAATCATACTCATCCTTCTAATCCGCCTCATCCTTCCAATCATCCTCATTCTTCTAATCATCCTTCCAATCATCCTCATCCTTTTAATCATTCTCATCCTTCTAATCATCCTCATTCTTTAAAACATCCTTCTAATCATCCTCATCCTTCTAATCATCCTCATCCTTCCAATCATCCTCATCCTTCCAATCATCCTCATCCTTCCAATCATCCTTCTACTCATCCTCATCCTTCTAATCATCTTCATCCTTCTAATCATCCTCATCCTTCTAATCATCCTACTAATCATCCTCATCCTTCTAATCATACTTCTAATCAACCTCCTCCTTCTAAGCATCCTTCTAATCATCCTCATCCTTCTAAACATCCTCATCTTTCTAATTATCCTCATCCTTCTAATCATCCTCATCCTTCTAATCATCCTCATCCTTCTAATCATCCTCATCCTTCTAATCATCCTCATCCTTCTAAACATCCTCATCCTTCTAAACATCCTCATCCTTCTAATCATCCCTCTAATCATCCTCATCCTTCTAATTATCCTCCTTCTAATCATCCTTCTAATCATCCTCATCCTTCAACTCATCCTCATCCTTCTAATCATCCTCATCCTTCTAATCATCCTCATCCTTCTAATCATCCATCTTTTTTTTTCCGGATCAGCTACGCCTATGGACCCAGGTGTAAACGGTCCTAGTACTTCGACACTTGTTTGGTTATACAAGCGTCATCAAGACGTGACGTCACATCATATCCGATTTTCCTTTTTTTTCTTTTGTTCTAATCATCCTTATAACCATCCTCATCCTTCTAATCATCCTCAACCTTCCAATCATCCTCATCCTTTTAATCATTCTCATCCTTCTAATCATCTTTTTCTTCATCCTTCTAATCATCCTCATCCTTTAAAACATCCTTCTAATCATCATAATCCTTCTAATCATCCTTCTACTCATCCTCATCCTTCTAATCATCCTACTAATCATTCTCATCCTTCTAATCATACTTCTAATCATCCTCCTCATTCTAAGCATCCTTTAAATCATCCTCATCCTTCAAATCATCCTCATCCTTCTAATCATCCCTCTAATCATCCTCATCCTTCTAATCATCCTCCTCCTTCTAATCATCCTAATGCTTCAACTCATCCTCATCCTTCTAATCATACTCATCCTTCTACCATCCATCTTTTTTTTTTTTTCCGGATCAGCTACGCCTATGGACCCAGGTGTAAACGGTCCTAGTACTTCGACACTTGTTTGGCTATACAAGCGTCATCAAGACGTGACGTCACATCATATCCGATTTTTTTTTTTTTTTTCTAATCATACTCATCCTTCCAATCATCCTCATTCTTCTAATCATTCTTCTAATCATCCTCATCCTTCTAATCATCTTCATCCCTCTAATCATCCTCATCCTTCTAATCATCCTCATCCTTCTAATCATTCTTCTAATCATCCTCATCCTTCTAATCATTCTTCTAATCATCCTCATCCTTCTAATCATCCTTCTTATTATCCTCATCCTTCTAATCATCATTCTAATTATTATCATCCTTCTAAGCATCCTTCTAATCAGCCTCATCCTTCTAATCATCCTCATCCTTCTAATCATCCTCATCCTTCTAATCATCCTCATCCTTCTAATCACCCTCATCCCTCTAATCATCCTTCTAATCATCCTCATCCTTCTGGTCATCCATTTAATACATTTAGTAAAATTATAACCTCATGCAAGGTGTATGGTACATGGCATTTTCAATAGTCATATATTACACAAATAAGTTGTTCAAGACAATGTATATACATTGAAAAATAAACATGTACATTTTCATTTTGTGTAAATAATATTATGACTTCCTTCTCTTTTTCATCCTCCTCCTTCTCCTATTCCTCCTCCTCATTCTATTTATCCTTCTCATTCTATTTATCCGTCTACTACTGCTATTCTCTCTCCTTCTCCTCCTCCTATTATCCTCCTCCACCTCCTATTTATCCTCTTTTTTTCTCTTCCTATTCATAATCTTCCTCCTATTCCTTCTCCTCCTCTTCATGCTCCTCCTCCTATTTATCCTAATTTTCCTTCTCCTACTCATCCTCCTCCTCCTTCTCCTCCTCCTAATTCTATTCTACTTACTCTTTTTATTCTCCCCTCCTCTGCTGTATTCCTTCTCTAGTCTACTATGCTATTCTATGCAGATTTTACCTCCTCATATCTAGATGAATGTTTTTATGGTACAATGGAAATCATGCACGTGTGGTTTTGGGCCTTTTTGGTGATGGCCGCCTGTGTTTAGGAAATCGGGTAAATTGTTTATTTTCTAAACACTGGATAAGATGGGGCCTTAAGAGCTTTTTGACATATTTACATTCTGGATTACCTCCTGGAGTCAAAAGCTCGACCATATTTGCAGCGGAGTGCATTACACAGCTGTAATCATCTGCTCCCTGCTGCTGCACATTTAAAACTGTCATGTGCTTTAGAGGGTCTTTCAGCAGAACTCGATAGCATTCTTTGATCTGTTGAAAGGCAGATGATGTGTAATCAATCACTCGTTGACTGCTGTCGGCCATCACCACCCAGTTACCATCACAGGCAGTTACAAATGCATGTTCTGCGTCCATGTGCAAATGGATAGTTGGTCTTACCACTGGCATTACACGTGAGCCAACCCATCTTATGCACATACCTTGTGTGTCTTCAAATTGATTTTTTAGTATGGCGACTATAGCCTTGGCAACAGCTACCCTGACAGGCTCGCCATTTTGAATTTCAGCCTTGTCCCGCATGCTGAGTCCCAATTCCGGGATCCAGGCTGCAGGAGGTGCAGGTGTAGGTGTTTTAATGCTCTGTGTTGACCTGTCATACTCACGGTCTTCCCGTCTCTTCCTTTTCTTACCACGATGCTGCTGGAATTGGACAGAACGCTGGTCCTCTGCAGAGCAGTCTATGGTTATCTTCAAATCTGAAGAAGATACATTAACTAAAATGTTATTGTGTGCATTGTTACTTTGAGGTGTGTGTGTGTGTGTGTATATATATATATATATATATCAATGTGTGCGTAATATATATATATATACACACACACACACCTTAACTTACTAACTGTTAATATGAAATGAATCATTAGTATGTAACACCCCTTTCATAAAGTGCATCAGTATGGGCCTTCTATTTGTGTAAATAATTATCAAAGTAGAAGTCCATGCTAACAATAAAATCCCTGCATCTACAGCCATTCATGATCTAACACTAACCTATCTAGCCCTGTAAAGAAGAAACCCATATACATACCTGACAATGAAAGTTCATAGTAACCCTATGGGTGACGTCACTCCCCAATCATTTAAAAGCCGTCGTTGGCCGCATCCTCTGCACAGCTTCTGCTGTTGTAGACCGGATTGGATCGGCTTATAAATATATAAGTATACCGATTTCTTCTTTACAAGGCTAGATAGGTTAGTGTTAGATGGTGGATAACAGTAGATCCAGGGATTTTAGTTCTAGGCCGGACTTACACCTTAAAGTGATTATAAAGGTTTTTTTTTTTTAAATAGCAAACATGTCATACTTGCCTGCTCTGTGCAAGGGTTTTGCACAGAGCAGCTCCGATCCTCCTTTTCTGGGGTCCCTTAGCAGCGCTCCTGGCTCATCATTTATTTATTGATTGGTTTGCGCAAAAATTGTCGCGTTTACAAAACATGAGAATTAATTTATGGTGTTTTTACAATTATTTTTTTTTTTTACTAGTAATGGTGGTGATCTACGATTTTTATCGGGACTGCAATATTGCGGTGGACATGTTGGACATTTTTTACACTTTTTTGGGACCATTGACATTTATATAGCGATCAGAAATTTAAATTAATTAATTAATTACATTAATTACTGTATAAATGTCATTGGCAGGGAAGGGGTTAACCTGCAGGGGCAATGAAGGGGTTAACTGTGTTCCTTAAGCGTGTTTAACTGTATGGGGCCTGGGCTGGCAGGGGCGTAAGAGATCTAACTGATACCGAGTACAGGGATCAGTAGATCTTTGTCATGCCGCCTGACAGATCGGGGAACCACCGTGTTTACATTCTCAGTTCCCCGCTTTTCTGCTCTAACAGACGATCGTGGGTTGCCAGCGGACATCGAGTCCGCCCAACCCACGGCCCCCACTCAGGGAGCGCGCGGCAGGCATGAGAGCGCACCAGCGGCGGCGCGCTCTCACCCACTAGCTACGTGTGTGCGGATCGCCGTTTGTAGAAGGCAATTTGTGATATCGTGCCACTCTGCAGCAGTAGCTAAGAAGAATAAGGAGTCCTGAAAGTGATGGTTTGGCCCCTGCAGGGCCCTGATTTCAACATCAAGGAGTTTGTCTGGGATTCCATGAAGAGTCTGAAGGATTTGAGGCAGCCGACATCCACAGAAGATCTGTGGTTAGTTCTCCAAGATATTTGGAACAACCTACCTGCCGAGTTCCTTCAAAAACTGTGTGCAAGTAAGTGTACCTAGAAGAATTGATGCTGGCTGAAAGGCCAAGGCTGGTCACACCAAATATTGATTTGATTTGATTTGGACTTCTCTTCTGTTTATTTACTTTCCATTTTGTTCATTGATAAAATGAATCTAGTAAGACTTCTATTTCTGAAGCGTTCTTAATTTATAGTATTTTTTCACACCTGCATAAATATTGTGCACAGTACTGTGTGTGTGTACAGTGTATATATATATATATATATATATATATATATATATATATAAATTAAATTACTATATACTTTTTTCTCAAAATAGGCATAAGACCCCCTCACCCCCAGGTCAGACTTTTCTCCACACCCCACCCAACTCCAACACCACACCCACCTTCTAGCACTGCTCCCTCTTACAGAACAGGAAACAAGTATCATTTTGTGGGAATTTGTATTGTTAAAAATTGTTAATAAAAAAGGAAAGCAGTAAAATCTACAAAGCATTTTAAATATACACTTATCAAAGTAAGCTGCGAGGGACTGTGCTACTAAATATGAAGGTTTTGTCCAGACAGGCGCTTGTACCTTTACTGCATGAAGGAGGCATTTGTTTTATCTTCTGCGTCTGTCCCAAGCTGCATGCAAGCAGCCTATAGAAGTGGATGTAGACGCAGGGGCTGCACAGACACAGCCGCAAAATCTGACAGCCATGCAGGAGCATCTGCACAGCTCTGTATGCACCATCAGCATTTGGTTCTCCTTCACAGTTGTCAAATTTGGACATGCGGCTGTGTCTGTGCAGCCGCTGCATCTGCATCCACTTCTATAGTCTGAAAGTCAGAATGAAATACACAGGAGCTGTATGCATGTTTACAAATCCCAGCGATAACTGCATACAGGGACACATGCCTACAGCGATATATTCCCTGAATGCAGACTGTGCTCAGAGCCTATGTCCCTATACACATACGTCTCTGAACACAAGTACCACCGTGGAGGTGAAATACTATATGGCTACTGCTGTTGTGTATTTCAGCTTGCTATTGATTTCTACTAGCTGTTTGCAAGATCTATGTTTTGCTAGCATTTTGCTAGTGCAGCAACAATAACCCCCACTGACTCCAGCAAAAATAGACCACCCAGCAGCAATTATAGACCCTTTCCAGCAAGAGTAGTTACACCAGTAGCAAAAATACTTACCTCAGCAACCACAGTAGATACATCAGAAACAACAATTGATAGCAACAATAATTACCTCCACATCAAGAATAGATGCCCCAGCAGCAAAAATTACACCCCCTAGCAGCAATAATAGATCCCCATATTGTACCTCAACAGCAACAATACATCCCTATTCCCTATGAACCACAACCAATGAAAGAATTTGACAAACTGGTTCGGAAAATTTGGTGCACTCATTGAGGAGCAGTCGGGCCACTAGGAGTGGGCATGGGTACTGGAACTCTCTCTACATATATATATATACATCGATAGATAGAAAGATAAATATGTGTGTGTGTGTGTGTGTGTGTGTGTGTGTGTGTGTATATATATATATATATATATATATAATTTTTATTACTTTTCATTTTTTTTTTACACACACGCATATTTTTTCAGTTTAACAAGATGTGATTCAAGCCTTCACATCAAAATGCCTCTATAGTGAAGAGAACTTAATGAAATGCCTCTTGTGTCATTTCAATAAAGTTGTACCAAAATTGTAAACAGTGTGATGCACCTAAATCGGATATAGGGGATAAATAGGTGAATATAGAGGGCATTGTATGACAAGAGGGGTAAAATGTGTTTATTTTCTCAGCCTGGAGCAGCACTGACAGTTAGAAGCTGACTGGTTGCTAGGGGCAACAAGAGCTTTCTGTTACAGCAGACTCCTCCCACATCATCCCCAGACTGAGCTTTCAGTGAATGCTGCTTAGGGATGATGGCAGGCTGTACATAGCACACTGCCCTGATATCTACAGGCATGCTGGGACTTGTAGTCTTCAAAGGCTTTAGCCTCAGCAGCATCACCCTGCATCCTACACTGATCTATATGGGAGGGGTCTAAGAATCAGAAGGCAGGGCTACAACAACCACCCCCCTCCCCTACAGAGAGAATAACTGGTCCTCTACGGGAGGGGTAAGCCTGGGGGAGGAGCTAGCACAGTAATTGGGGTAATGGATAGGACCCAGTCATTCAGATTCCCAGGGACACTGCTGGTCACAGACCTTTCAATACAATAACAAATGGTAACCATAGTAACAGTTTGAAATGTATTTTAAAACACATACTAGTCCTCTGTGGGCGTTCAGACGCCATCTCCAGTCCTCTCCGAATCCAAATCTCTGAAATATCGCTGTGGGGGTGACTAAAATTCACCAGCCAAATCTCTCGCTTCCCTCCTCGTCCCTAACTGAAATGAGAGTAACTTCCTGGTTCAAGGCTCCTCCCACTTACAGGTGTCAGGTCACATGACACACCCTCACAATGCTGGAGATTTTTTTTTTTTCTGGCACACAGGCTAAACTGCACAGTTTTACATTCCCAACAAATTATATATTTTCTGAAAGCAGACACTCTGGAGAATAAAATGGTGGTAGTTGCAATTGTTTATGTGCTAGTATATTAACGCAGCAGATTAATCAGTCTTAGTTTTAAGGTAGACAAAAAAAATATTTTTTTTTTTAGTAAAATAAGAAAGATAAGTTTTATCCAGTTAGATAGCTAACTTGTCAAGCCATAAAATTCAAATGGCTGCAAAATTGTCCATAGGCAATGATTTAAAACCCATGTTTTACATGTCATCAGTTTTGTCTTTATAGGTATGATATACTGTATTTTTCGCACCATAAGACGCACTTTTTTTCCCCCAAGTGGCCAAATGAAGTACTGCGGTGGCTGGAGCTGCTCTGTCATCTTTCTGAATGGGATCTGGCTGCAGAGTGGAGCTCCATTAAGCGCAGGGTGATGACATCATCACAGAGCAGCGGTGCCTGGAGATATGAATCTCCCTCTCAGCTCTGTCATGCTGCATTTCATGGACACAGGTATGTGCTGCATGTCATGGGACTGCTATGTGCTGCATGTCATGGGACTGCTATGTGCTGCATGTCATGGGACTGCTATGTGCTGTATTTCATGGATTTGGTATATGGCTGTATTTCATGGATTTGGTATATGGCTGGTTTTCATGCATCTGGTATATGGCTGTATTTCATGCATCTGGTATATGGCTGTATTTCACGCATCTGGTATATGGCTGTATTTCATGGATCAGGTATATGGCTGTATTTCATGGATCTGGTATATGGCTGTATTTCATGCATCTGGTATATGGCTGTATTTCATGGATCTGGTATATGGCTGTATTTCATGGATCTGGTATATGGCTGTATTTCATGCATCTGGTATATGGCTGTATTTCATGGATCAGGTATATGGCTGTATTTCATGCATCTGGTATATGGCTGTATTTCATGGATCTGGTATATGGCTGTATTTTATGGATCTGGTATATGGTTGTATTTCATGGATCTTGTATATGGTTGTATTTCATGGATCTGGTATATGACTGTATTTCATGCATCTGGTATATGCTGTATTTCATGGATCTGGTATATGGCTGTATTTCATGGATCTGGTATATGGCTGTATTTCATGGACACTGGTATATGGCTGTATTTCATGGATCTGGTATATGGCTGTATTTCATGGGGCTGGTATATGGCTGTATTTCATGGGGCTGGTATATGGCTGTATTTCATGGGGCTGGTATATGGCTGCACTGGTAAATATTTTAGTACACCATTTGGTTCAGAATATTTTTTTTTCTTGTTTTCTTCCTCTAAAACCTAGGTGCGTCTTATGGTGTGAAAAATATGGTAATAAAGAAGTGGTTTTATCGGATGGCAGTCATCCATCCATTTTCTATGTGTTCTTCAGTTATGATCTGGATTAGCACCTAATACTCATGGCAGACAAGGGTGGACTGACCTGGAGCCATACTTTTGGTGTTCTTCAGTTTAGAGTTACCATGAATGATGGCCCTAGAATTATTACTCTCACTCTTAGGGTGTCCACATACTTTTGGCTTTACAGAGTGCGTTTCAATATTTCACCCTATACATTTACCTTATTTATTTATTGAAATATCTGTTGAATATCCATCCTGCATGCATTAGGTTACAGAGCCCTGTGAGGCACGGCCATCTTGGAGATGTCTAGTGCCCCCAGCAGACAGAACTGTTACACCCATTACATCATTTCTACTAGCTGTGTGCCAGAGCGCTCCTGCAATCAGCCTCGGCACTGTTATCATACAATGTGGTGCTGCTCACTGGATGAGAGGACATATTGGCTGGAGAGAGGGACCTCGGACTCTCCTAGAATCCAACATTTCTGGAAGTGTTAGATTGCCACTACAATGTGCATAACAACAGGAAAAAAGAGATTAGAGAAACAAAGGGGAAAATGTAAATATATTGTAGGTTTACTGGTCAAATCTTTTATGAAAAATGGTGAGTGCTCAAAGTCCAAAAATATGTGTGTAAAAGTTGTGACCACAATCCTTGCTAAAGGTGCATATAGGTGATCTTCCTTAGAAGATCTTCCTTAGGTGATCTTCCTTCGTGCCCCAGGAAGACGTGACGTTTGACGAAACATGTAGGGCGGAGATACGTGCTGACGTCACCACGCCTACACCCGAAGGGACGGGCGATCTTTGTAGCGCTGTTTGCCGGCTTTTAACACGATCATTGCACATTTTATTTGTATCCATGTGAGTATATGTCTTCATTTATATAATAAAACCAGTTTGTACGTTATCACACTATCTGGCACTCTTTTCATATGGTATGTGCTGCGGGGGAGGACGGTCATTATATCTGGCTGAATCTCGCCGTGAAAGAGAGCCCCAGAGGGAAAGAGTGAACCTTCAATACATCCCACAGCGGATTATAGCTGTCTGCCCATATGACTTACTAGGAATAGTGAGTCACATTGCTCTGGTAAGAGTATCTATGTATTAACCCCACAAGGTGTGCATGCCCCTTGGTGATGGTGAAGCTATAAAGACTGGATGTTCATCTAAGGAAAATCACCTATATGCACCTTTAGCAAGGATTGTGGTCACAATTTTTACACACATATTTTTGGACTTTGAGCACTCACCATTTTTCATTCCAGGCACTTTTCTACATATAGTGTTATGCAGAACTTATGAATTTCATCACGGACAATTTTGATTAATTGATTTGGGTCTTTGGTCATATATATTATGTATTTAATTTTTCACTGCTTTGTTTAGCGCGACTGTTTAATTTTATTATACTCATGGACATCGCAGGACAGAAATGGGGCTCTGGTAAGTATTAGGGTGCTGTTGCACAAAAAAATATTTTTATCTTGATGTATAGAATGCATTAAGATAAAAGCCTTTTGACTTTACAACCCCTTTAACCACTTCAGCCCCGGAAGGATTTCCCAGTTTCGGACCAGAGCACTTTTTGCGATTCAACACTGCGTTGCTTTAGCTGACAATTGCGCGGTCGTGCGACATTGTAGCCAAACAAAATTTGCATCCATTTTTTCTCACAAATAGAGTTTTCTTTTGGTGGTATTTGATCCCCTCTGCGTCATTTCTGATCACCGCTATAAACAAAAGAGCGACAATTTTGCAAAAAAAACCCCTATATTTATGGAGTTTTTACAATTATTTTTTTTTTTACTAGTAATGGCGGCGATTTGCGATTTTTATCAGGACTGCAATATTGCAGCGGACATGTCAGACATTTTTGACACTTTTTTGGGACCACTTACATTTATACAGCAATCAAAAATTTAAATAGCCACTGATTCCTGTATAAATGTCATTGGAAGGGAAGGGGTTAACCTGCAGGGGGCAATGTGCTCCCTAGGCGTGTTTTAACTGTATGGGGGCTGGGCTGGCAGTGGCACCAGAGATCTAACTGATCTCATGTACAGGGATCAGTAGATCTCTGTCATGCCGCCTGACAGAGCGGGGAACCACCGTGTTTACATCGGCGGGTCGCTGCTTTTCTGCTCTAACTGATGATCGTGGGTCGTTGGCGGACATCGAGTCTGCCCAACCCGCGGCCCCACTCAGGGAATGTGCAGCGGGCATGAGAGCGCGTCGTCACGCATTCGCCCCCTAGCTGCGCGCTCGTGCATCGCCATTTATAGACAGTGATTTGCGATATCATGCCACACTGCAGCAGTAAATGTACGCGACGAGGTTCGGAAGTGGTTAATAACCATTGTCCGCATAAAGAAGAATAAGGAGTCCTGAAAGTGAAGAACTCTCATCTTTTACCAGCTTTTTATTTTTAAAATACATGTAAAACATAAGCAAAGGCACTCACATTGCCTGGTGCATGACCTGGCACCCGGAATGAGAAGCCTGCATAAAATGTAAGGGAGCCCCGCTGCTCTGCCAATCACCTGGAGCCAGAGAGCGTTCCAACCTAAGCGTAGGGGAGATCATCAACTGAAGCCGCGCTCTACACGTGTTGTCACATCTGAGCATCATCAGGGAGCGGTACGACCGCGACATCCTCCGCTCGCTAAGTGCTATGTTACATTTAACCATTTACATGCCGGTTAAATACCGGGGAAGATAACAATTACAATCAAACTAAGTAATCTGTAAACCACTATCTAAGATAATTGGTCAGTCTATTGCTGTCTAGTGTTGGTGTTATATTTAAAGTGGTTGTAAAGGCAGAAGGTTTTGATAAAAAAAACCTACTGTATGCAGCTCCCCCTCATACTTACCTGAGCATCATCTTTATCCAGCGATGTCCATGAGTGCCTCGGCCATCCAGGACTCTCCCTCCTGATTGGCTGAGACATTGGATCCTGCTGCAGTCAAACTCCTTTAGACAATCAGCAGAGGGGGCGGGGCCAAACCACAGCTCCATGTCTGAATGGATACACGGAGCTGCAGCTTGGCTTGGGTGCCCCCATAGCAAGCTGCTTGCTGTGGGGGCACTCAACAGGAGGAGGGGCCGGGAGCTCCAGCCAAGGACCCGAGAAGAGGAGGGTCTGGGCTGCCCTGTGCAAAACCACTGCACAGAGCAGGTAAGTATAATAAGTTTGTTATTTTAATAAAAAAAAAAAAAAACATGAGACTTTACAATCACTTTAACCATCATCATCAAAAATGCATATACAATCTAATGCCATCTAGTGGCAATGTTTGATAGCCTGTTTCTACTGTGATAAAAGTTTCTTAGTACCTCATTTATGGAACAAATGTTAAAATAGAACAAGTCAAATGAGAAATATCACTCAGTTGCACTTTTTTCACAAATGGTATTTGCATATTATTAAGGTCTCATGTGTATATAACTTTTATTGCACTTTATTTTGAAGTTAAAGCGCAACTTCGGTCATTTTTTTCATCTTCCGTCTATTACAGTGCCTTGCGAAAGTATTCGGTCCCCCTTGAACTTTGCGACCTTTTGCCACATTTCAGGCTTCAAACATAAAGATATAAAACTGTAATTTTTTGTGAAGAATCAACAACAAGTGGGACACAATCATGAAGTGGAATGAAATTTATTGGATATTTCAAACTTTTTTAACAAATAAAAAACTGAAAAATTGGGCGTGCAAAATTATTCAGCTGCCATTTTTCTGCACCCCACTTCCTATGTTTTCATACATAGTTGAGTTGCTTAGCCTTGTTTCCACATGGAATGCATGAAAACATAGGACGTGAGATGCAGAAAAATGGCAGCAGGTGCTCCAGAGAGATGAAATATTTGGCTGTAGCAGAAGGCAGTTTTTTGCGGAGGCCTTTAGAGCGGTACAATAATGAGTGTCTGCAGACAACAGGGAAGCCTTGTGAAAGTTCCTTGCAATTTTGGAGCTGCAGCTCTGTAAATTGGAGGTTTGGTCAGGATCCATTGTGTCCTCCAATGCTTAGAAATGCAGGCAAATATTCACCTCTGCGTCACTTCTGATTACCGCTATAAAAAAAAATGAGCAACAATTTTGAAAAAAACAACAACATTTTTTACTTTTTGCTATAATAAATGTCAAAAAATAAATAAATAAAACAAAATTTAGTCATCAGTTTTGGCCGATATATATATACTTCTACATATTTGTGGTAAAAAAAATTGCAATCGGCGTTTATTGGTTGGTTTGCGCAAATGTTGCCACGTTTACAAACCATGAGAATTTGTTTATGGCTTTTTTACAATTTTTTTTTTTACTAGTAATGGCGGTGATCTGCCATTTTTATCGGGACTGCGATATTGCGGCGGACATGTCGGACATTTTTGACACTTTTTGGGACCATTGACATTTATATAGCAATCAGAAATGTAAATAGTCACTGATTACTGTATAAATGTTATTAGCAGGGAAGGGGTTAACTGTGTTCCCTAAGCGTGTTCAAACTGTGAAGGGACTGGCAGGGGCATAAGAGATCTAACTGATCCCGAGTACAGGGATCAGTAGATCTTTGTCATGCTGCCTGACAGAGCGGGGAACTGCTGTGTTACATCCATGTGCGCAGATTGACCGCTTATAGATGCCGATTTGCAATATTGTGCCACTCTGCAGCAGTAAATGTACGTGACGCGGTCCAGAAATGGTTAATAACCATTGTCAGCATAAAGAAGAATAAGGAGTCCTGAAAGTGATGGTTTGACCCCTGCAGAGCCCTGATCTCAACATCAAGGAGTTTGTCTGGGATTCCATGAAAAGTCTGAAGGATTTGAGGCAGCCGACATCCACAGAAGATCTGTGGTTAGTTCTCCAAGATGTTTGGAACAACCTACCTGCTGAGTTCCTTCAAAAACTGTGTGCAAGTAAGTGTACCTAGAAGAATTGATGCTGGCTTAAAGGCCAAGGCTGATCACACCAAATATTGATTTGATTTGATTTGGGCTTCTCTTCTGTTTATTTACTTTCTCAAAATTGGCATAAGACCCCCTCACCCCCAGGTCAGACTTTTCTCCACCCCCCTACCCAACTCCTAGCACCACACCCACCTTCTAGCACTGCTCCCTCTTACAGAACATGAAACAAGTATCATTTTGTGGGAATTTGTATTGTTAAAAATTGTTAATAAAAAAGGAAAGCAGTAAAATCTACAAAGCATTTTAAATATACACTTATCAAAGTAAGCTGCGAGGGACTGTGCTACTAAATATGAAGGTTTTGTCCAGACAGGCGCTTGTACCTTTACTGCATGAAGGAGGCATTTGTTTTATCTTCTGCGTCTGTCCCAAGCTGCATGCAAGCAGCCTATAGAAGTGGATGTAGACGCAGGGGCTGCACAGACACAGCCGCAAAATCTGACAGCCATGCAGGAGCATCTGCACAGCTCTGTATGCACCATCAGCATTTGGTTCTCCTTCACAGTTGTCATATTTGGACATGCGGCTGTGTCTGTGCAGCCGCTGCATCTGCATCCACTTCTATAGTCTGAAAGTCAGAATGAAATACACAGGAGCTGTATGCATGTTTACAAATCCCAGCAATAACTGCAGACAGGGACAAATGCCTACAGCAATATATTCCCTGAGCGCAGCCTATGTCCCTATACACATACGTCTCTGAACACAAGTACCACTGTGGAGGTGAAATACTATATGGCTACTGCTGTTGTGTATTTCAGCTTGCTATTCATTTCTACTAGCTGTTTGCAAGATCTATGTTTTGCTAGCATTTTTCTAGTGCAGCAACAATAACCCCCACTGACTCCAGCAAAAATAGACCACCCAGCAGCAATTATAGACCCTTTCCAGCAAGAGTAGTTACCCCAGTAGCAAAAATACTTACCTCAGCAACCACAGTAGATACATCAGAAACAACAATTGATAGCAACAATAATTACCTCCACATCAAGAATAGATGCCCCAGCAGCAAAAATTACACCCCCTAGCAGCAATAATAGATCCCCATATTGTACCTCAACAGCAACAATACATCCCTATTCCCTATGAACCACAACCAATGAAAGAATTTGACAAACTGGTTCGGAAAATTTGGTGCACTCATCCAGGAGGGGTCGGGCCACTAGGAGTGGGCACTGTTACTGGAACTCTCTCTACATAGATAGAAAGATAAATATGTGTATATATATATATATATATATATATATATATATAATGTTTATTACTTTGCTTTTTTTTTTTTACACAGGTGAATATAGAGGGCATTGTATGACAAGAGGGGTAAAATGTGTTTATTTTCTCAGCCTGGAGCAGCACTGACAGTTAGAAGCTGACTGGTTGCTAGGAGCAACGGAAACTTCTGATGTTCAGGGTCGTACGGACATCTATAGTCCCGTCACACGATACATGTCGGACGGTAGTAGGGATTCGTCGTAAGTGACTTTCGAGTCAGACCCCTACTACACCCTCCTCAGACGACACTGTCTTTCGAGATCAACGAGGATCGTTGGTCAGTCGAAGATTGACAGTCACGACGAGGTCCGACTCTTTTATTTGTGTAAAATGGGGAGAACAGTATGTTACGGGAGATATAAGTGGACACATTTTTTTTTTTTCGTTTCATTATTTGTA
>BLSH010076090.1:1323744-1354784 GCA_018402905.1 Glandirana rugosa | reverse complement strand
TGGGATCTACATGGGGACCATGGGATGGACAGGGGGACCGTGGGGTGGACAGGGGGACAGCGGGGTGGACAGTGGGATGGACAGTGGGACTTTGGGATGGACAGGGGGACCATAGGGTGGACAGGGGAACCATGGGGGTGGACAATGGGATGGACAGTGGGATGGACAGGGGGACAGTGAGGTGGACAGGAGGACAGTGAGGTGAGGTGAACAGGGGGACAGTGGGGTGGACAGAGGGACAGTGAGGTGGACAGGGGGACGGTGGGATGGACAGGGGGACAGTGGGGTGGACAATGGGATGGACAGGGGGACAGTGGGGTGGACAGAGGTACAGTGAGGTGGACAGGGGGACAGTGGGATAGACAGGGGGACAGTGGGGAGACTCACTCAGGAGTGCTCACCACTGAAGGGGGTGCTGCTGGAAGAAGAGAGCGAATTGGATGGGGGTGGGTGTTTATGCGGAGGCAGCAGGAGAAGCACTGACAACTGAAGCTACAGGAGCGTGGGGAGTGCTGCTGCGGGGGCTTGGAAAAGAGCGCATTCGGGTGTCAGTGCATGGTGCTGGTGGGGGCTGCAGACACTTCCCACATTGGCTGGGACTGGAGCCCATGCTGCTGTGTAGAAAATATAGTTTGGGTACAACGTTGCGCGACCGCGCAATCATCAGTTAAAGCAACGCAGTGCTGAATCGCAAAAAGCACTCTGGTCCTAAGGTGGGAAATCCTTCCGGTCCTTAAGTGGTTAAAGCGCCGCCGTACAGCTACAGCGATTCGTGCAGGAGAGCCAAACTGCCACTGTTAAATGACGCCGGCTGGCGGCAAGTTGTTAAAGTGTTAGCTGGAGTTCAAATTTAATTTGTTTAGTGAATGTAAATCTGATAGTATATTGAACACTCCCCTGACAATTCTGCTGTCCAAAGGTGCCCCTGTGCTCCTTCATCCAGAGCGGAGGAAGTGTGTTATTGGCCAGATCACCAGGTAAAAACTGATGGGAAAAGCCTAAAAAACTAATGCAGCCACCACATCTAATGATTGTTATTCTGTAATATATAACATTTCTTGTTTTGGGTTTATTATTACTTTAAGGTTGCTGTGTTATGTATCCCATCTTCCTTCACTTTCTGTCCTATAGTTACAACAGAAAGTCGAAGGAAATCTCTCCAAAGTAAAGGAAATAGCCAGCTAGTTGTCGGCAGAACGGGGAAAAAAGGTTACATTTTGTACTTTTTCAGTCTTGGTTCTGGTTAATAATGGCCACCAGGACGCATAGGGAAGGGGGATCTCTCCAGCCGGGCCAAAGTCAGCAATAAAAGGGTTTAATCCCACTTCAAGTCTGAAACCCATTTCCTTCATAGTGAGAAATTTATAAAGTTCTGTAGAAGGGAAGTCTTTTGGATTTGTTAATTTGTATAACCAAACACCCAAAGGTTTCAGAGCAAGATATACTGTACATGCAACCTGATAGTATTCATAAAGAACCAAGAATGTTGTTTGTTTTTTTTATAGTGACTGTATTTCATTATGCTTTTGTTACTTTTAAAGGGGGAGCTGTTTTGAGGCCATCTTGTGGAATGTTATAGGTACTACACTTTCCATTTAATACTTGGATTTTTATATAGATCAGTACACCACATAGTTTTTTTTTTTTTTTTTTACATTTTTTTTTTTAAGTAATAGAATAATCACTTTTATATTAACGTTTATATAATGTCTTTAGAATTTGTTTACATGTAGAAACAGTATTTGTGGTTGCAAGCCGTATAAAGAAAAATTAACAGGACAGCACAGTGGCTTAGTTGTGAGCACTTCTGCCCTATATTATTATGACCATCAGTTCAAATCCCAACCAAAACACTACCTGCATGTTTGCATGTACTCCCCATTCCTCAATGTACTCCAATTTTCCTCCCACACTACAAAGACATGATGAGAGGTTACTTGGCTTCTGTCTATATTGGCCCTATTGTAGGATTTAAGTAGTCTGACAGAGGAACAATGGCACTATATTCTAGAGTCAGTTCCTTTAGTGTCCTTCTCACCTTCTCAAAAATGATTGCTGCTGCATAGGTCCTATTATATGACACAAAAATTATTCAGGTTTGGTAGGCACCCAGATGATTCTTGTCTCAGATGTGGAGGCTCTCTGGATACCCTCATCCATATGATGTGGCATTGTCCCAAACTGCACAGGTTTTAGGAGGCGATTCTCCCCACTCTGAATACTGTCTTTACATTGTCCTTTACCTTGGACCCACTATTTGGTCTATTAGGCCAGTGGTTCTCAACCTAAGTACTCAAGTACCCCCAACAGGCCATATTTTGGGAATTTCTCTTAACCACTTCAATACTGGGCACTTAAACCCCCTTCCTTCCCGCACCAATTTTCAGCTTTCAGCGCTGTTGCAGTTTGAATGACAATTGCGCGGTCATGCAACACTGTACCCATATGAAATTTTTATCATTTTTTTCACACAAATAGAGCTTTCTTTTGGTGGTATTTAATCACCCCTGGGTTTTTTATTTTTTGCGCTATAAATTAAAAAAAGACTGAAAATTTTCAAAAACAATGCATTTTTCTTCGTTTCTGTTATAAAATTTTGCAAATAAGTAATTTCTCTTCATAAATTTTGACCAAAAATGATACTACTACATTTCTTTGGTAAAAATAACCCAAATCGGAGTTTATTTGGTGTTGGCGGACAGACAGATGTTTTGGGGACTGTGACAGATGTGACGGGGACATACAGATGTTTGTGGACTGTGACAGATGTGACGGGGACATACAGATGTTTGTGGACTGTGACAGATGTGACGGGGACATACAGCTGTTTTGTGTATGGTGACAGATGTGACGGGGACATACAGATGTTTGGGGACTGTGACAGATGTTTTGTGTATGGTGACAGATGTGATGGGGGACATACAGATGTTTTGGGGACTCTCACTGAGCTCGGCGGGGGGAGAACTGTCACAGAGACGTTTGTCTCTGTTTACAATGTGACGGCTGTGATTGGACACAGCCGTCACATGATCGGGAGGGCCAGTCACTGCGCCCGTATCCCGATCTCTGCTCAGCTGGATTCTGTGATCATAATGATCACAGGATCCAGCCGCAGCGTGCCGCGTGGCCGCGCTGTGAGCTCCCATTCTGCAGGACGTGTATACACGTCTTGTCAGAACGGGGGAGCTCCCACCCGGCCGTATATATACAGTGGCCGTGTGGGAGGTGGTTAAAGAGAAAATAACTTTTCAAAATACCAAGCCATTGACTCTGATTTAGAGCACTTGTGCAAGATAAAAGAAAACCTGCAAACATATCCTGTTGGGGTACTTGAGGACTGAGATTGAGAACCACTGTATTCGGCTATATGGATGAATAGCTTATTCCATCTACAATGCAGATATCCAGTGCTACGTTGTGTAAAAAACTATTAGCACAGCGATGGCTAGCGCCACTCCCGCCAACCCACTCTGACTGGGTAGTTATATAGGTTGAAAAAAGACACAAGTCCATCTAGTTCAACCAAAAAAAAAAAATAGAAAAATTATATATAAACATACAATCCTTCACCCACAGTTGATCCAGAGGAAGGCAAAAACCCCAGCAAAGCATGATCAAGTTTGCTATAGCGGGGGAAAAAAAAATCCTTCCTGATTTTCCCTGGATCAACTTTACCTAAAAATGTTAGTACCCAGTTATATTATTTACATTAAGGAAAGAATCCAGGCCTTTTTTAAAGCAATCTACCATGCTGACCAAAACCACCTCTGTACAGGCAGTAAAAGATACCAGGTTTCAAAGAAAAATTTGTCTATATTAAATGAGGATGTACATACAAGTTTGATAAACTCTGGGTACTTTGGTTATGCACCCCAGGCCTAGGACCTCAAGCACTTGTGGTAGGCAGGATACTATGGTGATCTGGGTAGTCCGTCTATTGTACCACTGACACCCATGATTTGAGCCTATAGTCCCTTTGAGTCACAACTAGGCCTGTTCTTCTGAGAGGGATGTCCTGGAGGGTCCATACTGTTTTACAGTGGATAGATGCCTATTACATAAGAATTGTGGACAGCTGAGATGTGTATTAAATAGACAAATAACAAAACTGCAGATAAGAGGGTTGCTTGCTAGACTCCTTATTGTTTAATGATGTATTTTGACACTTACATAGCACACCGCTTCTACTTGAAATAGTACTATTCATAATTGTATGGGGATTCCTGGTCTCTGCTGAAAAAACAAAAACAAACCCTGCTGAAGGCTTTGTTCGTGGCTGCACTGGAGACCACCAGCGTACCCACCCCCGGCCTCAGAAAGAGCGGACTATACTCCGGTGACCTGTGGATGATTCCCTTGCCTTGATACCTGTATTTCATCTACCTCTGTGAGTGCATATATCACCGTGTGTGTGTGCCTAATAAACCTACTGATTACACTTAGAGGCACTGCTGTTTTTTCCTTAAAAGAAAAATGAGCAGGAACATATTTAAGAGGAGAGGAAGAATGAAAGGCAACACACTAAAACATCTTTTGAATGTTATCTCCCTATTGCTCTGTATTTAATGTGTTCATTTTATACAAAATCGCAAAGAAAATATCTTTTTTTTTTTCAGGAGTAGTTTTTTATATATATTTTACATAATCAAATACTATGAATGGAGGATGGGCAGATGATTGAAAGGTCAGCCTCCTCCATTCATATATCACATTTCAAAGAAGCTGTAGTAATGGCACCTAAGAATGCAGCAGCTGGGTGGAAAAGGTGGGCAAGGTTGGACACTCTTGATGAGAGCCCTTAGTTCTGTTAATGTCCACCACACCAGAAGATTATGGCGGGGGGCGGGGGGCTGGGGGGCATTGGAGGAGGAAGATTTTGGGGAAAGGAGGACACAGCATAAGAGACACATTTCACTGAAGAAAAGTAATTCCCCTTTTGTGATTTGTTCAAGCTCAGGCTTTAATATAATCAATAGAAACTAGAGCCTTGTGTTAAACATTTTCACATGTAAGTCCAGCCTCACATCACTCTATGTCAGGGTTTCTCAACCAGGGTTCTGTGTTGAACCCTAGGGTTCCTCCAGAGGTTGCTAGGTGTTGCTTGAGCAATGGTCAATTTCTACCTCTCAGATAAATTCCCAATGGCATCATTGATCTTTTTAGCTATCTGTAAGGGGTACTTCTTCCCAATGACCACAAGTGTAAGGAACATTCTTCCCATTGACCATCACACGAATGTATCATGAGTTGTAGATTTTAATTTTTTAGCAGGGGTTCCTCGAGACCGGAAAATTATTTCAAGGGTTCCTCTATGTTGAAAAGGTTGAGAAAGGCTGCTCTATGTTGTACCCCTGCCCAGAGAAGGAAATATATAAACATATTAAAGCCATTGAAAAGATACTAGTGAGTATGGGAATTTAACAGTCAGGACATCCAAGATGTGTTCCAGGGTAAATATTAGTGCCACTTACCAAGTAGGTAACGTCCCTAATTCAGTTTACAGCTGAACTCCGGGCAATTAAAATAAACATATTGGTGTAAAGCCTGTTACCTTTTAACAATGGATGGGTACAGAAAAGGGATGTAGTGGTTTATGAGTAGGAGTTTATAATAAGGGGGGCCCCAGCTATTTGCCCTCCCAGGGGAATGAGTACGGCTACATTATTACTCCTTACTTCTCATTTCCTTCCCAAAATAATAGAAATGTAAAAAAGCACAAACACACTTAAAAAAAGTCCTTTAACCACTTAATGAACAGCAGCCGTTGTTTTACTGTGGCAATGTGGCTTGTTCCCATGAATCGCCATCATTGTACGTTGGAGGTGGGAACGAGCCGTTATGGGCGTACGCGCACTCCAATCGGCCAACAGGGAAGCGAATCAGCAGGGGGGCCGGACTCGATGTTCACCAGCCACCCGCGATCATTCCCTGCAGTAACAGAACTGGGATCTGCCTGTGTAAACAAGGTAGATCTCCGTTCTGACAGGGGAGATCACACAGATCCTGTCTTTCTGCAATGCAGGAAGATGGATCTGTGTGTTTCCCCAGTTACACAGTCCCCCATACAGTTAGAAACACCTCCCAGGGAGCACATTTAACCTCTTGATCGCCCCTGGTGTTAACGCCTTCCCTGCCAGTGCCATTAGTACAACAGTGCATACTTTTGGCACCGATTACTGTAATAATGTCACTGGTTCCAAAAAAAATATCAAAAATGTCAGTTAGGTGTCCTATCTGTCCGCCGCAATGTCGCAGTCCCGCTACAAATCCTGGATCGCCGCCATTACTAATAAAAAAATAATAATAAAAGCCATAAATCTATCCCCTATTTTGTAGACCCTATAAATTTTGCGCAAGCCAATCAATATACACTTATTGGGATTTTTTTTTTTTATATCAAAAATATGTAGCAGAATACATATCGGCCTAAACTGATGAATAAATTTGTTTTTTTTTAATTTTTTTTTGGAAATGTTTTATAGCAGAGAGAGAAAAACGTAATTTCTTTTTCAAATTGTCAGTCTTTTTTTGTTTATAACGCAAAAAATAAAGCACAGAGGTGATAAAATACCACCAAAAGAAAGTTATATTTGTGGGGAAAAAAGGACGTCAATTTTGTTTGGGTATAACGACGCACGATGGCGTAATTGTCAGTTAAAGCCACTCAGTGCTGTATCGCAAAAAATGGCCTGATCATTAAGGGGGAAATCCTTCCGGGGCTAAAGTGGTTAAATAAAACATTCCAATAAAAATAATGGAAACAATGCCCCCTGATATAAAACTGTTTTCAATCTTGGTGTCTATTCTTGTAGGTCCAGCATCAATCATGATAACCTGCTGCTACGATGACCCACCACTTGATGATCGCGCCACAAAATGTCTCCGACCATCTTCTGTTGTAAACAAACCAGCCAGAGATGCTGGGTGAGGTTTGTGGGGTATATTTACTAAAGGCAAATAGACTGTGCAGTTGCTCCAGAGCCTAGTAAAGGAGGGGGAGCTCTGCTGACTTCCATTATCCAATCACGTACAGGCAAAAATTTGTTTTTTTTTTCATTTTCCTTGCATGTGATTGGGTATTCTTTGTAAAGAGAAGCTTTACCTCATTTACTAAGCAACTGCATTTGTAAAGTGCACAGTCTATTTGCCTTTGTTAAATCTACCCCATTGATTCAATATGGTCATTGCCATATTGGGCAAATGATGTAAGCCAAGATCCACATCTTGCTTACAAACAGAAGCCAGCTGAGAACCTATCATTAGTATTGGTAGTGCTACTAAATAACAGATCCACTGCTGGTTTGCCAAAAGGGCACAGTTTGTTCAGTGGTGCACCGAACTGCAAACCACTTGAGTTTGAGGTGAAATTAAGTTTTAGCATTATTATACAGGATTTATATAGTGCCAACAGTTTGCACAGCGCTTTAAAAAAAATGAAGGCAGACAGTACAGTTACATCACAATTTGGTACAAGAGGAATCAGAGGGCCCTGCTCGTTAGAGCTTACAATCTAAGAGGGAGGGTCAATTGATACAAAGGGTAATAGCTGTGGGGGTGATGTAGAAAGTAAGACAGTGCATTAATTAGAAGCAGGCTAGGAGAAAGGTTTTCAGGGAACGTCTAAAGATGGATAGATTAGGAGACAGTCGGACAGATATGGGAGTTAGGATATAGGGAGTTCCAAAGGATGGGAGAAGCTCTGGAGAAATCCTGGAGGCAAGCATGGGAGGAGGTGGCAAGGGAGCTAGAGAGCAGGAGGTCTTGGGAGGACCAAAGAGGGCAGCTTAGTTGGTATTTTGAGACCAGGTTAGAGATGTAGCTGGGGGCAGAGTTGTGGATGGCTTTGTAAATTATTGTTAGTACTTTGAATTTTATTTGTTGGATGAGTGGAAGCCAGTGAATGGATTGGCAGAGAGGGGTGGAGGACACTGAGCGGTTGGTAAGGTGGATAAATCTTGCAGCAGCATTCATTATGGACTGAAGGGGGGATAGTGAATGTAAAGGTAATCCAATGAGGAGAGAGTTGTGGTAGCGAGGCGAGAGATAACTAGAGAGTGAATTAGAAGCTTGGTGGTGTCATTGGAGCCCCAAGCTAATCGCGGTCTGCCACATTCATGCACGTGCCATCTAGCAAATTATTCCACAATTGTTACATTTTCCATAGATCCAGAGAACCTCTGTAATCCGCCGAGAATCATCTCTTGTCTTCTCCAATGCTATGTGTTTATTCTGTGCTTCTTACCTGTTCATTTAGATTAAAACACAAAACCGTTAATGAGAAGCCTGCAGTGACCTTTAAATAGCAATTTTCTGGCCCTGAACTAATCAGCGTTCTAATTATAGTGTAACGAGGTGTTTACAGGGAATCTGCGGGTGAGAATTATCCGAGCATGACTCCTGAGGGAGACGCAACTTAAACTGCCACTTCAGGGCGGGAATGTGGAGCTGTCAGGGGCAGAGTGAGCAGCTAATTAATATTTATGTAAAAACAGCTTTGTGTCTGTCGAGCAGCTGGAACACTCGTTTGCTCTGGATGAAACATACATAAGAAAGTAAACAGAGCAAAGCCTGGACAAGAGAACGCAAGCTGGGAAATTTGCTAAGTTGGAGGAAACAGGGGGTGCAGTATCAAAGCCGTTCAAGCAAAAACAAATCTGGAGCATTGGGACCGTAATGCAGGAAATTTTGGCCTGGCTCGGTTTTCTGTCATTTGCCGCAAAGGATGGAATTGAAGATAGGAGACAGACTGTATGAGTTATGCTACAGCGAAAGTAGCAGAAAAGGGCATACAGCAAAAAAATAACAGGGGAACACATTCAGATGAAAATTGCTCAGTGGCGGCCAACCAACTATATGGAAAAAAAAAGAAGAAAATGTAAGGGACAATTCCAGAGAAGACCAATGCCTCATACACATGGTGCGATGGTCGTACGACCAGAAGTCCAACATTGTATGTTGGATGTTGTGTCTCGCATACTGACGTGCACTAAGCATCGTACGACCAAGCCTAACGTAGTGACATGCTACAAGTGAATAAAGAGGAAGTTCAGGTGAATGTGATTTGTGAATTAGGAAGGTAGGTTTACACGAACAGACATTTCTGGGCGTTCCTGACTTCTGAGCATGTGTGTTTTGCACGTACAGCTTTGTTGGCCCAACTTCTCTGTACACACGATACAACAGTCGAACGAGGCCTTGTTGTACAACAAAAGTTTTCTAGTCTGCTCATCCAACTGCTGTTGTGCGACTCTTGTACATTGGCTGTTGTAACAGTGCGTACTAACGGTCGGATGATTGTACAACAAGCTGTTGTATGACCGGTGTTGTACAACCGTTGTATCGTGTGTATGGGCCTTAAATATTTGACGACTGTTAAAATTCTGATAGTGTTTCAGGATGTCAAAGCAGTAGTCTGAATTAACTTTTGCTTGGGTTAAAGTTGGTAAAATCTCAATAAATGACTCCCACACTTAAAAAAAAGTCAGTGTCTACATTTTACAAAGTTGTTTCAGTCCATCCAATTTGAAAATCAAACATCCGCTTACGAAAAGCTTATTTAAGGTGGTTCTGGATAGACCCATTTGTGAAGACTCGCTTTTTTCACCACTTAAAGGGGTTGTAAAGACCAATTCATTCTATGCATTAAGATAAAAAACCTTCTGTGTGTAGCAGCCTCCCCAGCACCCCCTTATTACTTACCTGAGCCCCTTCTCTCTCCAGTGATGTCTATGAATGTCTAAGCCATCTGGGACACTCCTCCCGATTGGCTGAGACACAGCGGCACCATTGGCTCCCACGGCTGTCAATAAAAATCAGTCAGCCAATCAGGGGAAAGAGGGGGCGGGCTGGATCTGGCCTCCATGTCTGAATGTATACACGGAGCTCTGACTCAGCTCAGGTGTCCCCATAGGAAGCTGCTGGCTGAGGGGGCACTCGATAGGAGGGAGAGGCCAGGAGAAGCAAAGAGGGACCTGAGCAGAGGAGGATCTGGGCTGCTCTGTGCAAAATCAACTGCACAGAGGAGGCAAGTATAACATGTTTGTTATTTTTTTTTTTTTTAAAACGAGACTTTACAATCACTTTAAGAGATAATAGCTTTCTTTTGCCAACTGTATCCTTGTCTCCCTGCAATTCCAGACTATCTATCCAGGCCGGTATAAAACATGAGGCAGTGGCTACCTTCCAACATACAGTGGGATCATGGAGAACAAATGTAGCCATCCTCTAATAGGAAATCAAATCACAGCAGCAAAAAAAAAAAAAAGGAGGCTGAGAGGGACTGGTTCACATGAGTACATTTTCTTTTGTCCTCCTGTGACCCAATCAATTGAAGGGGTAGAGGTTCTCCAGTCTTCATAAAAATCCTGACAGTATTCTTTTGATCCACCCTGCTGCCTAATTGACAGCTGGCTCCACCTTCAGCCCTGGGTTGAAAGCCTGAGCTGGCATGCTCATGCCAGATGCTGCATCATGGAGCATTGTATGGATATATATATGCATGCTTTGGCCAATCAGCGGGCGGCCTGCTGTGAGAGCTTTGATTGGCTAAAAGCATCCTGCCTTTAGCCAATCACTGCACAGCAGTCTCAATCCAGGCCCCACACTATATAAAGCCGCTTGTACAGTGTGTCGGCGGCGGTGTTAGAGAGATAGTGTAGGTTCCTGAAGACAGTCAGTTTAGATAGATAGATTTATAAACGGCGGCAGCTTTAAGTGGATGTATCGGGGTAAAGCCTGCAGTTACAGGTATTGTTTTTTTAAAGCAGGCGGCCGGCTATCCGGTGATAATGGCCAATCTGGCTCGGAAGCCGCTCTGTCTTTATGCCAGGGAGCAGGAGGGGCCACCCCCCCTCCCAGCCACCGTCCGCCGATCTCCGATCCGACACTTCTGGCCGCTGTGTGGAGTCCCTGTGGAAGCGGAATCGGCTTCAATCGGGACTCCTTCGTACATTTCCAGAAGCAACGTCAGAGCGCCACTTCTGGTTTACTTGGCAGGAAATGGCGCCGGTGTTAAAAGAATGACAGTATTCAGAATCGCCGTTTTTGGCGATCTGAATACTGTGAAGTGCAAAGGAGGGATACCTGTTACCATATATTTCTATCACAAGGGATGTTTACATTCCTTGTGATAGCAATAAAAGTGATCAGATTTTTTTTTTTTTTAAAGGAACAGTGTTAAGAGGAAAAATAAAAAAAATTCAAAGCGCCACCGTAACCGGGAGCTCGCGCAGCAAAGAAAACGCATGTGTAAGTCACACCCGCATATGAAAACGGTGTTCAAACCACACATGTCAGATATCGCAGCGATCACCAGAGTGTGAGCAGTAATTCTAGCAAAAGACCTCCTCTGCACCTCTAACCTGGTAACCATAAAATTTTTTTAAAGCGTTGCTTATGGAGATTTTTAAGTACCGGAGTTTGTCGCCATTCCGAAAGTGTGTGCAATTTTCAACCCTAACATGTATGGTATCTATTTACTCGGCGTAACATCCTCTTTCACAATATACAAAAAAATTGAGCTAACTTTACTGTTGCCTTATTTTTTTAACTCAAAAAGGGATTTTTTTTCCCAAAAAATTGCGCTTGAAAGACCGATGCGCAAATACCGTGTGACAAATAGTATTGCAACGATCGCCATTTTATTCTCTAGGGTGTTTGAAAAAAATATATAATGTTTGGGGGTTTCTAGCAAAAAAAATGATTTTAACTTGTAAACAACAAGTGTAAAAAAGGGCTCCGGGGCTTAAGTGGTTAAACTAATTTACAACATCAGGCCCAGTTCCTCCGTCTAACAAGAGTAGCTGCAAGGGGTTACAGTGTTCTGGCACCACCAGCACACAAGGCCCAATTTTTGGCCACCTGTTTGACTGGGGGCTTTCGTTAGAATTTGTAAACTAATTTACAACATCAGGCCCTCTTCCTCCGTCCAACAAGAGTTACTGCAAGGGGTTACAGTGTTCTGGCAACGCCAACACACAAGGCCCAATTTTTCGCCACCTGTTTGACTGGGGGATTTTATCACAATTTCTTAACTAGTTTACAACAGCAGGGCCCACTCCAAAATAAACAAAAAAAATGACGTGTGGTTCCCCCCAAAATTCAAACCAGGCCCTTCAGGTCTGGTATGGAATTTAAGGGGAAACCAATGCCAAAATGAAAAAAAAAAATGACGTACGGTTCCCCCCAAAATACAAACCAGGCCCTTCAGGTTTGGTATGGATTTTAAGGGGAACCCCGAGCCAAATAAAAAAAAAAAAAAAAAATGGCGTGGGGTCCCCCCCAAAATCCAAACCGGACCCTTATCCGAGCACGCAGCCCTGGCATGGCAGGAGGGGGTTGGGATGAGCGAGCGCCCCCCCTCCGAACCATACCAGGCCACATGCCCTCAACATGGGGAGGATGCTTTGAGGTCCCCCCCAAAGCACCTTGTCCCCATGTTGATGGGGAGAAGGGCCTCATCCCCACAACCCTGGCCGGTGGTTGTGGGGGTCTGCGGGCAAGGGGCTTATCAGAATCTGGAAGCCCCCTTTAATAAGGGGGCCCCAGATCCCGACCCCCCCATGTGAATAAGTTTGGGGTATCCCATTCACCAAAAAAGGAGTGTAGTGTAAAGAAAAAACAATAGGCAGTTTTTTACAAGTCCTTTATTTTGTATTATAGCTCTTTCTTCTTTCTTCCTCCATCTTCTCTTAGCCCGCTCCTTCTTCTGGTCTTCTTCTTCTTTTAGTCTTCTTGCTTCCTCTCTACGTCTTCAATCTTCATCTTCATCTTTTTTCTTCTTTCCCGTTGCCGCTCTCTCCGCTGCTGCAGTCCGGCCCCTGCGCGTCTTGCCGAATGGGTGGTCTTCACGATGACAGTACTTTTGTAAGAAGGGGTGGGGCCACCCAGTGACGTAACTGAGCGAACCCGCCCCTTCTGACGTCATGTGATGTCAGAAGGGGCGGGTCACCAATTTACGTCACGGGTGGCCCCGCCCCTTCCTATATAAGAACTGTCATCGTGAAGACCGCCCATTCGGCAAGACGCACAGAGGCCGGACTGCAGCAGCGGAGAGCACAGCGGCGGGGAAAGAAGAAAGAAGATGAAGATTGAAGACAAAGAGAGGAAGCAAAAAGACTAAAAGAAGAAGAAGACCAGAAGAAGGACCGAGCCAGGAGAAGATGGAGGAAGAAAGAAGAAAAGAAGAAAGAGCTATAATACAAAATAAAGGACTTGTCAAAAAGTGCCTAATTATTTTTTTTTTACACTACACTCCTTTTTTGGTGAACAGGTAGGGGTACGATATACCCCAAACCTGTTCACATAGGGGGGGGGGGTCGGGATCTGGGGGCCCCCTTATTAAAGGGGGGTTCCAGATTCCAATAAGCCCCCCCGCCCGCAGACCCCCACAAGCACCGGCCAGGCTTGTGGGGAAGAGGCTGTTGTCCCCATCAACATGGGGGCAAGGTGCTTTGAGGTGGGGGGCAGAACCCCCCCTCCCCCAAAGCTCCCATACTCCCCATGTTGAGGGCATGTAGCCTGGTACGGTTCAAAAGGGGGGCGCTCGCTCATCCCCCCCATCCCCACCGGCCAGGGCTGAATGCCCGGATAAGGGTCTGGTTTGGATTTTAGGGGGACCCCCACGCCAATTTTTTCCAGCGATTTTTTTTTTTTTTTTGTATAGTGCATGGAAATGTCATTCTACACCTCACAGAGATGCGCCTCTTTACACACAGACTAAGGACACCCCTCAGGCACAATATTTAAAGGAATTTTTCATTTTTTGTTCACTTTAAGCATTATTAAAATCACTGCCCCACGGGGGTCCGGCACTTACCGCCGTCCGCCGGGCTGTATGTGGCGGGCTGCAGGTGTCCTTCTTAGTGTAGGGCAGAGCAGCGGCAGCGGGTCCTTCTCTGTTTGTGCCTCGCTGCCTCCCCGTGCTTAGCGCCAGGCATCCAATAGGATCACCTGGTGCTTTGGCCAATCGGGAAACAGGTCTCACAGACCTGGCTCCTGATTAGCGGGGAGGTACTGCAGTGTGAAAATGGCGAAAAATTAATTTGCTATGGTCACACAATTGCCCACCCTTTTTTGAAGCCTATTTGAGCTCTAGTCGGGTGCTTAAAAAAACACCCCCCCCCGCCTCCGCCATAGGAATTAATGTGTCCGGCGTCCTAAAAGGGGTCGGGCACATGGATAGGAGGGAGGCGGCAGGGATAGGGGGGCAGTGCCCTCAATGCACGGGCCGCCTCTGGCGACCTTATTGGCTGGCAAGGAGGAGGAGAAGCCGCTGTGAAGCCAAGGAGGAGGAGACACTGGGTGAAGCTGATGAGGAGAAAGCACTGCCCGTGACCTAGATGGGGTAAGTGCAGTGATGGTGGGCTGATGATCGAGTGATGGGGGGGCGGGATTCAATGACCACCCTACCTAGCGACTGTGGGGGAGGGGCAGTATTCGGCGAGCAGTTTTTCACCCCCCAAAATATACAGCACCAACTGGAATACATACTCAAGAGTTTACTATCACTTTAAGACCCCACTGAGGCAGTTTTCAGTCGCTTTAGCGTGAAAAATAGTGCCTGAAATGCGCCTGAAAACTGCCTCCCATTCACTTGAATGGGTGTTTTCATACTGGAGCGGTGTGCTTGCGGGGCAGTAGAACAAGTCTTCCAAGCAGCATCTTTGGAGCACTATAAAAAGCTCTCCAAAAACACCCCTGCCCATTGAAATTAATAGGCAACGCTTCAAAAAGCGCCGCAAAACGACCAGCCTTTTAGCGGTTGCTTTTGCAGCGCTCCAGTGTGAAAAGGGTCTAAATGGAGAAAAATTACCAAATACTTGGTAGCATTGCAGGCAACAGTTTTCTATGAATTATTTACTCTTTGAGCAGGCCCAAATGGTATGGTATAAGTTTGCTGGATCATGGCCACGTTTAAGGCAGAAGTTCACAGTGTGCAATGATAATGGAGTAAGCAATTTAGGTAAAGGGAAGGACTCATTACAACTAGAGTTGAGCGGACACCTGGATGTTCGGTGGGCTCGCAAAAAAGTTCGGGTTCGGTACAGAACTTGACCCCGGACACCGAACCCCATTGAAGTCAATGGGAACCCGAACTTTTCGGCACAAAAATGGCTGTAAAAAAGTCCTGGAAAGTGCTAGAGGGCTGCAAAAGGAAGTAAAATGGGGGTAAGAGTAGGACAAGTGCCCTACAAAAAAATGGGGATAGGGAAAATAACTTAAAATTAAATAAAAAAAATAAAAATGGGAGGAGGAGGTGGATGTGGAGTAGGAGCCTAGAGGTTGACTAGGCCGTGACCGTGGCAGTGTAGGTGGAAGTGGCGGTGGTGGAGGAGGAGGTAGCCAACACTTTTTGTTTTTTGTTTGTTTTTTTTTCCGATTGGGGTAGCCCCCAAAATATTGAGGCATATTCAAAAAAAACAAGTATACCAATGGCTTACAATGGCCTTACAGCAACAGCAGGAACCTGACCCTATAGTAGTAGGCGATGATTTTAGAACAATAATCTGTCCTTTACAGCAACAGCAGGAACCTGACCCTATAGGAGTAGGCGATGATTTTAGAACAATAATCTGTTCCTTACAGCAACAGCAGGAACCTGACCCTATAGGAATATGCGATGATTTTAGAGCTATGGAAAGGCAGGTACAGACAAAAAACAGAGAGATCCAAGCTCAACTTACCACCAGTCTGCCACCAACCGAATTCACTTGCAAATGTGTGTAACCAATCCCCTGCCTTTTAAATGCTACTGTTAGACAGGTGAATTCGGTTGGTGGCAGACTGGTGGTAAGTTGAGCTTGGATTTCTCTGTTTTTTGTCTGTACCTGCCTTTCCATAGCTCCTTGCTGCAATAGCCAGTTATAGGTGGGGGACAGTGACCTTGTTTTGTATTGTAACCACTTCAGGTAACACACTAGCACCGCAGCCGCCATTGGGCCACGGCTGGGTGTCTGGTCTGGTCCTGTATCTTTAAGGAGGGTTGGGCTCCTCCAGTCACTTGTCCTTCATCTATCCATTAAATTGTATGTGCTTCCATTGTGGAGCCTCTTATATACAGAGTTAGGTCTGCAGTACACAGGGAGCCTTGTCGGGGCCTGCAGCTTACGCATACACTTGCAAATGTGTAGTTAGACAGGTAAATTCAGTTGGTGGCAGACTGGTGGTAAGTTGAGCTTGGATTTCTCTGTTTTTTGGCGATGATTTTAGAACAATAATCTGTCCCTTACAGCAACAGCAGGAACCTCTCCCTATAGAACTAGGAGATGATTTTAGAACAATAATCTGTACCTCAAAGCAGTAGACTCTACCTAGTCCAGAATCAGATTGTTCTGTAATGCAGGATGAGAGGTTATTAGATCTGCAATCTGTCCCTAAAAGCAGTAGTAGTAGTAATCTCTACCTAGTCCACAATTAGATCGTTCTGTATGGCAGGATGAGATGTTATTTGATCTGCAATCTGTCCCTAAAAGCAGGAGTAGCAAACTCTACCTAGTCCAGAATCAGACCTTTCTGTAATGCAGGATGAGATCTGCAATCTGTCCCGCAAAGCAGTAGTAGTAGTAATCTCTACCTAGTCCAGAATCAGTTCTGTAATGCAGGATGAGATGTTATGTCTGCAATCTGTCCCTCACAGCGCCGGCAGCATCCTCTCCCTAGGAAAAGAACTACACCCGCTCTAAGCCACGGCCACACTCCACGTGTAAATCCAATCCCATAGGGTGCAAGCTCCGCCACAACATGGAACAAGGAAAAAGAAATTCTTCAGACAGCCGCACTCCAGAAAATGCAGTTTAATAACAAGAGTTCTCAGCCATACATAGGTACAATCAAGGTACAGCACGGGTGGACCCCTGGTGCAGAAGCTGATGCATTTCATGTCCAAATATGACGCTTACTCATATACTAGCCTGAGAGCATGTGACATGCAGCACTACGTGACTCCAGCTTATACAGAGGCTGGGTCACATGATGCACTGGCCAATCACAGCCATGCCATTAGTAGGCATGGCTGTGATGGCTTCTAGGGGCAAACCAGTGAAACGCTTGTTGATTGGCTGCCCTGCAGCTATTCAACAGGTGGGATAAAATACCCGAACCCAAACTTTTTTTCAAATATTCGGGTTCGGGTCCAGGTCATGGACACCCCAAAGTTTGGTACGGACCCGAACTTTACAGTTCGGGTTCGCTCAACTCTAATTACAACTGTGGAAGACTGAGGGCAGCTTTAATTTTATATTTAATCAGTTTCATATGAAGTACTGTATATGCTTTGTATGCCAATTAAAGACAGTAACTAGAACTAAATAAAAAATTCAACGAACTAGATTAATTAAAGGCAGAACCATTTTTTTGATTTTGGATAGAGTAAGGATATAACCTCTAGCAAGGAAAGGAAGTCCTAAAAGTTCCATATCACAGAAAAACTCTGTAAGGAGGAGTATGACAGCCTCAGCCCAGGCTCCAACCTGGTCTTGCCCCCCAATGCGTTTCATTTGCCCCGGAGCTTAATCATGGTTATAAAGATCCTATGTATAGGGAGGAATAAATACATGCATCATTGTATGCCATTTAATAATTTGTGTTGGTCACAAGGGTGTAACCCCAGTCGGTTTTTTTGCCATCTGTGTCCCATTGGGGAGTTTTCCCTTCATATCCTGCCCCAAATAAGGAAGTGAGAGGAAATCCCGGTGTGTCACTAGAGTCACCAGAACTAGTGTTCCCATTGTAAGAGTTCCCCTCTATTAGGGTTCTGATGTCAACCCAAAATTTGGGATTTTCTTTTACTTTCACTCATTATGATAACAGTAAACGGTATAGAGAGGGTGAATTTCCCTAACGGGGGCACAAACAGCAATAAAAACCTGACTAATTTCTATACAGTCTATTCAAACCTTTAAACCAAAAAAAAAATGTTTTGCCTTTAGTTACACTTTAAATCAGTAAGAGGAAGGATACACCTTTCTGCTAGTACAGACTGCAACACCTTAACCGCTTCCCGACTGCGTGCTGTATATATACGGCGGCAGTGTGGTTCTATTCTTCTAATCTCCGTATATAAGCGGCGATCTGTGCGTGCTCAGTTAGCGGGCGGGAGCGCGCCGCCACCGGCGAGCTCTCATGCCCGCCGCACCCTGGAGGAGTGAGCCCACGGCTTGGGCGGACCCCATGTCCGCCGGCGAGCCGCGATGACCCGCCAGAGGGAGAGAATGGGGAACCGCCGATGTAAACACCCTCTGTCAGTGGGCATATAAGAGATCTACTGATCCCTGTCACTGGGATCAGTTAGATCTCTTATGCCCATGGTAGCCCAGCCCCGTCACAGTTAGAACACGCCTAGGGAACGCAGTTAACCCCTTCCCTGCCCCCTGAAGGTTAACCCCTTCACTGCCAATGACATTTATACAGTAATCCGTGGATAATTACATTTCTGATCGCTGTATAAATGTCATCGGTCCCAAAGAAGTGTCAAAAATGTCTGACATGTCCGCCCCGATATCAAAGACCTGATTAAAATCATAGATCGGCACCATTACCAGTAAAAAAAAAAAATGTAAAGACGCCAGAAATTAATTCTCATGGTTTGTAAATGCGGCAACTTTTGCACAAACCAATCAATAGACGCCGACTGCGTTTTACCAAATATATGGGGAACAATATAAATCAGCCAAAGCCGATGAATAAATTTGTTTTTTTATATATTTTTTTGGATTTGTATTTTAGCAAAAAGTAAGAAATATTGTTTTTTTTTGCAAAATTGTCGCTCTTTTTTTGTTTATAGCGGTGATATGAAATGACGCAGAGGAGATCAAATACCAACAAAAGAAAGCTCTATTTGTGGGAAAAAAGGGATGCAAATTTTGTTTGGGTGCAATGTTGCATGACCGTGCAATTGTCAGTTAAAGCAACGCAGTGCCGAATCGCAAAAAGTGCTCTGGTCCTACAGTGGGAAATCCTTCTGGGGGTGAAGTGGTTAAAGTGGATGCAAACCTGAAAAAACATTTTTTTACTGACACTTCTACCTTGTACAGGAGAGGATATCATGTCATCTGTGTCCAGTCTTACCACAAAGAGTTAATCCAGCTCTGAGTAATCCCCTTATCTTTTTTTTTCAGTAAGAGAAAGACCGACTAAGGGAGAAAAAAAGGAGCCGATTCACCCAATGCTGTGTGAGTGACAGGTAATTTCCCAAAGCTTCACACTCCCCCCCCCCCCATCTCCTCCAGCTCTCAGTATAGGGGTGGGTGGGGGGTCTTCTGATATCACAACTCCACCCACCGAGCTCCAGCAAACTGATTCCAGTGTTTTGCAAGGCTGCTACTGCTGAAAGGGGTGACATTTGCAAGGTTGGGATACATGCAGGTGGCTTGCATGTACATATACTTCAATACTGTGCCATTAGTTTATACTGGGTGAGTGGTGGGTTTACATCCACTTTAAAGTGTAACTTCAGTCAAAACTTTAGTTTTGGACAGTGTGGGGAGCGTTTTTACTGCTATCCATGTCCTCCTCGAAGGAATTTTCATGCATTCCCAGTTCCCAGAAATAAAATGAGGAGAAAAACCCCTTTATTCAATTTATGGTTACAGTTGTAACATTTGGATTTCCCCTCACTTCTATTCCTGGTGACAGTGCCCCCAAGGCCATTTGTAAGGCAAGGTCTCATTAATAGGGACATAGACAGCAGTAACACTCTGGAGGAGGTTCTAACCCTTCACCAGATGTGTAACACTTAGCACAGGTTATGCTGCAGCACATAAACTGGAAAATACTAAAGCTGTAGTTCTTCTTCATGCTTATGGTAACCGAGTTTATCCTCGATTGAAGACCTGTCCCCACTGCAAATGATATGGTAATATTAATTAAAAAAAGAATATACTTTTTTTTTTTTATCTCCCAAGCAAAAGTGATGTTAAATCAATCAAAAACCACAAATGCAGCATACCATAAACTTTTTTTTAATACAGTAAGAATAGTTATAACCCAAGTCAGGTATAATTTTATGTGTCCCCTGGGGAGATTTCTCCTTCCTTCCTATCCTGGAAACACAGCAGCAAGTGAGAGAAGATCTCCACAAAGTGAGGGCATATCCCTTCTTAGACAGTTGTCAACAGAACAGGGGTACCCATTGGAAGATTTAGTCCAATCTTCTGTTCATAGGCGTGCGCACAGGGTATGCCAGGTGTGCCTGGGCACGCCCTAATCACCCTGTGCTGTGCAGATTCCCCCTGCTGCTTGACTGCAGAGAAAGGGGCTGGGGAATCTCTGTTCTCAGTCCCTTTCTCTGTCTAAAAACTAAGACATCAGGGGTCTGTTTAGACCCCTAATATTTCACCAATGCACCTCAATGGGAATCCCTAAAAATTGTAAAAAAAATAAAATTGTAATAAAACAAATAAAAATAATCTACTGATGCCAATCTCTGCCCTACTGACACAGTGCATTGCCCTGCTGTGATATATATATATATATATATATATATATATATATATATATATATATATATATATATATATACACACACACATATACACACACACACGCACCCATATGTGTTTGAGCTTTGGGGTGCACACCCTAATGCAATAGGCTGCCCACACCTATGCTTCTGTTCCTGTGCCAACTCGACTCATCCCTTTCTTTACCAGTCACCAGTAATAATAGTATTGGAGGGATCTCCCCAGTGCGGACACAGACAGTGATAAAAAACAAATATTGGTTTCACATTCTATCCAAAACTAGAAAAAAACATTTGGGCTTCACATACATTTCAACACTCTAACAAAATCATCTAATAAAAGGAAATTTGCAAACTTTTACAAGACAAACTTTTTGACATATTTTGTTTTAAATATAAAAAAAAACGTTCAGTTCTATAAATGTTGGTAAGATAATAGTTATCATGACTTTCCATGCTATAGTACTGAAGAGGTGGCAGCACTCAGAGAAGACTGTAGATGGCGCTGTTTCAACACTTATGTGCTTTTCCTTTTCCTTTTGTATTTTCAAATCCCACAGCTCTGAAAGCAAAGATGAAAAAAAGAACAGCAAGTTGCTTAGTCTTAGTTATAAAGCAGCTGGCAAATTATTTCGACATTTGCCCCGTTTTTTTTTTCATGCTGAGCACCCACTGTAGGTTTTGGCGTAATTATACAACCCCTTGCCCTGCTGGACTGAACTGCATTCTCTGCCATTTATACAACATCTGTATTTCCCTTTCGTTCATGGTAAATCCTGTTGTTAATAGCATTACCTGTATTAATAACCTGGTCAATGTTAAATTCACCTACCCCGATCTTTTTTAAATCTACAACATTTCTCTAATGGCAAATCGTTAATTTTAGAAATGTCTTGCCACTTATTATTGTAGAGACCCATTGTGCTCTATCCTGCATCTTCGACACATGTTCCTTGCACATTTGATGAATGCCAAATGAGAGGTTTAGCCAAAAATCTAGATTTTTATACTCCAGCATGCTCCCCCCTCAAATTGCTATAACTTAGGGCCATAGGGTTGCCACCTTTTCTTCAAACCAAACCTGAACGCTTTAGGGCCACAGGGCAATTTTTTTTCATAGTATACATTATAAGATTATAAAAGACCTGGGATACCTTTGCGTGCCCCAAGGAGAGTAGCAATGCAGTGAACAGTGGGTGTGGCCAAATTATTCTTGCTGTTATCATCGCCCCGCTCCCCCCAGTGATGCAGATCCTGCCCCCAAACAGCCACCCACAGCTCTCTGACGGCAACAGATTTGTGTGCCATGTTTAACTGGGGAGCCACAGACCAGTATGAATAACGTGTCCGGGTTTCAGGCAGACTGAAACCCGGACACCTAATTCAAAACCTGGACTGTCCCGGTGAATCCTGGACAGGTGGCAACCCTATAGGGGCAGCTTCATATTGATCCGCTGTGCTTTGGCCGCAGCGTGTGTGCAGCATGGTGTACCTGTGGTTTTCTTGCAGGTTAGCTGTGCTTTCCCATAGACTTCTATTATGTCCTGCATGCAAGACTTTTGGTGTGCTTTCAAAAAATGCACCAAAACTGTGCAGCATAGTGGAGGTCTATGGGAAAGCATAGCTAACCTGCATGATAACTGCAGGTATACTATGCTGCGGCCAAAATGTAGCAGACCAGTATGAAGCCACCCTAACACATTACAGAGGTTGAATGAAGCAGAATCCAGGCATGGCACTGAGCCTGGATCATATTTTTAAAATGTACCCCTTGGTGTAACAAGAAGGTACCATTAAAAAACGTACAGTAGAACTATGGCCTTACTATAAAACCCCATATGTTATATAGGCTACCCATACCAGCTAGACTAGGCTCACTGTTTTTCCCTGGAACATTTTGTATATACCTGTTGATCCTGCTAGCAGAACCATTGGATGGGAACTCCGTTTCATAGGGTGGCCATTCTATGCAGTGAAGTCACAGCAGCGTTGTCACCCTTGATGCTGCTATAGCTGCTTAGATGTTGGCACCATTTATCACCCTATCAGTGAATTGCTACATCTAGCCACATCCCTTTTGGTGCATTAGGCCAGCCATAGACGGTTCACATCTCGGCTGGTTCAGCAGTAACTGCCCGAGATTCGAACCATGTATGGTCAGGCGGAATGTACCAAGTCGCTAAACTTTGGTACAACCAGATTTTACTTGCGATTATCGATAGTGGCTGCTATAGTCACTAGTAATAATCGCTGTCTTCTCCTGGCAAGGACGGCTTCCCCTGCCAGGAGAATACAATGTTTAAGCGGTGGAATTCCCCAGTCAGCACTGCCTGTGTTGATGGGTATATTACAGGAAAGATATTTGCACCATCTATGGCCTGCTTTACTCTATCTGTGGGAGGTTAGGGTAATGCCCAGTCTCCCCACCCATCCTGCCCTGTCTCAGTTGCATTTATTTGCTTTTAAAAAAGAGCTACATTTACATAAAAATAACGGTTTATCTAAACCTTTAGATGGACTTTAGCAATGCCTCCAATGATAATTAGGATCATGTTGTCTGAAGGAAATAATAAATGTGAATAATTAGAGCACCACCATCAATTGACGGGACTTTAATGGTACCAAATCGATCACGCTATTGTAAACTGTTAGACGGTTAATATTTATTCATGTGTTCCTTTAAAAGCCATCCCTTCCAACCCTTCCATGTCTCATACATTCATTAATATGAAAGATATCATCCTCTATGCATATATCAAGAGGTATGAATAGAGGAAGATATTTTTTCACATTAATAAATGAATGAGATATGATTTTGCTTTGCGAGGGTTGAGCACCTATGGAGGTATAGATTAACAATATGGTATGCTTTATGGCTTTTAATGCAACATAGGAAGAAATATTACTCTTTTAACAGTTTAAACTGGTGTGATCAATTTAATACTATTAAAGACCCGTCAATTTATGGCAGTACTCTAGGTATATATTTTAGGATGTGGTATCTTCATATTTGATGAATCACACTATCTACTCATGTTTTAGTTATATAGGAAATGTGAATAACTCTAAAATACCTTCAAAATGTTTCACACTAAATGATTTCAAACCAAAATCCACCCACATTTGTCCATCCACATATCTGGGAATCATTTTGTGTAACTCCTGCCCCTTATGGTAGAACGAGCGTCCTTAGCCCTCTGTACAGGCTCACTTTAATAGCTGTGTGCCAATTGTAAGACCCTTGTTACTGTTGAGCTAAAAGTACACAAATAGAGTTAGCCTATACCTAAATGGGTGCTGGATTTACTGGATGGGTTTCTAGAGCAGTATTTAGCCCACACATGGAACAATATACCAATGAGAAGAACTACCTACAGAAATATTGAAAGTAAATGACCAACCGAAACCCAAACAATGTGACTGATGTTCAGGCCACCATGATGTGAAGCAATGTCTATCACAGCCATTCTCAACCAGGGATCCGGGGAGTCCTAGGGTTTCTCCAGAGGTGGCTAGCAGTTCCCTGAGCCGTGGCTAACTCATCATCCTTCTGATGGTGCCTGAACAGTTCCAAGTCCAACGCCATGTGGCATAACTGCAAGCGTGACATTCTGACCAACGCTGTAAGGGGGATCTTCTCAATGTCCCCTGATGGAGTTATCCTAGCAAGGGTTCCCTGAGATATGATAAATGATTTCAAAGATTTCTGGAGTAAAACATTTGAGAAAGGCTGGTCTATTGACTCCCTGCATGTGTACAGAGCAGTTCAGTTCTCTACACCAATCAATCCCGGCATTTACTGACATGAGCAGGAGTAATCATTGCCTACAAAGCTCTTCTGTTTAGGCTCTCATGTGAAAATTACCTTAGGGCTAGTTTACACTGGGGATTTTTAGGTGTCTATGGACCATAGACACCTAAAAATCCCCAGTGTAAACTAGCCCTAAGGCAAGTCACTGTAGGTATGATCTCTCCTAAGACCAAGTGGACCACTTGGTCTTAGGAGAGATCATACCTACAGTGACTTGCGTCTGGGGAAGTACAATGGTAATGTTGTTAGCTGGAGTTCCTAATCCAGATTCCCCCTGTTTGTATGTTTTCCCATTGGTTTCACCCTACAGCACAATAATGAAATCAAAAGCTAATTGCCAACTGACCAAATTAGCTCTAAACTGCCTATATGAGTAAAGTATGATGCAAGAAGGTACATTTTAGTATAAGCTCCACTGTAGAAAGGTCTTATTTGACTAATGTATGTACTTTGGATAGTGCTTCGTAATACGTTAACTCTCTAAAAATATTGGTAATGTTAAGTGAACCCCTTTGCATTGCCCTGCATGGGCAAACCACTTGTCTACCTAAACCACTTACCCCTCCCTGACCAGAGCCCTTTTTGCGATTCAGCACTGCGTCTCTTTAACGGACAATTGCGTTGTACCCAAATAAAATTGACATCCTTTTTTCCCCACAAATAGAGCTTTCTTTTGGTGATATTTTGATCACCTCTGCGGTTTTTATTTTTTGCGCAAAAGTTATCATGTCTACAAACTATGAGAATTGATTTATGGCGTTTTTATTATTATTTTTTTTTTTACTGGTAATGGCAGTGATCTGCAATTTTTATCGGCATTGTGATATTGTGGCGGACAGATCGGACATTTTTGACACTTTTTTTGGGGACCATTGACATTTATACAGCAATCAGAGCTAAAAATAGCCACTGATTACTGTATAACTGTCACTGGCAGGGAAGGGGTTAACCTGTAGGGGGCAATCAAGGGGTTAAATGTGTTCCCTCACTGTGTTATAACTGTGTGGGGGCTGGGCTGGCAGGGGCATAACGGATCTAACTGATCCCGATTACAGGGATCAGTAGATCACTGTCATGTCCCCTGACAGAACGGGGAACCACCATGTTTACATTGGCGGTTCCCCGTTCTGCCTCTCTATTAAGCAATCGCGGGTCACCGGCGGACATTGAGCAAACTGCGGCTGCGCAAATTGCTGTTTATAGACACTTTGCCGCCGTTTATCTACGCGAGGCAGTTGGCAAGTAATGCAATTCAAGCCTAACACTAGCTATGTCTAAAATATACCCACCCCCCTCCTGCTACTTATTTTGCCTAACCTGTGTAAAAACAGATCTGTATACTTACCTGTTTTAGTCCGTTCTGGTCCAGTCCTGTGCTCCTGCAGCTCCAGCTCCCCTGTGTCAAGTCAGGGGCGAGGGCAGGGGCTAGTACATGGGAGCCTAAGATTGACATCATGGCTGCTGAAATTCCCAGCTGTTATCAAGCGCTCCCCTCTCTCCCCTACATTCTCACTAACACGGGATCACATGGCCAGAGTGAAAAATAGATAAGTATACAGATGAAACTATTTATTTAAAAACATGTTACAGGGTCATTAAGTAGTGGATGTTTATGGAGAATAAGGATATCATTTAGTTTCACTTTAAGGACCCGTTCATACAATTGTGGTGTGGTAACTTGCATGATGCAGCGCAACAAGCATCTTTATATCGCAACAAGCATCTTTATAGCGCACTTGCATTGCAACGCATGGCAATGCCGTAACTTTCTTTGTGGTGCTCTGCCAAAAGTGCTGTATGCCCATTGTGGTGTGTTGGGCAGCCCAAGCAAATGAATGTGCTGATTTAACACAACACACAGCGTGCTTTAACCACTTCACCCCCGGAAGGATTTCCCATGTTAGGAAAAGAGCACTTTTTTGCGTTTCGGCACTGCGTTAACTGACAATTGCGCGGTCGTGCGACATTGTACCCAAACAAAATTTGCATCCTTTTTTTCCCACAAATAGAGCTTTCTTTTGGTGGTATTTGATCACCTCTGCCTCATTTCTGATCACCGCTATAAACAAAAAAACAGCGACAATGTTGCAAAAAAAAAAAAACCCCAATATTTCTTACTGTTTGTTAAAATAAATATCCAAAAGAAATATATAAAAAAAACATTGTTTTCATCGGTTTTGGCCGATTTATATTCTTCCTCATATTTTTGGTGAAAAAAATCGCAATCAGCGTATATTGACTGGCGTGCGCAAAAGTTGCCATGTTTACAAATGAAGAGAATTCATTTATGGGGTTTTTTATTTTTTTTATTTTTTTCACTAGTGGTGGTGGCGCCGGCGATCTGCGTTTTTTAGCAGGACTGCGATATTGCGGCAGACATGTCCGCCCCTTTTGACACTTTTTTGGGACCATTGGCATTTATACAGCGATCAGTGCTATGAAAATGCACTGATTACTGTATAAATGTCACTGGCAGGGAAGGGGTTAACCTGCAGGGGGCGATCTAAGGGTTAACTGTGTTCCCTGTGTGTTACTAACTGTTTGGGGGGGCTGGGCTGAGTGGGGGAGGAGAGTGATCGCGGCTCCCACATACAGGAAGCCTGCGATCACATTCTTTCCCCCGTCAGAACGGAGGTCCATGTATTTACATACATGGACCTCCGTTCTGTCACTGCAGGGAGCGATCACGGGTAGCTGGCAGACATCGAGTCCACCCTACCCACTCCCTGGCTCCCCCCGAACACAGTGAGCGCGAGCGCGGCTCTGGTCGTGTGCACTCACGATCTCGCAGCTGCCGGGTGATGGCGGTTTGCGATATCGAACCACTTTGCCGCTGTCAGACGATGGCGGGTGGTTGGCAAGTGGTTAAAGCGTTACTAAACCCAGGACCCTGAATTCACTCTATCTGGTCTCCCACAGTACACAGAACCTGGAAATGCAATAGTTTCAGTAACTATGAACTGCTAAATACCTTTTCTCATCAGCAGTATATACAGTAGCAGTCTTGTGACTTCTATCAGTGTGCAGCAGAACACTGGTTAAAGCTTGTAGGAGGAGTTTTAATTCTCCCCTGATAGTCTTATGAGGCTGCAGGACCCCTGACCCTCTGTCTGGACAGTGCTGATTGGCCCTGTGCTGATCACATGATCCTCCCAAGAAAAAACAAAACTCTCTAGCAATACACACCAAACTGAGAATGTGCTTGCCCACAAGGCTCGGTTCTAGCAGGAGATGGTTTGGGGACAGTGGAAGAAGGGGCAGATCAGAGAAGACAGGATCGAACAGCCTTTTTACACACAGCAGATTATTAACCCCTTAGGTTCCACAGTGACTATACAAGCTTTACTGCATATACAGATTGATTTTACTTACAAATAGAGCTTTCTTTTGGTGGTATTTAACCACTTCCTTACTGGGCACTTAAACCCCCCTCCTGCCTGGACCAATTTTCTGCTTTCAGCGCTGTCACTCTTTGAATGACAATTGCGCAGTCGTGCGACGTTGTACCAAAACAAAAATTGGCGTCCTTTTTTTCCCACAAATAGAGCTTTCTTTTGGTGGTATTTGATCCCCTCTGCGGTTTTTATTTTTTGCACTATAAACGAATAAAGAGCAACGATTTTGAAAAAAGAACAATATTTTTTACTTTTTGCTATAATAAATGTCCAAAAATAAAAAATAAAAAAACAAATTTATTCATCAGTTTAGGCCGATATATATTCTTCTACATATTTTTGGTAAAAAAAATCGCAATCGGCGTTTATTGATTGGGTTGCGCAAAAGTCATAGCGACTACAAACTATGGACATTGGTTTACGGCGTTTTTATTTATTTATATTTTTTTACTGGTAATGGCGGCAATCTGCAATTTTTATCGGGACTGCGATATTACGGCGGACATGTCGGACGTTTTTGACACTTTTTTGGGACCAATGACATTTATACAGTGATCAGATCTAAAAATAGACACTGATTACTGTATAAATGTCATTGGCAGGGAAGGGGTTAACACTAAGGGGGCAGTGAAGGGGTTAAAAGTGTTCCCTGGGTGTGTTCTAACTGTGGGGGGCGGGGTTGGCAGGGGCATGACAGATCTAACTGATCCCAGTGACGGGGATCAGTAGACCTGGCATGCCCCCCCTCACAGGACGGGGAACCGCCGTGTTTACAACGGTGGTTCCCCATTCCTGCTCTCTGTGAGGAGATCGCGGGTCTCCGGCGGACAGTTTAGAGCAGCACTGTAGCCGTCATTCAGCTATGGCACAGACGTGAAGAAGTTAATCACTACAGGAGTTTGCAGTTTTTGCTAAAAAAACGAAAAAATACCAAAAATTTTGAAAAAAAACAAACTGTTTCTTAGTTTGTTATAAAACTTTGAAAACAGGTAATTTTTCTCCTTCATTGATGTGCGCTGAAGAGGTTGCAGTGATGGGCACTGATTGGTGGCACTGATGGGCACTGATAGGTGATACTGATAGACACCGATGAGGCATCACTGATGGGCACTGATAGGTGGCATTGATGGGTGGCACTGATAGGGGGCACTGAAGGGCATTGGTTGGCAGCACTGGTGGGCATTGATAGGTAGCACTGTGGGCACTGGTAGGTTGCACTGTGGGCACTGGTAGGTGGCACTGGTGGGTACTGATAGGTGGCACTGGTGGGCACTGGCAGGTGGCCCAGCCACGGCTCTCTGTGTAAAGGACCGATGTCCCTCTGACAGAAGCCGGTGATCGGCTTTATTTTTCCCTCACGCTGACAGCTGATCAGGTGGTAAGGGGCCATGCACAAGAATGTGCAGACTGCGCATGCTCGGGAGGAGGTCTATGGAAGCCCTCCCGGCAATTAAGGCCCGTGCTGTAGCCATCTTTCGGCTATAGCGCGGGCGGGAAGACGTTAATGCAAGTCAGGTTAATGTATTTGCAAGAACACAGTGCAGCAGTGTGAATGGGGGGTCTAAGGGTTCCTAAGGACAATTATCATGTTATTTACATTTTGTAGTTTTCTGTATTGTAAGAGTGATTAAACCCTTTGTGATTCATATATATATATGCCCCGCCAGTCACCCTGTGCCCTGTACAGTAGGTGGCCGCCCAGCCAGTGACACTTCCACACATTCTGACTGCTATCAGAACGCACCGTCCTCTCCACTGACACCATCCAGAGATCCTGTAACATCTGGCGGCAGGCTTATTGCAGACAGCACCCGCTGATCAGTGCAGTCAGATCAGTGTGTCCGCCGGCTCTTCACGTGTATAAAATATTTACTGCGTTTTTATTAATACATGACAGAGCTGGGCTTACAGCGCATTCATCTAGAGCGAGGTTACAGCAGGTTTCTAGAAGTGATTTCTATCAGCATGGTCTGAGTAGCAGGTCTCTGCGGAGGCGATCTGTAGGAATGTGTGGAAGAAAATTGAGGGGAAAAAGATTCTGCAAAAGGTAAGATGAGGCCCCCAGTATAAAGATGTAACATTCATACACAAAGGTATAAGCATTGTTATCTTCTTGTATTAAAATGATAGTAAACGCTTGAAAAAAAATCTATTCATCTGGGTATTCTATAATAATCTATACACATCCAAGGGTATATTAAGGGTGTAATTCTGCGCTCCGACAGTCTCTCTATGTGCGTATGGTGGCTGGTGTGTTAGCTGCTCACACAAAGATGTGAATCCACAAACAAAATCGAAACACAGGTAAAAGGGGTGGAGCGCTAACACTTGTATATAATTTAAAATTCCATAGCAATAAAAGCATAACAAGCGTAAAATCCTGATATAATAAGATCTAAGTGTGGTAAATTGATATTAAAGTATATATAAATACTGCTTAGTGGTATATCGTTATACGTCTCAAGGCTGGATCAGCATATACCACATCAATCAACCCAAGCTGTGCAACATCAGATCATACATATGAAACATTCAGCAAGTCCAGATATAAAAAAAAAAAAAAAAGAAAAAAAAAGGGGGGTAAAACTTCTGTACTAATAGTCTATAAGAGCATTCCTAAAACAGATCCTTTGGGTTGTGACTTTCTTCTTAAAAATATCTTGTGCCCTTCTTTATAGACACTTAAGTGATGTTAGCAGGGCATATAATATGGTGACTTTTCATCTGTGATATCACTTCTAGGTGCTCAAGCCTCTCACCTGTAGTGTGCTAAACAAAAGCACATAAAGGTATCGTTGTGTGGTAAGGGATCAGTTCCACCACTAGGGGTCCTCGGTCTCCTATTCCTTCCTCTTGCTTCCTTCTCTACTCATATAAGCTCCATACCATCAGCTATTTCTCTGGGGTCATCTCAGGGGGTTATATGGGGACATACCATCAGCTATTTCTCTGGAGTCATCTCAGGGGGTTATATGGGGACATACCATCAGCTATTTCTCTGGGGTCCTCTCAGGGGGGTATATGGGGACATACCATGAGCTATTTCTCTGGAGTCATCTCAGGGGGTATATGGGGACAACAAACAAAACCTCTCTTGGTGCAAATAACGTTTTAACAAGCGTTTATTAGAAATAAAAACAAGAACACTCACTTTTTAAAACAAATTTCCAGTAACATCTAGGGTACACCTCTCCTGCCGCCCTACGCGTTACGTCACGTGCCTCGTGACTTCATCAAAGGGGATAGCAGGAGACGTGTGGAGGTGTCTTTTTATATCCCTTCGAATTTATCGAGTACCATACAGGGGTATATGGGGGGACTCTCCTGGGGTCTCTTTATCGACTACCATACAGGGGTATATTGGGGGACTCTACTG
>BLSH010076090.1:1300136-1310212 GCA_018402905.1 Glandirana rugosa | reverse complement strand
TTTGTCTTTCATTTTAAACAGATTGGCTTGTTTTACAAGGTGATTGTTTACAATTGCTTTAAGTTTGCCCTCCCCACTGAACACCTCAAATTAAAGTATCCCTAAAGTCAAAACTTTATTTCTCCTATCGTTCACTGACAGACGCAGTTCATCATGACATGTGGGGTTTATGCTTGTCCCACTAGGAGTTAACTAGGCAGGGAAAAGAAACAGCTGGCCCCTCCCATGGGGGCTGTCCTCTCTTCCTACATAAACCCCCTCATAGCATAGCTCTTCAGTTCTTATACCTAGTTTGCAAGGAGTTGACCTGGCTTCCCTTTAGGGGAATTTTGTGGTCCTGTTTGTGACCATTTTTTATTTTTAAGTTTTCTTTTATTTGACTTCTATCAAGACTTTGATCTGCTATCAAGAAGCCGGTCGGGGCATAGAGGGTCCTTGGGCCCTGTACTTTCCCCGACCTGGCCAACTGATGCGAGCCAGTCCCGACGTATGGGGACCCGCCGCATTGTGCCCGTTTCGTGTGGGCGGCCTGGGGTGACCCCCCCTTGCGCCCAGCCCCGGATGCGATTCGGCAAGGGCGATTTTCTGGCCTGCAGCATACTGCCCAAGAGGGGGCGGAAGGTCTGCGACTGGGTGGCTACCCACTGCGCTCGTCGGAGTGGTGAGTGAGAGTTCCTGCCTTTCCCCCCCTTTTAGGGGGCGGAAAGGGGGACCGACGGCCGCATAAAAAAAAAATTTTTCCTTGATGGGTAGCCGCTGGTGGGACGTGTGGAGCTCCCGTTCACCCCCCTTCCCCCCCTTCCCCCCCGCACCGATTGTCTTGGCCGTTTGTTTCGTTTTTCACCGCCATGCAGCGATCAGCCGCCATTTTGCGGCGGACCGCCGCCATTTTGCCGTAGCCGCGGACATCTTGAGCCTATGGGGCTTTCCCTCTAGCACTCAGAGCGGCCGTTTGTGGTACTGCACATTCCCTGAAGGTGTCTTTTGGCCTCTAGTGTTTAACGGCGCCCATTTTGACTGCATACCTCTGCAATACACGTGTCATGCAGCGTTTTTTTCCTTCTCTGTGGAACGGTTATCTGGCGGCGCGGCTCTTCTGACGATACATCCAGAAGTTACAGGCAGCGGAACAGCAAGTATAGCTGGGCTCCCTGTGGGTGCTGGTGGCAGTGGGTGCAGTCCTCCTGGTTTTCCTGGTGCACTGTGGGCGGTGGTGTGCGACAGTGTGGGGGGCCCCATTCTCCTTAGTCCCTGTGTGTCACTAAGAGTGTTTTTCTGGGGGAAAACGATGGCAGATTACACTGCTGACCCTGCTGAGGAGGCATCAGCAGCGGCGCAATCTGTGCAAGGAGCTTTTTTGGACCAGCTGCGGGCGGTCTTTAGCAAATTTCTTCCCCGGGCGGAGGTCGCCCAACAGGCCCCCAAGAAGCGTCCCACTCCTCCTCTTTATTCATCAGGGGAGGATTCTGAGCCGGAAGTGGCCTGGGGGGGTCTCAGAGACCCCAGTGGACCTATCCGATGGGGAACTGAGCCCATCGGACGGCGAAGGGGATCAGGGGGCGGCGGTGGCTGCGCGTGAAAAAGCGTTGGTTGCTACCATTATCGCTGGCATTCACACTAAGCTGCAACTGGGTCAGGATGGTGAATCGCAGTCTGCTGCGTATGTGTGTGGGTCCTCTAGGCCCCCTAGGGCCCCCAAGGCTTATCTCTACAATTAATTTTTTGATCATTTTCTTTATCGTGAATGGCAGCGTCCACAGCACTCTTCTTCGCTGTCAAAACGGTTCGCTGCTCGCTATCCCTTTGAGGAAAGCTTTTTAAAAAAATGGGAATCGCCTGTAGTGGACCCACCGATAGCACGCCTTAGTAAGGCGACGACCATCCCTCTGGAAGGGACTCCTTCTTTTAAGGATCCCGCTGATAGAAAAATTGAGGCGCTTTCAAAATCGCTGTTCCTGGTGGCAGGTTCCGCTGTGCGACCAGCCTTGGCGTCCGCCATGGTGGCGCAACATCTGTCCGAATGTATGGAAGAGCTCTTGAAGGACCTGGAAGGCGGTCGTCTGATGGATGCGCCGCAGAAGGCTGAGTTTTTGCTCCAAGGTTTTAAGTACCTTTGTGATGCGGCCGTTGATTTACTGCCGATGTTATCCAGAATAACGATTTTTGCCGTCATACTCAGACGGATTCTTTGGTTGCGTTCTTGGTCCGGTGACCACGCTTCCAAAAAAGGTCTTGCTGACCTCCCTTTTCAGAGTGGACGTCTATTTGGTCCACGTTTGGATGAAATTATTAAGGACTTCACGGGAGGTAAGAGTACCTTCCTTCCCCACAGGCGTGAGTTTCGCCGTAGACAGGGGCCCCCTCCTTCAGGTCAGAAGAAGTTTTTTCGCGCCTCGGGAGGAAAAGGAAAAGGGACCTGCCCCGGTAAGGACGCTGCAGGGGCCGGGAGACGGCAGTGGCAGCACAAGACCGAAAAGGCAGAGGACAAGTCCTCCTCAGCCTGATGGTTTGCCCCCACCCGGGTTTCGGGTGGGGGGAGTCTTCTGGGGTTCGCAGACCGGTGGCTGGCTCAGGTTTCCGACCGCTGGGTCCGGGAAGTGGTGTCCACCGGGTACAGGATAGAGTTCAGTTCTCTACCCCCAGACAGGTTTTTCCCATCGAATTTAGGGCTCCTGCAGGAACGCCGGGAGGCTCTTTTTGGGGCTGTACAAGCACTCTCAGACCAGGGGGTGATCGTGCCAGTGCCTCCAGAAGAGAAGTTTCGAGGGCTCTACTCGAATCTATTCGTGGTTCCCAAAAAAGGGGGGGGGGGGTTCGGCCCGTACTGGACCTGAAGGCCCTGAACCGGTATGTCAGGGCGTGGAAATTCCGGATGGAATCTATCCGCTCGGTCGTGGCCGCCCTTCATCAGGGGGAATTTCTGGTGTCTCTGGACATCAGGGATGCGTACCTCCATGTACCCATTCATCCACGACATCAGCGCTTCCTACGCTTTGCGGTGGGAGACCTCCATTTTCAATTTGTGGCACTCCCCTTCGGTCTGACCTCAGCACCCCGAGTTTTCACAAAACTGCTAGTCCCGGTGTTGGCGTTGCTACGACAGAGAGGCATTGCGGTAGTAGCCTACCTAGACGACCTGCTCCTGCGAGCAGAGTCCGCCTCGGCTCTGGAGAAGAATGTGGGAATCACAATGACCTCACTGCAGGACTTCGGCTGGTTGATCAACCTGCAGAAGTCGTCGGTCCCTCCGTCCCATCGCCTGGAGTATCTGGGTCTAATTCTAGACACAGTGCAGGCGAAGGTGTTCCTCCCTCCGGCCAAGTTGCTGTCTCTGCAGTCGGCAGTACGCACCCTGTTGTCGCACCGTCGGTCTTCATTACGGTTCTGTATGCGGGTGCTGGGGCTCATGGTCTCGTCGTTCGAGGCAATACCATTCGCCCAGAGTCACACTCGTCTCCTTCAGCGAGCAATTCTGGCTCGGTGGGACAGGTCCCCTCGGTCATTGGATCTTCTGATCCGTCTGAGCTCCCAGACCAGGGTGTCTCTGACCTAGTGGCTTCGGGACTCGGCCCTGACTCAGGGGAAGTCGTTCCTGCCTCTTCAGTGGGTGATCATCACCACGGATGCCAGTCTTTCAGGCTGGGGAGGGATCCTGGGGCAGCTGTCTGCCCAAGGCCATTGGTCGGCACAGGAAACTCACCTCCCCATCAACATTCTGGAGCTGAGAGCAATCAGATTGTGCCTTTTGGTGCCACTGGACAGTGAGATTGCAGGGTCGTCCGATTCGAATTCAATCGTACAATGCCACAGCAGTGGCGTATGTGAACCATCAGGGCGGCACAAAGAGTCCAGCAGCTGCGGCGGAGGCAGCTCTGATATTACGTTGGGCGGAACGTCACATTCCGGGGATCTCTGCATTTTACATTCTGGGTGTGGAGAACTGGCAGGCGGACTTTCTCAGTCGCCAGACGCTGGACCAGGGAGAGTCGTCTCTCCACCCGGAGGTGTTCAACCAAATTTGCCGTAGATGGGGGACGCCGGACATGGATCTCATGTCCCGGTTCAATCACAAGGTGGAAACCTTTGTGTCCAGAACGAAGGATCCGTTGGCAGTGGCCTCGGACGCTCTGGTGGCCCCCTGGGGCCGTTATCGTCTTCTGTACGCCTTCCATCCGATAAAACTGTTTCCATGATTGATACACAGGATAATGGCGGAGAGGATACCATTAATCCTGGTGGCTCCAGATTGGCCTTGGCGTACTTGGTACGCCGACGTGGTGCAAATGGGGGCAGACGCCCCTTGGCAGCTTCCGCTGCGAGACGATCTTCTGTCTCAGGGACCCATCTTGCACCCTACTTTACTCTCGCTGGCTTTCACGGCTTGGCTATTGAATCCCAGGTGCTGAGAGACAGGGGAGTCGCCGACTCCGTGATCCCTACCTTGTTAAAGGCTCGCAAGTGTACTTCTCGCAAGATTTATCACCGCACCTGGAAGGCTTATATTGCTTGGTGCGAGGCGGAGGGCCATAACCCTCGCTCTTATGTCGTGTCCAGGGTCCTGACTTTTTTACAACAGGGCCTGAACAAAAAACTGGCTTTGAGTACTCTCAAGGGCCAGATATCGGCTCTGGCGATTCTCTTTCAGAGACCTTTAGCTTCACATTCGTTGATTCGTACCTTTGTACAAGGTGTGCGCTAGACGATCGGGTGCGGTGCGGAGGGGAAGGGGGGTGAAGGGGGTGAACAGGAGCTCCACGTGCCCCTACCGGCGGCTACCCAGCAAAATTTTTTTTTTTGGGTCGTCGGTCCCCCCCTTTCCGCCCCTAAAAAGGGAGGAAGGAAGGAAGGAACTCTCACTCACCACTCCGGACGACGCCATGGGTAGCCACCCAGTCGCAGACCTTCCGCTTGGGTGGTATGCTGCAGGCCAGAAAGTCGCCCTTCCCGAATCGCATCCGGGGCTGGGCGTAAGGGGGGATCACCCCAGGCCGCCCGCACGGAACGGGCACCCATTTTGCGGCGGACCGCCGCTATTTTGCCGTAGCCGCAGACATATTGGGCCTATGGGGCTTTCCCTCTAGCGCTCAGAGCGGCCATTTCGATACTGCACGTTCCCTGCAGATGTTTTTCGGTCTCTAGTGTTCAACGGCGGCCATATTGGAATCCCTGCTTATGCAAAAATGTGTCTACAGTTTTTACTTTCACTTTGGAACGGTGTGTGCTCCTGACGGCGCGGCTCTCTGACGATCCTCAGGGTTATGGCAGTAAACAGCAAGTATAGCTGGGCTCTCCTGTGGGTGCTGGTGGCGGCGGGTGCAGTCCTCCTGGGTTCCCTGGTGCACTGTGGGGCGGTGGTGTGCGGCTGTATGGGGGTGACTTTAATTTCTACTATGCATCTATGTGTTACTACGGGAGCTGAACATGCTAGGAGCAATCAGCAGCGGCGCAATCTGCGCAAGGGGCTTTTCTGGACCGGCTGTGGCGGTCTTTAGTGAATTCTCCCCAGGACGGATGTCACCAACAGGCCCCCCGAGAAGCGTCCCCCTCCTCCTTGCTTTTCAAGGGAGGATTCTTGATCTGGAAGGTCCCTCGGACGGAGAAGAGGATCAGGGGATGGCAGCTGCGCCATTATGATTGGTATCGCACTACGATGCGACTGAGCCAGGATGGCGAATCGCTGATTTCTGCGCATGTGTGTGTGGTCCTCCAGGCCCCCTAGGACACCCAAGGCGTACCCACATGATCAATTTCCTGATCACCTTGTTTATTGTAAATGGCAGCATCTGCAGCATTCTTTTAGCGCAGCACAGTGGTGTAGTGGGTAGCACTTGCGCCTGGCAGCATAATGATTGCTGGATCAGATCCTAACCATGACCTGCCTGAGGTTTGCATGTCCTCCCTGTGCATGCGTGGGTTTCCTCCCGGTGCTCCGGTTTCCTCCCACACTCCAAGGGACATAGGTCCAAACGGTTCGCTGCTCGCTATCCCTTGAGGAAAGCTTTTAAAAAAAAATAAAAATGGGAGTCGCCTTGGTGTCCCGCTGATAGCTCGCCTTAATAAGACAACGACCATTCCTCTGGAAGGGGTTCCTGCCTTCAAGGGCCCCGCTGACAAGAGACAGAGGCGCTGTTAAAGTCGCTCTTCCTGGTGGCAGGCTCTACTCTGCGGCCAGCCCTGATGTCCGCCATGGCGGCGCGATGTCTGTCTGAGCGTATGGCAGAGCTCCAGAATATTCTGGACTGCGGCCGCCTGCTGGTTACGCCACAGAGGGCTGTATTTGCTCCGAGGTCGCAAGTACCTCGGTGATGCGGCCGTTGATTTACTGCCTATGTGATCCAGGGTAGCAGTGTTGCTGTATCTTCAGACGGGTACTCTGGTTGCGTTTTTGGTCCGGTAACCATGCTTCCACAGACCTTCAGGGTGGACGTCTATTCGGTCCACGGCTGGGTGAGATCATTAAGGATTTCACCGGAGGTAAGTGCCCTTCTTCCCAGAGCCTGGAGGCGTGAGTTTCGCCGTAGACATGGTAAGGTCTCTGCAGGGGCCGGGTACTGGCAGTGGCAATGCGAAACCAAAAAAGCGGAGGACAAGTCCTCCTCAGCCTGATGGGTTGCCCCCACCCGGAATTCGGGTGGGGGAGCATCTTCTGGGATTCGAAGGCCGGTGGCTGGCCCACATTCCCGATCATTGGGCCCGGGAAGTGGTGTCCACCGGGTACTGGATAGAGTTCAACACTCTACCCCCAGACAGGTTCTTCCCATCAAACTTAGGGCTCCCACAGGACCGCCGGGAGGCTCTTTTTGGGGCTGTCCAAGCACTTTCGGTCCAGGGGGGGATCGTGCCAGTGCCTCCAGAAGAGAGGTTTCAAGGTTTCTACTCAAATCTATTCGTGGTTCCCAAAAAAGGGGGGGTTCGGCCAGTACTGGACCTGAAGGCCCTGAACCAGTATGTCAGGGCGCGGAAACTCCGGTTGGAATCTATCCGCTCGGTCGTGGCTGCCCTTCATCACGTCCCTGGACATCATGGATGCGTACCTCCATGTACCCATTCGTCCACGGCATCAGCGCTTCCTGCACTTTGCAGTGGGAGACCTTCATTTTCAGTTTGTGGCACTCCCCTTCGGCCTGGCCTCAGCACCTCGAGTTTTCACAAAACTGCTAGCCCCGGTGTTGGTGTTGTTGTGTCTCCGACAGAGAGGCATTGCGGTGGTAGCCTACCTAGACGACCTGCTCCTACGAGCGGAGTCCGCTTCGGCTCTGGAGGAGAATGTGAGACTCACAATGACATCGCTGCAGGACTCCGGTTGGTTACTCAACCTGCAGAAGTCTTTGGCCTCTCCATCCCGTCGCCTGGAGTATCTGGGTCTAATTCTGGACACAGAACAGGCGAAGGTGTTCCTCCCTCCAGCCAAGTTGCTGTCTTTGCAGTCGGCTGGTTCTGTATGCGGGTGCTAGGGCTCATGATCTCGTTGTTCGAGGCATTTCGCCCAGAGTCACGCTCGTCTCCGTCAGCAAGCGATTCTGGCTTGGTGGGACAGGTCCCCTCGGTCCTTGGACTTTCGGATCCGTCTGAGCTCCCAGACCAGGGCGTCTCTGGCTTGGTGGCTTCGGGACTCGACCCTGACTCAGGGGAAGTTGTTCCTGCCCCTTCAATGGGTGATCATCACCATGGATACCAGTCTTTCAGGCTGGGGAGGGATCCGGGGGCAGCTGTCTGCCCAGGGCCGTTGGTCGGCGCAGGAGGCTCATCTCCCCATCTTTGTCCTGGAGCTGAGAGCACTCAGATTGTGCCTTTTTTTCACTGGGTGAGATTGCAGGGTCGTCCGATTCAAAATCAATCGGACAATGCCACAGCTGTGGCGTATGTGAACCATCAGGGCGGCACAAGAAGTCCAGCAGCTGCGGCGGAGGTAGCTCTGATACTACGTTGGGCGGAACGTCATGTTCCGGCAATCTCTGCCATTTACATTCCCGGTGTGGAGAACTGGCAGGCGGACTTTCTCAGTCGCCAGACGCTGGACCAGGGAGAGTGGTCTCTCCACCCGGAGGTGTTCCATCAGATTTGCCGCAGATGGGGGATGCCAGACGTGGATCTCATGGCGTCTCGATTCAATCACAAGGTGGAGACCTTTGTGTCCAGAACGAAGGATCTGTTGGCAGTGGCCACGGACGCTCTGGTGGCCCCTGGGGCCATTACCGCCTTCTGTACGCTTTCCCTCCGATAAAAACTGCCTCCGCGATTGATACGCAGGATAGTGGCGGAGGGGATACCAATAATCCTGGTGCTGCCAGATTGGCCTCGGCGCACTTGGTACGCCGACGTGGTGCACATGGTGGCAGACGCCCCTTGGTGGCTCCTGCTGCGAGGCGACCTTCTGTCTCAAGGGCCCATCTTGCACCCTTTACCCTCGTTGGTTTTGACAGCTTAGCTATTGAGTCCCAGGTGCTAAGAGACAGGGGAGTCGCTGAATCAGTGATCCCTACGTTGTGGTAGGCTTGCAAGTGTACTTCCCGCAAGATTTACCACCGCACCTTGAAGGCTTATATAGCTTGGTGCGAGGCGGAGGGTCATAACCCTCGCTCTGATGTCATGTCCAGGGTCCTGACTTTTTTGCAGCGATGCCTGAACAAAAACCTGGCTTTGAGCACACTCAAGGGCCAGATATCGGCTCTGGCGATTCTTTTTCAGAGACCTTGGCTTCGCACTCATTGATTCGTACCTTTGTACAAGGTGTGCGACATGTGGCGCCTCGGGTGAAGGCTCCGAGGGCTCAGTGGGATCTGAATTTGGTGCTTTCTGTACTTCAGAAACCGCCATATGGGAATATCAGGGAGATTTCCTTACAATTGCTGTCGCAGAAGGTGGCCTTTTTAGTTGTCATCACTTCCGCCAGACGGTGTCTGCATTAGCAGCACTGTCGTGCAAGTCTCCCTACCTGGTCCTACATTGGGACAAGGCGGTTTTGCGACCCTCTCCTTCATTCCTTCCAAAGGAGGTTTCTTCCTTTCACATTAATGAAGATATTGTCCTTCCTTCATTGTGCCCTCGTCCGTCACACTCAAAAGAGATTGAGTTGCATACTTTGGACGTAGTGAGGGCCTTACGAGTGTACTTGGCTGCCACAGCTTCTTTTCAAAAAGCTGATGCCTTGTTTGGCTGTCAGAGGGTCCGGGCACAGGGTTGGCGGCCTCGTTGGCTACGATTTCTCGTTGGATCAGACAGTCCGTGACCCATGCCTATTCTGTTCGGGGCAAGGTTCCCCCTTTTTCGGTCACGGCTCATTCTACCCGGGCTGTTAGCACTTCCTGGGTTCTCAGGCACCAGGTCTCGGTGTCGCAGGTGTGCAAGGTGGCCACTTGGGCCTCGGTTCACACTTTCACTAAGTTTTATAGTTTGCTGTGCTTGCATCTTCGGATGCTGCTTTGGCCGCAAAAATTTTGCAGGCGGCAGCATAGGCGCGTCTGGCGCCTCCTTAGAGGTTCAGTTGGGTACTGTTGTTAGCGTTTACCCACCCCTCTTTTTGACACAGCTTGGGGACATCCCCACACGTAATGGAGAGCTGTGTCTGTCAGTGAACGATAGGAGAAAAAGGGATTTTTATTAAAACTTACCGTAAAATCCTTTTCTCTGAGTTCACTGACAGACGCAGCACCCACCCCTCTGTGCTCTGTTCTAGTACGGCTTGTGTACGAACTGAAGAGCTATGCTATGAGGTGGTTTATGTGGGAAGAGAGGATGGCCCCCATGGGAGGGGCCAGCTGTTTCTTTTCCCTGCCTAGTTAACTCCGTCAACAACTAACGAACCAGTCACAAGACCCTAACACGTCACTCTCACGGGAGTCGTGTGTTGAGTACGGTGGTACCTACGTATACACACCGTCATCCCGTAATTTCGGATGAAAAAATGGTGACGTATTTCCCTAAAATAATTTTGAATGGTATTTTAGGAAAAGAGGCTCAAGTGACTGTCTGCGTCCAGAGGTAATGCACACCCCAAATACGACCAGAGTGATCCTCAATTGATCCGTCCCTTTTCTTTGTCGACCGGGGAGGGTACCCCCGGTAGGAGAGAAGGG
>BLSH010076090.1:1249064-1288671 GCA_018402905.1 Glandirana rugosa | reverse complement strand
CGACTTCAAACTGTGACTTCTATTTGTGTCGAAAACTACTATAATATAAATAGAAAACTACCTGTGTTAAAAACACAAAATAATATAAAATGTACAAACCTCGTGACACACAAATAGTAATAAAATAACGACAAATACACGTGACTCTCAAATACAAGTTTACTAAGTGTAAAAGTGAAAAAAGAATACGGTATAATAACAGGATGTTATCTCACTAGTAATGTGGTGTGTCTGTTAGGAGAGCGATTACGGGAGAGGGTGTTCTCTAGTGGAATAGGCGCGAACTAACTAACTGTAGCAGCTAAACCGATTATTTAGATACATATTAATTACATGAACAACATCAATCAAGCGCGGATAAGGTGATCTCTTGTGGGAGAGGGCATTAGCGAGAGGATTGTCTGTGTGGTGTAATGATCACTCTATTGTAGGACAATAATATGGCATAAGAAAAAAGTGAAAATGTGAATCATTTGAACATAAACTCTCAGTGCACATAAACAGCAATAAAATAATGATAAACACACAGTGCTCCAAACATGTAAAATATAATAAAACACAAAAATTGTGTCCATCAAAAGATAAATATAATATCATCAAAAGCTGTGTTTATCTTCAGTGTCAAACTTCAGCGTTCCACCACCAAAAAACACTTAATAGCAGCTTACTATAAACTAAGACCTCAAGTAGTAGCAGGTCTTAGAAAGCTAAATTGCACCAAGGCTCCCAGAGGTATTGTACCCAGCGTCTAAGCTGCTCAAAAACTCCATAAGGGCCAAGGCAGAGAATAGCTGCAACACACCGTGGACCGCAATGCAGGCGTGATTACATCACTGTGGTGCGTTCCAGCCCTCACTCTGGATGGAGGATGATCTCGGATGGCTTCCTCATCATTGACAGCAGCACACACCCAACCCCATGGTGCTTCTCTGCTCAGAGTTTGGCGATCTTGCCCAGAACCTTTTTATTGATGAGCCTGCTTGTTTTTTCAACAATGTTAGTGGCTTACTTTGTAAGTTAATATAATTGTTCTAAAGTCTACACTTAGAGGTCTCTTCCTGTTCCTTTTGTCTCCCTTTTTATCAGGGTCAGCTTCTGCTCCAAGGTTTATCTTGCCCTGACATATAGATGTATTGGACTATCTGTACTATTACTCTATCCTAATTAAAGGAGACTCCATAGGAGTGTTACCATTTATTGACTTGTTGATGTTCCTAGAGTGCTATTCATTGCGCCTATCCTTTGCGTTTACAATAGAGAATAAAGCAGAGAAACGCCATAGTGTAGTAAGAATTAGCAATCAATGTATTTAAAATATAGAGATATTCACATGTAAAAACAAGAAAAGCAGCATATCAGCATAAGAGAACACCGCCACTCAGTTGGAGTTTAGTCACCTCTACTACAGTGATCACTGCTATCTTCCGACTCCTGTGCCAAGCAGCTTCCCTGCTGCATAGTGAACACAGGGGGTCACTGAGTCAGGAAAAAGCCCATATTCCTACCGCACACATTCCTGGAATAAGCTCATAGAGTATTGGGTGCTGTAGCGACAGCCAGTTGGATACTGGAACCTATGCGATATGTAGATATTCGCCAGCACACCAAGGATCATCAATTTCATCCAAACGATCATCCTTTGAATAAAACACCATTTGGACTAAATTGATGATCCTCGGTGTGCTGGCTATCTACATAACTCACTCAGCATAGGCACTATTCACAAAACACCTTGCATGTCCATCAATGAATGCAAAGCGTTATCCGGTTAGACAAGGTGGAGATTGTGACCTTTCTAGAAAATTTGACTGATTGCATGAGGTGGAAAACCTCGTGCAATCAGTCAAATTTTCTAGAAAGTTCAAAGGCAGAGTGATTAAAATATAATTTATGGAAAGGAAAACATTGCAAGTACTTCATCTTTGTATTTTTATATGCCTAAAGGGGTTGAGAACATAATATGTAGGTAAACTCTAAAAATGTACTTATTTTAATTGATCCATTTGTATACCTCACAACTTTTTGAGATGGCAATGAGGGACACCTATTAGCAAAAGTATGTAGGCATAGGACACACCCACTGCCACACCCCCTTAAAGGAGAATTATACAAAAAATAATGATTGGTTAAACCCACAAGTGTTTTTTTTTATACCACTACTATTCCTTTATATTGGTTTTTAAAATTTAAAAATGCAGCAATTTAGAAATTGGATGAAAGGTTTAGCATTATAAAACACTTTTTGATGGATAAATAGTGTATTTTATATACAGGTATATGCATCAGACCAAAATGAGGGACACACAGGGGTTGATTTACTAAAGCTGGAGAGTGCAAAATCTGGTGCAGTTCTGCACAGCAACCAATCAGCTTCCAGGTTTCTTTGTCAGAGCTTAATTGAACAAGCTGAAGTTAGATGCTGATTGGTTAGCATGCACAGCTGCACCAGATTTTGCACTCTCCAGCTTTAGTAAATCAACCCCATAAAGAGCAATGAGGGACAGAGGGACATTCCAAATCAGGGACAGTCCCTCGAAATCAGAGACAGTTGGAAGCTATGCATTTGGACCATTGAAAGCATTTTGTTATATCTGTTCAATAAGTGCAAAATAAATCTAGTGCTATCTTATGAACTCTGGAGTCCTATGTCAGGCTACGTTACTAGCCCTGCTCCCAATGTTTCTGAACTGAGGAGAGGAGGAAGTGTTCAATAGCCCTAACACCTTCCCTTTCCTGGGGTGACAACACTGCACCTACATAGACACAATACAGTCAATAAACATGCTAGAGCTGAAAAAGTGTTACTGCCAGTATCACTAATGGTAAAAATAAAAGCTTGAAAAATTAAAAACTGCACATCCAAGGCTGCAATGTATTTGTTTATGGGTTTTAAATACACTTTCAAGTACACATGTTGCTTTTGTCCATTATGAAGGCTCTCATATACATTGAATTAGAAAGCTATTAGTTTGCACGCTCTTTATACATCGTGCTGATTGACAATTCAGCTAACACCAGAACAAAGCATGAAAAACTCTAATTGCTCCATGGGACTGGAGGGTTTTTTTTTTTATTTAGTTCTGCTCAGGTTTGACAAACCGAGGAGGAGGGATGAGACAACATTACCATTTTGTACCTGACCATTAAATGCATAGAAAAGCCATAAATAATTTTATATTCAAGGCAGAATAGGTTCAGTTTTTCTATATAACAATGTAGTCAATTAGTGTGCTCTTTATAAGATACAAATGGTGGAATATATATATAAAAAAAGATAAAGTATCATTCACTGAAAGTGCTTTTTTTTATAGAAGGCACATTAGTAACAGAGGTAACACAAATGTGACTACAATTACTGCTAAATTCCGATGGGAAGCCTTTAATAGGCCTTCTTGATTTCTTAAGCAATTTGTGATAACACCTCACCGGCTAATATTTTGACCTATGAAGCCTTAGCGCATTGATCGGTCACTTCACTTAGACAGACGCTGCAGGACAAGTCCTGTATATTTTATGAAGAGAAATCATCTGTAAGTGCGCTGTTGAATAGAGAAGCGAAATTTGCTAGAATATCCATTGATCAGTCGACCTTTACACACAATTGTGGATTTAAATGGAACATCAGCTTGAATTACAGTGAATAGTGGGGAGTTACAATAATGTGGAATCTGAGCCATCTTTACTAAGCACTAGAAGTGCATGATTACCCATTATTTCACAGGCTGTGCTCTATGCGGTAATCCGCAGTTTTCTTTCTAAATGCATTTCATTTCAGGATTGTCTGACACAATTTATCTATATGCATTACAGTAACTTGCCATTATATACGGCTCTGATGGAGAAGATGTATTTGCACAGTATCACATGTTAAGTTGCTGGCAGGTTAATAAATGGACTATTTGTATTTTTCAAAACCCCACATAACATGACCCGTTATGATTTTAGCAAAACTTCAATCTCTTTTGTCATGAAAATGTATTTTATTTATTTATTTCAGGTACTTATATAGCGCTGTCAATTTATGCAGCACTTTACATATACATTGTACATTCACATCAGACCCTACCCTCAAGGAGCTTACAATCTAAGGTCCCTAACTCGCATTCATACACATACTAGGGACAATTTAGATGGGATCTAATTTACCTACCAGCTTGTCTTTGGAGTGTGGGAGGAAACCGGAGTACCTGGAGGAAACCAACGCAGGCACAGGGAGAACATGAAAACTCCAGGCAGGCAGTGTAGCAACAAATGTGTCTAGCTATCATTTATATGGACCGAAAATTGATTCAAGATTTTTTACCTGTATGTGCCCATTTCGTATGGTGCAATAGGAAACTCCCTGCCACCCATGTTATATCTTTAGAGAAGCCCTATGAAATGCATGGTTGGGTTAACCAATGATTCAGGTAAAGTACCATAGGTATTTGGAAGGGTTGCACCGATACCGGTATTGGTGCAGATACAAAGTATTTGCACAAGTATCGGTACTCGTGCAAATGCACCCATACTTACTGGCTCGGTTTTTTCAGCTGTCAGCGGGACAGTTGTCCCGCTGACAACTGAAATGTACACAAAAGAATGCAGCAATTATTGATTGTTAAGGAGCCGGGCCGCTACATCCTTAACAACAGATGAATCATTCATCTGTCAGTGGGCTTCCGCTGACAGATAAATGTGATTAGAACCAGGGGCAGCTGCTGCTAGGGCTCCATGTAGGATCAGAGCGCTCTCCTGCTGGGTCTCCACTCCATCCCCAGCATGCAGTGCTGCACAGGCACGAGAGAAGAGAGCCAGGATGAAGAGAAGCCAGCAGCTGGATGTGTGGCATGAGGAAGGGAACTGTGAAGTGGGTCCAACCAATGCCCAGCATGGAATTCCTACTTGCCATGATATCACCATCCTCCACCTCCTCCCAGACTGTTGGATCTATTGCGGGAGGACAGGCAGGAGCGCTGCTCTTCTTCAGCTGAGGTTACCTCTTCCCAGGTAATGGAAGGAGAATAGGCAGCATGGCAGCACATCGCACATAGATCTTCAGCAATAGAGCAGTAGATAGTACAGTGGGGAGCTGGTGTGCAGGGGAGGTACAGTAAAGAACAGGTATGTAGGAGGTACAGTGGGGAAAAGGTTTGTGTGTGGGGAGGGGGGGTTATGGCTGGTAAGGGGGGTTAAGGGGGTACAGTGGGGAACAGGTGTGCAGGAAGGGGGAAGACAGTCATTCAGGGTGGTAAAATGGGGAACAAGAGTGCAGGGGGGCACAGTGGGCACCTGGGAAATAAGTATCGGTAATTGGTATCAGCGAGTACTTAATAAAAAAGTATCGGTACTCATTGCTAAAAAAGTGTTATTGGTGCATCCCTAGTATTTGGCTTGAAGAACAATATAACTTGTTAAAAATATCTCTGAATTAAAGCATTGTCCATCCAGTCCTTAGATCTTCACCACTCCCTTATACAACACAGTCGGGTGGATGACACCATTCTTTTTGTTATAGCTAGGGAATATAGCTGTATCGCTTGTTTTTATATGAGTACCTCTCTATTTTAAATAAATTGATTGTATATTCTTACTACACTATGGAGTTCCTCTGCTTTACTCTCTACATTGGCTACTCTATGGCTTGACCTGACTGGATCTCAGCCTTACCACTCCCTCTCCCAGGGTGGGATCTGCTGTAGAGAAGATTGCAAGTCAAATTCATGTGGTTACACTGATTGCATTTAAAATAGCACATTAAGACCTTATGCACATGTTCATAAAAATGCTGCTTTTACAGGCATTCAGCTTAAAGTGTTACTAAAGTCAAATTTTTTTATTACATTTTTTTATTCAAATAACAAACATGTTATACTTACCTGCTCTGTGCAGTGGTATTGCTCAGAACAGCCCCGATCCTCTTCTCGGGTCTCCGGCATGGATCTTGGCTCCTCCTCTTCTTCTTAGGGACTGCTATAGCCAGCCGCGCTCCATAGACTTACACAGCAGGGACTAAGGCAACCCCCCCATCCTTCTGATGCACTTTACTCCTTATGAGGTTTAAATGATCTGTAAGGAGTGAAACGCATCAGGAGGAGGAGCTCTTGGAGATGCAAATATTGACTAATAGTTAATAAAAATCAGGGGCGTAACGATAGGGGTTGCAATTGCAACCGGGCCCCGTGCTCCAGGGGGCCCGTATGCTTCCCTTGTACACCTGGATAGGAGGGATGGTGGGGGCGGCATTTAGAGGAACCAATCTCCTCCCTTTTCCTCCTAATGGAGGGGATTGGTTCCTCTATATGCTGCCCCCGCAGCCCCTCCTATCCAGTTTACTTGTCTTCTGCTGTTCCCAGGGTCCCTGTGTGCTTCCCTGGTCCCCCCACAAAGCTGCTGTCTTCCCCCCTCCTCTCTCCTGCCAGCTGCTGTAGATGTGTCATGATGGAGATATGGGACTGGGTCAGTAAATTTGTAATTTACCGGCTCCTTCCTTTTCTGAATGGACAGAGTCAGTGATTGGTACCAATTGGTTCATTCATAACTGAAGCATAGTAAACTATTTTTTACTATTCTTCCATTTCTGAATGAATGGGAGGCTCGGTACTCAACTATTCCTGTCCATTCCTGTGCAGCTGAGGCTACACAGATGGAGATTGAGAGCTGAGGTTTGTTTATACCCCTGATATCTCATCAAAGCCCCTCAACAGAACTCCTAAAAAAAAATTGTAAAAAATAATAAAAATAAAATTGCAAAAGAAATAAACTGAAATTGTAAAAAAAGAATTACATTAAAATAAAAATTAAAAACTACTGGCACGAGTGAGGGAACTGTCAGGATTGCGAAGGTTGCAATTGGCCCTGGCATTTCACCACCGTGGGGAGGCCCGAAGATGGCAGTAAGGGGACCTGCTGCAGAACTTGTGAAAGGGTGCTGCTGCGGGACCGTAATAAAGGGACCCGCAATGGGAGTAAAGGGCCCCAGGATCAGCGACAAGAGGGAAGGGCCCTGGCCAGGGCTCAGGGGGGCCCTTCATAATTTCTTGCATCGGGGCCCTGAAGGTTCTAGTTACGCCTCTGATAAAAATGATTGTTCATAGTTACATTTTACTGATGTAAAAAAAAAAATTGAGAGTTGCAATTATTTGGATTTTTTTTTATATCTTCCTGGCATTCAGTAATTAAATACTATTAGGGAAGCATGTATGCTTAACGTAGAAATAAAAAGGCAAAACAATAAATGTACTTTAAATGCTGCCTTCCCATTGCTCCTCATTGGCTCCGCATACATTTTAGCATAAATTGCAATGGAAATAGCATTTTTTCATATTTTTCTATGTGGCCATGTGACTGCAAATCTCCAGCTTCTCAGTATTAACATGGGGCTAATAGAAGGGAGCACTCTCTCCAATGTCTAGAGCAGGGGTGTCAAATTCAATTTAATCTTTGGCCGTATCAGCATTATGTTTGCCCCCCAAAAGGTTGGTTTTATCTGTAAGAGTATATCAATTTATCTAGGGCTTGTTTTCTCAGAGAGCAGGTGCAGGAACTCAACCACGCCCACCCCCACTGAACCACATCACACAGTGGGTGTACCAAATTGCAACAGTGGGTGGATCTTAAAGGGGTGTCCTATGCACAGAGTGCAGGGTTCAGGAGTGCGCTACGTACACTGGGAAGAGTTCAAGGGATACACTATGTACAGAGTACAGGGTTCAGGTGTGCACTGTGTACAGAATGCAGGGTTCAGGGGAGCAATGTGTACAGAGTGCAGGGTTGAGGAGTCCATACATACAAAGTGCAGGGTTTTAGGGTTCAGCTCTCTTTCACAAGATGTCCACATCTCACTTTCATCCCTCCTTGGCTCTGACCTCTGCACCACTCTCCCCATCTCTCACCTCTGTACATATCCCCCTCCACAGCCTTCACCCCCGCAAAAGCTTCCTCACATCTCACCTACCTGGCCCATCTCTAGTACCTCCTGGCAATGTAGGTGGCTCCGCCTCTCTTTCTCACTTCCAGGGAGATCGTTGGTCCCACACATGTGGCCTAGAGAAGTGGATTATGATGGGTGACATGACTGCTGTATGGAATTTAGCCCCATTATCGACCAATTTACAGAGAGGAGCCAAAACTTTGCTGTCAAGTGACCATATAGAAATATTTGTTAATCCTCTAAAATATCTCTGTTTAAATGTGAATTATTGGGTTGGTTAATGTGTGATATATATTTTATGACTACACAGAATCTATGAGCGCTCTACGTAAAAGGAAAACAGATAATGATAGTCTGGAATCACATACATGGGTGATAGTTGTTAACCATCCCTGATATTTTGCATTGATTCATTTCAATATGAACCCAAAGGAAATATTCATACATTGTTATTTTTTCCTTACTTGTATACCACTATCACTAAAACTGCCAATAAAAATTACTGGAAAAAAAAAGTACCTTGATAAAAAGGTATTTATGGTACAATTTATGGTAGCATGTAGGCAGGTTAATGTGGAGCAATGGGGAAAGCAATTTAAAGTAGGTTTATTCTAGCATTTCCTTCTACTTTAACTCTCCTGCTGCCCATGGTACTCATCGCTGTCTTCTGGCAGAGAAATGGTACCCTGAAGTCCATCAATATACTAACACCTCTGGGGGTCTCCCACAGCCCTCAGTGGTTCTTCCTCCTGAGGAACAGAGGATACCATATGTAGGGAAATCAGAGATAGATACCAGTGAGAGTTGCTGGTGGACAGTTCTCTGCAAAGGAGCAGCATTGAAAGGTACGGGTAATAGGCTTGTTACAGTATCTCACAAAAGTGAGTACACCCCTCATATTTTTGCAAATATTTTATTATATCTTTTCATGTGACAACACTGAAGAAATTACACTTGTAAAGTAGTGAGTGCACAGCTTGTATAACAGTGTAAATTTGTTGTCCCCTCAAAATAACTCAACACACAGCCATTAATGTCTAAACCACTGGCAACAAAAGGGAGTACACCCCTAAGTGTAAATGTCCAAATTGGGCCCAAAGTGTCAATGTTTTGTGTGGCCACCATTATTTTACAGCACCGCCTTAACCCTCCACCAGAGCTTCTCAGGTTGCCACTGGAGTCCTTTTCCACTCCTCCATGAGGACATCACAGAGCTGGTGGATGTTAGAGACTTTGCCCTCCTCCACCTTCCGTTTGAGAATGCCCCGCAGATGCTCAAGAGGGTTTAGGTCTGGAGACATGCTTGGCCAGTCCATCACCTTTACCCTCAGCTTCTTTAGCAAGGCAGTGGTCCTCTTGGAGGTGTGTTTGGGGTCGTTGTCATGTTGGAATAATGCCCTGTGGCCCAGTCTCCAAAGGGAGGGGATCATGCTCTGCTTCAGTATGTCACAGTACATTAGCTCCTCAGTGCCGGCAGCACTCATGCAGCCCCAGACCATGACACTCCCACCACCATGCTTGGGCAAGGCACACTTGTCTTGCCCAAGACACACTTGTCACCTGGTTGCCACCACACACGCTTGACACCATCTGAACCAAATAAGTATATCTTGGTCTCATCTGACCACAGGACATGGTTCCAATAATCAATGTCCTTAGTTAGACTGCTTGTCTTCAGCAAACTGTTTTTGGGCTTTCTTGTGCATCATCTTTAGAAGGGGCTTCCTTCTGGGACAACAGCCATGCAGACCAATTTGATGCAGTGTGCGGCGTATGGTCTGAGCACTGACATGCTGACCCCCCACCCCTTCAACCTCTGCAACAATGCCTGCAGCACTCATATGTCTATTTCCCAAAGACAACCTCTGGATATGATGCTGAGCATGTGTTCTCAACCTGTTTGGTCGACCATAGCGAGGCCTGTTCTAAGTGGAACCTGTCCTGTTAAACCGATGTATGGTCTTGGCCACTGTGCTGCAGCTCAGTTTCAGGGTCTTGGCAATCTTCTTATAGCCTAGGCCATCTTTATGTAGAGCAACAATTCATTTTTTCAGATCCTCAGAGAGTTCTTTGCCATGAGGTGCCATGTTGAACTTTCAGTGACCAGTATGAGAGAGTGAGAGCGATATCACCAAATTTAACATACCTGCTCCCCATTCACACCTGAGACCTTGTAACACTAACGGGTCACATGACACTGGGGAAGGAAAATGGCTAATTGGGCCCAATTGTTGCCAGCGGTTTAGACATTAATGGCTGTGGGTTGAGTTATTTTGAGGGGACAGCAAATTTACACTGTTATAAAAGCTGTACACTCACTACTTTACATTGTAGCAAAATGTCATTTTTTCAGTGTTGTCACATGAAAAGATAGAATAAAATATTTACAAAAATGTGAGGGGTGTGCTCACTTTTGTGAGATACTGTAGGTATTCAGCCTTTTCTTTGCAGGTATGGGCTTTCATTGAGAACATTTTATAACACTAGAGGGTCTCTTTAAAGCTGAACTGCAGACATATAATTAAGACAAAAATCAGTGCAGCTCTGAATTAATTAACCACTTGCCGACTGCGTAGAGACTATAAGTGGGGACAGTGTGGCTCTGTTCCGCAAATCACCACTTATAGTGGTCACTCGTGGGCATGACAGCTAGGGGGCGAGCATGCCGCACGCTCCCTGAGCGGGGCCGCGGGTCGGGCGGACTCAATGTCCGCCGGCGACCCGCAATGGCCTATGACAGAGCCAGAATGGGGAACCGCCAATGAAAACACGGCAATTCCCCGCTCTGACAGGCGGCATGTCGAGATCTACTGATCCCTGTACTCGGGATCAGTTAGTTCTCTGGTGCCCCTGGCAGCCCAGCCCCCACACAGTTAGAACACATACAGGGAACACAGTTAACCCCTTCACTGCCCCCTGCAGGTTAACCCCTTCCCTGCCAATGACATTTATACAGTAATCAGTGGATATTTAAATTTCTGATTGCTGTATAAATGTCATTGGTAGAGTTGAGCGAACCCGAACTGTAAAGTTCGGGTCCGTACCGAACATTGGGGTGTCTGTGACCCGGACCCGAACACGGACATTTGAAAAAAAGTTTGGGTTCGGGTTCTGGGTTCGGGTATTTGATCACGCATGTTGAATAGCTGCAGGGCAGCCACTCAACAAGTGTTTCACTGTTTTGCCCTTAGAAGCCTTCACAGCCATGCCTACTAATGGTATGGCTGTGATTGGCCAGTGCATCATGTGACCCAGCCTCTGTATAAGCTGGAGTCACGTAGTGCTGCATGTCACATGCTCTCAGGCTAGTGTAGGGAGAGGATGCTGCCGGCGCTGTGAGGGACAGATTGCAGATATTAATAACATCTCATCCTGCATTACAGAACAAACTGATTCTTGACTAGGTAGAGATTACTAATACTGCTTTGAGGGACAGATTGCAGATCTCATCCTTCATTACAGAACGATCTGATTCTGGACTAGGTAGAGTCTACTGCTGTAAGGGACAGATTATTGTTCTAAAATCATCACCTACACCTATAAGGTCAGGTTCCTGCTGTTGCTGTAAGGGACAGATTATTGTTCTAAAATCATCGCCTACTCCTATAGGGTCAGGTTCCTGCTGTTGCTGTAAGGGACAGATTTTTGTTATAAAATCATCACCTACTCCTATAGGGTCAGGTTCCTGCTGTTGCTGTAAGGGACAGATTATTGTTCTAAAATCATCGCCTACTCCTATAGGGTCAGTGCCACGGTCACGGCCTAGTCAACCTCTAGGCTCCTACTCCACATCCACCCTCCTTCCCATTTTTATCTTTTTCATATGATTTTAAGTTATTTTCCCTATTCCCATTTTCTTGTAGGGCACTTGTCCTTCTCTTACCCCCATTTTACTTCCTTTTGCAGCCCTCTAGCACTTGCCAGGACTTTTTTACAGCCATTTTTGTGCCGAAAAGTTCGGGTTCCCATTGACTTCAATGGAGTTCGGGGTCCGGGGTAAAGTTCAGGTCAAGTTTGGTACCGAACCCGAACTTTTTCGCGAAATTCGGCCGGACCCGCCGAACCCGAACATCCAGGTGTCCGCTCAACTCTAATCATTGGTCCCAAAAAAGTGTCAAAAATGTCCGCAGATCACCGCCATTACTAGTAAAAAAAAAAATTGTAAAAACGCCATAAATTAATTCTCATGGTTTGTAAACGCGGCTACTTTTACGCAAACCAATCAATAAACGCTGATTGTGATTTTTTTTTACCAAAAATATGAAGAAGAATATAAATCGGCCCAAACCAATGAATACATTTGTTTTTTAATATTTTTTTCGGGTTTGTATTTTAGCAAAAAGTAAGAAATATTGTTTTTTTTTTTTTGCAAAATTGTCGCTCTTCTTTTGTTTATAGCGGTGATCAGAAATGACGCAGAGGTGATCAAATACCACCAAAAGAAAGCTCTATTTGTCGGGCAAAAATGACGCAAAGCAATGCAGTGCCGAATCGCAAAAAGTGCTCTGGTCCTAATGTGGGAAATCCTTCCGGGGCTGAAGTGGTTAATACATCGATAAAATGTAACTATGATCAATGATTGTATTGACCATAAGTCATACTAAAAATAGTGAACCTTTTATTATGTACATATTATAAATTCTCAATTAAAACACATGTAATATTTGCTGATCAAAAATTGTATATCTCTAGAAGGGCTCTGATATTTTCTCATTTTTCAAGTAAGGGTAAGTACAGGCTATAACTGTATGTACACTATATTACCAAAAGTATTGGGACACCTGCCTTTACACGCACATGAAGTTCAATGGCATCCCGGTCTTAAGGCCCATACACACGGTCCAATTATCATCTGACCGTTAGAATGCTCAATTCGAAAGCCGATTTTCATTTATCGTCCAACAAAAGCTGGATGAGCCGACTAGAAAACCTTTATTAAGAATATTTTTGGCAAGAAACGGCGCTGCCCAAAAAAGTGCTAAATGCAAATTGAAAACATATGAGAAAAGATATGGTGTATGATGTGAATTAATGTGACTGGCTGCTGCCAAACCAAAACCCTGAAAGGGTTAAGAGTGTAGGAAAAATAAAATGGTAAAAAGGGGGCGCTGCCAGGGAAGTGTTAGTGCAAGGTATATTTCAATAATCTCAGACAGGTGAATAAGGTGACACCTTAATAGGATAGTAGGATAATAATATATATATACGACTAGCTACTGCCAAACCAAACCCGGATTGGGTAAAAAGTGAATCAAGGAATACAAAGTGGTAAAAAAGCGCTGCCAGAGAAATGCTAAGTGCTAAGTGCAAGGTAATTAGAATGACACACTGAAGATATAAAAATGTTGTATATAATTGATTAGTAATGGACCTTATAAAAACGTACAAATGCCATAAAATATATAAGCTAAACCACACTCAGCCCAGCGCCATGGAGAGTGTATATAAAATCCTTTATCAACGTAAGTATATTGGAGTGTGGGGCTCGTTCCGTCCCTGCCTTCCGTGCTGGGTCCCAGGTGCAGGGAGAGCTGATAAGTGCCCCGCTAAATCCGTATGTTTCCCGCTATGCAAATACCAAATAAACAAAAAACCGGAGAGGACAAAGACATATGCTGCTTCTCCTATATATCCGTGGGCATTATAAAGCCCATAATACTTGCAGTTGAGTAGAGAAGTCAGATAGTAAGCTTCACTCGTTCCGCCGCACAGATGCAGACGGAGAAATCCCAAAGAGTTCTCGTGTCAACGGTGGTGGGTGTGTGTCGTGACGTCTCAGGCTCCTCTTACGCGTTTCGTCATCTGACGTCTTCGGAGGCGACGCCATTTTGCTACACCCATGGGCTTATATAGCCCTAATGTCAAACCGGCCACCAATCACTCATTAACAGCGGCCATCTTTAGGGAGATCAGTATAAAGGCTTGTAATCATCATCCTTCAAACGTGCATATAAAGCCTTTTATGTGTCGAAAAATGATTAGATCCCTATTGTTAAAAACCTTTTATTATAAGACGTAAATGTATAAAATGATTTGTTATGTAAAAACAACAATTGAAAAATGTAAAAAGTATGGGTATATGTATATGTGTAAAAATATATACGGATGAGAATTCAGATGAATGTTCAAAAAACTGACAGCAATCAAGGAGGGGAATACGCTTATTAATGGTTAGCAAAAACAATGAATATATATGTGTATAGAAATTGTATGAAATACAAATAAAAATAAAAATAAAAAATAAAAATAAAAATAAAAGTAAAAATAAAAATAAAGATGAAAATAAAAATAAAAATAAAAAATAAAAATAAAAGTAAAAGTAAAAATAAAAATAAAGATGAAAATAAAAATAAAAATAAAGATGAAAATAAAAATGAAAATCAAAATAAAAATCAAAATAAAAATAAAAATAGAAATAAAAATAAAAATAAATTGAAAATAAAAATAAAAATAAAATAATGAAAACAAAAATATATACATTTTAGACTGTGAGGGTACCAGCTTCTGTAAGATAGAGATGCCATGAAGAGACATATGGAGGATAGGCAATTCCTGTGAATAGGTGATGTCCATAAGTAAATAATCTCAGGTGCTAGATGTATTGTCGAAGGTGTGGATTTTCCATTAATAATTAGTGAGAAAGCAGTTTAAATCAATGTCAACGTTTAGGCCATCTGGCCTCAAAGTATTCAAAATATAAATCCATTTTGTTTCTTTTTTGAGATAGCCACGGTTCTATTACCCCCTCTCCAATTTTCTTTAATATGATCTATGGCATAAAATGTTGCCAGTGAGGGGTTCCTATTATGCTTGTCTCTGAAATGCTTGGACAAACTATGGTTTTTAAACCCTTTTCGGATGTTCCTGACATGTTTGCGTAGTCTTACATATAGTGGTCTTGTGGTCCTACCCACATATTGAAGACCACACGGGCATTCAACGACATATGTGACAAAGGAGCTGTTACATGTGATTAGTTGATTTATCTTGTATTCTTTTCCAGTAACCTGAGAAATAAAACTCTCCTTTTTTCTCGGTTGTTTTGAGGTGGATCTGCATGGAAGACACTTCATGCATCTAAAAAACCCTTTCAAACCTGGAAACAGTTTAGTTTCACTGGGAGGATCCAAGGCATTATGTACAAGCCTGTTTCTAAGGTTTGGGGCCTTCCGGTAGATGAAACTGGGTTTATTGGGTAGAAGATCTTTTAGAGTACGATCTAATCGTAAAATAGGCCAATATTTTCTGACAATCTTTTCCACTGATTTATAGTCTCTGTTAAAGCCTGTGAGGAAAGCATATTCTGTATTCTCATTTTTCCTAGGTCTTTTCTCAAATAGAGATGTTCTATCTAGCTGTCCAATTTGATCTCTCAGTGTGTATAGGTCCTTCTTTTTGTATCCCTTTTCAGAGAATCTGTTAATAAGAGTATTGGCTTGATCGTGATAGTCTTCATACTTTTTGCAATTTCTTCTAATTCTAATGAATTGTCCTTTAGGGACATTGTTGATCCACCTTGGGTGGTGGCAACTTTTGGTGGAAATGTACCCGTTTCGGTCCGTTTTTTTAAAGAAAGTCCTCGTGCCCAGGTCCTCTCCGTCCTTAAATATCTGTAGGTCCAAGTAGTCAATTATCCCTTGATTCCATGTCCCCGAAAAAGTGATACCGTATTTGCTGTTATGGATCTCCTTCATGAACTCCTTTAGTTCAGTCTAGTTTCCGCTCCAAATCATGACAATGTCGTCTATGTACCTTTTGTAGAATTTCATTTGTGGTCTGTATGTGCTGTAGATCTGTTCCTCTTCCCACTTACTCATAAATACATTCGCCACGCTGGGTGCATATTTAGCACCCATGGCTACTCCTTTCCTCTGTGCATAATAGGTCTTATTGTACCAAAAATAATTGTGGCTCATGGCTAAATCAAGCCCTTCTTTTAGATACTGTATCTGCTCTTGCTTTAGTTCAGTAAAATTCTGCAGAGCCCACTCTGCCGCTTCCAACCCATCCTTTTGTTTGATGTTTGTGTACAGGGCATTTACATCTATTGTGACCAGCCAATCATCCTTCCCTATCTTGATTCCTTTTAGTTCTTCCATTAAGTGACCACTATCTCTCAGATATGATTTCCCTTTGTCCACTGTGGGGCTAAGGAATGTGTCCAGATATTCCCCCAATCTGGAGAAAAGGGAGTTCACCCCACTGACAATGGGTCTCCCTGGAGGCTTGTTCTGACTAGACTAGAAAACCTTTGTCTACCGACAAGGCATTGTCCCATTTTCGGCTCGTCTGTACAGAAGTTGGACAAACAAAAGTTGAAAGTACAAACACGCATGTTCAGAACTCAGGAGCGAGCCAGAAGTGTTAGGTTGTGTAAACACGAAATCAGCGGAAGGGGCCCAAAGGGTGACACACGAAAACTGAACTTCCTCTTTATACGCTCGTAGCATGTCACTATGTTCGCCTTCGTCGGACGAAAATTTTACTAACATCCTTATGTTAGACAAAATCACGGACAGCCGATTTTGGGAAAATTGGATGTGCGGTTGTACGACAATTGCAGCGAGGCTTTAGTCTGTAGGGTTCATTATTGAGTTGGCCCACCCTTTGCATCTATAACGGCTTCAACTCTTCTGGGAAAGCTGTCCACAAGGTTTAGGAGTGTGTCTATGGGAATGTTTGACTATTCTTCCAGAAGCCCATTTGTGAGGTCAGGTACTGATGTGGATGAGAAGGCCTGGCTCGCAGTCTCTGCTCTAATTCACCCCAAAGGTGTTCTATCAGGCTGAGGTCAGGACTCTGCGCAGGCCAGTCAAGTTCCTCCACGTCTTTATGGACCTTGCTTTGTTCATCATTTTATGGAGGGGGGATTATGGTGTGGGGTTGTGTCTCAGGGGTTGGGTTTGGCCCCTTAGTTCCAGTGAAGGGAACTCTTAGGCTGAGTTCACACCTCTGATGGATGCTGCTCGCAGCAGGGGTCCAGTGCGTCCCTGTTCTCCATTTCAGGGACGAATCGGGGCCGAATTTTTGGCTGGATTCGGCCCAAAAACAGAGCCAAAGACGCACAAGACTCCTGTGCAGTCCGCTCCACAGCCATAAGGTGTGCAAACCTGCTCCATAAAGAGCCAGTCACACTCTCCTGCTATGCGAATTGGATGCGGAAGTCTCATCCAATTTGCATAGGTGTGAGCCCAGCCTTAAGGCGTCAGCATACCAAGACATTTTGCACAATTTCATGCATCCAACTTTGTGGGAACAGTTTGGGGAGGCCCTTCCTGTTCCAACATGATTGTGCACCAGTGCACGAAGCAAGGTCCATAAAGACATGGATGAGTGAGTTTAGGGTGGAGGAATGCTCAAACATTCCCAAAGACACACTCCTAAACCTTGTGGACAGCCTTCTCATAACAGTTCAAGCTGTTACAGCTGCAAAGGGTGGGCCAACTCAAAATGAACCCTACGGACTAAGACTGTGATGCCATTAAACTTAATGTGCGTGTAAAGGCAGGCGTCCAGGGGTGTATCATGAAATTAGTGGGCCCGTGTGCAAGCTCACACTGCACCGATAATCCCAATGTCAACCAGGGACAGATTATCCTTAAGTGCAGTGTTGGTCAGAGCACTATGGGCCCCCCCACCCCTCAGGGCCCGTGTTCAGGGAACACCCTGCACCCATAGATGATACACCACTGCAGGCGTCCCAATACTTTTGGCAAAATAGTGTATATAACATGAACTACCTAAAATTGTGCCAATTGATGAATATAGTGTAACTCTTACTTCAGACAAATTTAGTATAGATAATGATACACCAGGCACCACCTTTGTTCTTCTGAATTACCAGAAAATGTGATAAATAGTAACAGAATGTATGTTCCGGGACATTTAACGTGCCAATAACAACATTGAAAAAAATTACATAAAAATTGTGATTTTTATTTGATACAAATATCAAAAATGTTGTATAAAAACAAACATTGAATCAGCATTTGTACACTCAGCTGTCCACTCAACATGTTTCCCCTGGATGGGGCTTCTTCAGGAGACTCATAGGAACTGTACAGAGTGAGTACTACAACAAAAAGGGTACAGGGTATAAGTAACAGACATACAATATGAGTCATAATACAGCAAATTGAAAAAACATTATATGAAGTAATGGAATGATTTAGATATTAAATACATCATTCATTGTGCCAACCTACCAATTTCATGCGAAACAATAAATTCAGTAGAGAGGATATGAGAGTGCTTCCCCTTGTTTCCCAACCAACGTTATATAATATATTCAGGTAATATGTACAAATTGATTGAGCACCAATTTATGATGCTTCCAGTCAGAGGCATCATAATATATTTCCCTTTAGAGTGTATATTCTTACGGTCCGTTTACGTAACCTGTATAGGCTATGCAGTATCCTTCCTTCTATGGTTGCTAAGGCTTGGACGTTGGTTAGGAGACAAGGGGAAGCACTCTCATATCCTCTCTACTGAATTTATTGTTTCACATGAAATTGGTAGGTTGGCACAATGAATGATGTATTTAATATCTAAATCATTCCATTACTTCATATAATGTTTTTTCAATTCGCTGTATTATTACTCATATTGTATGTCTGTTATTTATACCCTGTACCCTTTTTGTTGTAGTTCTCATTCTGCACAGTTCCTATGAGTCTCCTGAAGAAGCCCCATCCAGGGCGAAACATGTTGAGCAGGGACAGCTGAGTGTACAAATGCTGATTCAATGTTTGTTTTTAGACAACATTCTTAATATTTGTATCAAATAAAAATCACAATTTTTATGTAATTTTTTCAATTTTGTTATTGGCACCTTAAAAGTCCCGAAACAAACATTCTGTTCCTATTTATCACATTTTCTGGTCATTTACTATGGATATGGTGCCTATCGTAACCTGTATAGGTTATGCAGTATCCTTCCTTCTATGGTTGCTAAGGCTTCTAAGCTTGGACGTTGGTTGGGAGACAAGGGGAAGCACTCTCATATCCTCTTTACTGAATTTATTGTTTCACATGAAATTGGTAGGTTGGCACAATGAATAATGTATTTAATATCTAAATCATTCCATTACTTCATATAATGTTTTTTCAATTCGCTGTATTATTACTCATATTGTATGTCTGTTACTTATACCCTGCACCATTTTTGTTGTAGTACTCATTCTATACAGTTCCTATGAGACTCCTGAAGAAGCCCCATCCAGGGCGAAACATGTTGTGCAGGGACAGCTGAGTGTACAAATGCTGATTCAATGTTTGTTTTTATACAACATTCTTAATATTTGTATCAAATAAAAATCACAGTTTTTATGTAATTTTTTTAATGTTGTTATTGGCACCTTAAAAGTCCCGAAACATACATTCTGTTCCTATTTATCACATTTTCTGGTCATTTACTATGAATGTGGTGCCTATCCGGCTCCTCATCAACCCCTCTTTTCTCATTTTGTTCTTCTGAATTAGTTAAATACAAGTTCTCAGATGTCAATTAATATTGTATGGTCTACCGAAGCATCTTTGACTCTTTTTTTACAATGTTCCTTTTTGACTAAAAGCCCAGAGTGATATCAGTTGTAATATTTTGAATTTTAGAGACAGTCCCTTGCAGTTGTGGGAATAAATATTTGGCTTATTTTCATGGGGTTGATTTACTAACACTAGGGAGTGCAAAATCTGGTGCAGCTGTGCATGGTAGCCAATCAGAAAAACAAAAACACAGGGATGGTTCCAGGCGCTACATAGAAACTGGGGCATCCTCACAAATGGTATGTATAAACTGGGGAAATCTCCATGCATAGGGGTGGTGATAGCACTTCTTATGCCGCAGCAATCTAACTCAAAGGACCAGTTTGAGACACCGTAATACAATTCAAAGAGAGTGCGCTGGAACAATAGGAAGTATTGAGAGCCGTTGCATATCAATAAAAAGTCCGTTTATTAAAATAGGAGAGCCTCATTACAGGGCAAAGTAGAGTAAGCTCAACCTGGTATAAAACAAGCAAAACAACAAAAAATGTAGGAGAATCTCAAAACTCACCGGAGCTCACTCACTAGCATCCCTGCTGGGGTGGATGGATTGGATGTTGTACCCCGTTCCTGTGGTCGGTGTGTCATCAGTGAGAGCTGGAATGCCCTGTGAGAGCAAGCGAGACAACCACTGTGTGCAAAACAACGGTGGAACCTCTAGCTCGGATGTTTGTGGGATAAGCGTCACAGATGCGCAGGAGACCAGCCACCAGGGAACGAGCCCGGTGCTTGCACGCCGGACACCGCTACACTTCCGGGGTCCCAAGGTGGGGGTTGCGTGGCTAGCATCACCCGGAGAAGAAGCCAATCAGGAGGGAAGGTGGATCTAGTCTGGGGGGAGCGAGCTCCAGAAGGATAACCGTGGTTGAAGAGAAGCTGGAGTCTGGACACAGGCTTGACAGTGACTACATGTTTCGGGTTACCCCTTCCTCAGGTCATGACGTTGGCTTGTCGACAGATTTTCAAGACGGCCCATCCTGCTTTTGTTGGACGGTAAATGAAAATCGGTTGTCGAATGGAGCATACTAACAGTCAGATTATCAGACGACAGGCTGTCGTACGAAAATTTTCGGCCAATAATTGGACTGTGTGTACAGGCCTTAAATGTCATTGGCAAGGAAGGGGTTAACACTAAGGGCCAATCAAGGGGTTAAGTGTTCCCAAGGGGGGTGTTTCTAACTGTGGGGGGAGTGTACTGCCTGGGGGTAGAGAGAGAACACTGTTCTCAGTCACTGGGACCAGCAGATCTCTCTCCACTTCCCTGTCAGAACAGGGATCTGTTTGTTTACATTAACAGATCCCCGTTCTGTCTCCCTATGGAGCGATCGTGGGTGGCCGACGGACATCGCAGCCACGAGCATCGGCTACATGGACTCTATGTGGAGCGCGCCTGCAAACCCCGTTCCCACAACCGACGTAGCATGACGGCGATTCGCAGGAACGTGCCGACCTGCTGCTGTAAAATGACAGCGGCTGGTCGGCAAGTGGTTAAGCTTTGAAAACCTGGAAGCTGATTGGTTTCTATGCAGAGCTGCACCAGATTTTGCACAGTTTTAGTAAATCAACCCCAAAGTGTCACAGTTTCCTATAATTTGGGGAACAAGTATAGAGTCTGATATGACATGGATATCTTTCTTTTGTCAAAAAATAAAGTTTATTGAGTAGTTCAACTTACACACACACACACACACACGCAAGAAAAAAGAAATTTAGGGGTTACATAAAGGCAAAAGGCAGATCTCATCCTTATATGTGTTACAACAAATATCCTTGAAAGGCCAAAACAGTGCGAGGTACCATTTGCAAGCAATTATTAAATGACACAGAGTTAGTTAAGCTTATTCAGGTGGGTCTGGTGGTCACAGTTCTTGAAAGGGGTAGAGAGCCAGCTACCTCTGCCATGACATGGACATGAATATCTGTAAACAGGGAAGTCATCTGACACCCAATCCCTTATGGATAAGGGGATATATATCAATTTCAGTACCTCCATTGGATTATGGACCCCTGCAAAGGAATAAGACATTATTCAAGATATAACAACAGTACTGCTACATTTAATCAACCTTGATTGTAGGAGAATTGCTGCATAACCCTCTGCTGCCTACTTAGGAAAGCAATCATTTTTATTGTTGCAACCACTATTTCTGAGACTGGGCCGGGAATTCTTGTGTGATTTAGCCCAGGTTCACACTGACAGCGGGAATGAAATCGAGCAAATTAGTCCCGACTTTGGGAGCGATTTCAGAGACATCTGTGTGGGTTGCTGCACAGATGTCTATGGAAATCGCACCCCAAAGTCACCAAAAGTAGTACAGAAACGACTTTTGGGAATGGGTACGGCGCCATAAATGTGACGTCGCACCGATTCGGACTGTGTCAATTGCTGACGATTTGGCATGCGATTTGACATGTCAAATCGCATGCCAAATCACTCCAATGTGAACCTAGGCTTAGGGATTGTCTGTTTAACCTATTTCATGCCAAGAACTAACCCTGGGGTTATTTTTTTTTTTGGACTATGTGTATTTGAAATGTTCTCTACAGCGATCACACTCTCTATATGTGCGCAACCAAAAAATTTGGGCTTGTATTTACAGTCCAATCAATGCAATTGTCTGCATTGATCTAATTAGAATCCAGTAAAAGATTTACTTTGCAGTGCATAAGTCCCTGCAAGTTTGTAACCTCTCATTATTATTACATAATCTGTCAAATATTTCCTAGTTGACGTATTTTTAACTGTGACAAATAATCCAGACCTCCTTAATTCTTTTAGATATAGTTACATTTATGTTCATATTTTCTTAGACATTTTCTCATTTTAAACATTTTCAGATGGTGTGGTAATATGTGAGTTAAAATGTGACAGAATGGTCAGTCTTTGCTTGAATAACAGATTAGCCATTTGATGACACTTTGGTGAGCTTTAGTAGAGCTGTAAACTCAGTTCATTGAGAATTGTAAAAGGTAACAGCTTAGAACAAAGCCGCAGTGATCCCAGGAGCCAAATTTGAAACCCAATGGCCCTCTGAACAGTAACAAAAGCTGATGGTATCTATACATACAGATGTGTGGGCGAATGGAAATGGCTTTCTGAATCTAGTAGCATATAATGCACATATCCATAGTTGGCTGACAGAGCATGCAATGTTGCTAGCAGAATGCAACCATTTTATTTATGGAAATACACTGAACAGGTCTCTGGTTTACAGATGGACAAAATGTGCCTCTTCAGTCATTGTAAAAGGTTAAACATGCAGTATCTTACAAAAGTGAGTACGCCCCTCACATTTTTGTAAAAATGTTATTATATCTTTTCATGTGACAACACTGACGAAATGACACTTTGTTACAATGTAAACTAGTGAGTGTACAACTTATATAACAGTGTAAATTTGCTGTCCCCTCAAAATAACTCAACACACAGCCATTAATGTCTAAGTCACTGGCAACAAAAGTGAGTACACCCCTAAGTGAAAATGTCCAAATTGGGCCCAAAGTGTCAATATTTTGTGTGACCACCATTATTTTCCAGCACTGCCTTAACCCTCTTGGGCATGGAGTTCACCAGAGCTTCATAAGTTGCCACTGGAGTCCTCTTCCACTCCTCCATGACAACATCACAGAGCTGGTGGATGTTAGAGACCTTGCTCTCCTCCACCTTCTGTTTGAGGATGCCCCACAGATGCTCAATAGCTTTAAGGTCTGGAGACATGCTTGATCAGTCCATCACCTTTACCCTCAGCCAGAGGCATAACTAGAACCTTCAGGGCCCCAGTGCAAGAAATTATGAAGGGCCCCCCCGACCCCTCTCGCCAGGGCCCTTCCCTCCCATCACGGGTCCTTTTATTACGGTCCCGCAGCGGCACCCTTTCACAAGTTCTGCAGCGGGCCCCCCTTACTGCCATCTTCGGGCCTCCCCATGGTGGTGAATGCCAGGACCTGGTCCGAATTACAACCTTTGCAATCCTGATAGTTACCTCACTGGTGTCAGTAGTTTTTCATTTTTATCTTAATTTTATTATTTTTTTTACCATTTCATTTTATTTCTTTTACAATTTTAATTTTATTATTTTTTACAATTTTTTTAGGAGCTCTGTTGGGGGGCTTTGATGAGATATCAGGGGTCTAAACAAACCTCAGCCCTCAATCTCCATCTGTGTAACCTCAGCTGCACAGTATGAATGGACAGGAATAGTTGAGTACCGAGCCTCCCATTCATTCAGAAATGGAAGTATAGTAAAAACAGTTTACTATGCCTCAGTTATGAATGAACCAATTGGTACCAATCACTGACTCTGTCCATTCAGAAAAGGAAGGAGCCGGTAAATGACAAATTTACTGACCCATTCCCATCTCTCCATCATGACACATCTTCTACAGCAGCTGGCAGGAGAGAAGAGGGGGGAAGACTGCAGCTTTGTCGGGGGACCAGGGAGGCACACAGGGATCCTGGGAACAGCAGAAGACAAGTAAACTGGATAGGAGGGGTGGCGGGGGCAGCATATAGAGGAACCAACCCCCTCCATTAGGAGGAAAAGGGAGGAGATTGGTTCCTCTAAATGCCGCCCCGCCATCCCTCCTATCCAGGTGTACAAACCCAGTTGCAATCGCAACCCCTGCAACCCCTATAGTTACGCTCCTGCCCTCAGCTTCTTTAGTAAGGCAGTGGTCATCTTGGAGGTGAGTTTGGGGTCGTTTTGTTGGAATACTGCCCTATGGCCCAGTCTCTGAAGGGAGGGGATCATGCTCTGCTTCGGTATGTCACAGCACATGTTGGCATTCATGTTTCCCTCAATGCACTGTAACTCCCCAGTGCCGGCAGCATTCATGCAGCCCCAGGCCAGGACACTTCCACCACCATGCTTTACTGTAGGCAAGACACAGTTGTCTTTGTACTCCTCATCTGGTTAACGCCACACACGCTTGACACCATCTGAACCAAATACGTTTATCTTGGTCTCATCAGACCATAGAACATGGTTCCAGTAATCCATGTCCTTAATCTGCTTGTCTTCTTTGTGCGGGATTTCTTGTGCATCATCTTTAGAAGAGGCTTTCTTCTCAGACAGCAGCCATGCAGTGTGCAGCGTATGGTCTGAGCACTGACAGGCTGACCCCCCACCCTCTTCAACCTCTGCAGCAATGCTGGCAGCACTCATAAGTCTATTTCCCAAAGACAACCTCTGGATATGAACCTGATCACGTGCACTCAACTTCTTTGGTCGACCATGGTGAGGCCTGTTCTGAGTGGAACCTGTCCTGTTAAACCGCTGTATGGTCTTGGCCAATGTGCTGCAGCTCAGTTTCAGGGTCTTGGTAATCTTCTTATAGCCTAGGCCATTTTTATGTAAAGCAACAATTGTTTTTTTCAGATCCTCATAGAGTTCTTTGCCATGTTGAACTTACAGTGACCAGTATGAGAGAATGAGAGCCTTAACACCAAATTTAACGCACCTGCTCCCCATTCACACCTGCGACCTTGTAACACTAATGAGTCACATGACACTGGGGAGAGAAAATGGCTAATTGGGCCAAATTTGGACATTTTCACTTGGGGTGTACTCACTTTTGTTGCCAGCGGTTTGGACATTAATGGCTGGGTTGAGTTATTTTGAGGGGACATCAAATTTACACTGTTATACAAGCTGTGCACTCACCTACTTTACATTGTAGCAAAGTGTCATTTCTTCAGTGTTGTCACATGAAAAGATGTAATAAAATATTTACAAAAATGTGAGGGGTGTACTCACTTTTATGAGATACTGTATACTAAAAATGCGTTTTTTTTTTCCCAAGGGTTTAGGTCACTCGTATCATCTGATGTGAAAAAGATATCTTTTTAGAAGAAATTCAAGAAATATACTGCAGTCTCATGGGGTGCTGTTGAGGTGCAGAACCAAGCTCCGACTCGCACAGTGTTACTGTGTTGCCTAAGGCAGTGCTAGAATGGGGCAGAGACTTCAAAGGCTTCTCATATCAGTACTAGGCCCAAACCCTGTCAGTAAACATTGGCTGTACTACACCCTGCCTGGAAACAATGCAGGAAGACAGATTCACCTCACTACACCATGAGGTTGCTGATTGTCCAGGCAGTGGGGTGACTAGATGTTCACTTTGAGTCATATCAGAGATGGTCTTTCTTTCTGCCCCCAAAATGGTCTTCACGCCATTCTTTTGTCCATAACCTGAAGTTATGAGACCCCCTATTTCAAGGCTATTTTTCTTCTCAACAATAATGCATTATGTTAGAAAATATTTAAGCTGAGAAGAAAAGAAGAGCCACAGCACTAGAATGGTGTACATGTTAAAAGAAGTATAAAGAGGTCTGCAGAAACATAGGAGAAACAGCATAGGTCTCTTGGGCTGTTGTAGGTTCAGTTTTAAGCACAACAGCTACAGCAACCAGTGCCTTTCATCTTTCCATACTGTACTAGAAAAAAGGATAGTAGGAGTCTAATTTGTTTTAGCAAAATATTTTATACTATAAAACAGTATATAATGTATATAATTGTGTGGCACTGTCACCTCCAGAGGACAAACCATATTTAGTTGTTGCAGTGGCATACAGATTTTGGACACCAAAGCCTCTATTATAGGTACCAAGGGGTATGACAAACTTTGGACAAGGCAGCAAATAAGCCCCATACTTATTAAACAAGTCAGGTCCATCACTGAAGGTGTGACAGAACTTTCATAAGTAGATCTAAACACAGTAAAATCTCATATAATCTTTAATACTGTAATATTTCAAAAGTTATTTAAAATCTTTTTAAATCTGCAGCATTCATTAAAGTGATACCCTGGTGTACAGCCGGTGCTGGAGTACAGACAGGATGTGTCTGAACAAGGTTGAAGGAGAGCAGATGCAAGAAAGTTTGAAAAGAATTTTTTTTTTTTATGGTTGCTTTGGCAAATATAAGTCATCCAGTTAGGGTTTAGATTGACAGTGTGGGGATAATTTACTAAAGCTGGAGAGTGCAAAATCTGGTGCTGCTGTGTACGGTATCCAATCAACTTTTAACTTTAGCTTGTTCAATTAAGCTTTGACAAAAACAAAAATTACATTTTGCACTCTTCAGTTTAAGTAAATCAACCCGTAAGTGTTACAGAATTTTAGGGTGATCATACATAACCTGATAAGATGATTACTTTTGGTGATTTGGCAGGCTTAGAACCTCATGTGGCAATAATAATTACTGTAGACAGAGTATTGCCACATGTTTGACCATAGATAACCAACTTAATGAGTGTAATAGTGTGTAGTTAATGTTACTAGCAAGTAGGCTCCATTCACACTTGCTATGCAACTTTGGACATTAAAGTCACATGACAAGTCATTCCCCATGTTTTCCAATAATAACCATTCATATATGTCTGACTTAAAGTTGCAGCAATTTCAAAGTAGTTCATGCACTACTTTAGTCTGACTGTCATGCAACTTGAAGGGCATAGACTTCAATGTTAACCCTCAAAAATTGCATAAAAGTCGTACCTTAATGTTATACAATGCAACAGTTGTCCATTATTACTTGTCAAAGCCAAAGTTTTATCCAAGCTGCTCCCATCCAAATTTGCATCCAAATTGCACTCCAAAGTTGGCGCAACTTTGGAGTCATACAAGTGTGAATGGAGCCATATTAGGATTAGTGTACATGAACATTTGAGATCAAGTTGAGGCCTCAGAAAGACAGCTGAGAATCTTAACCTCCCTAATAAGGCGGATGAACATCCCATCGCGAGGAGCAACATCGGATTAAAGGATAGGCATTTTACCCCTGCAGGGGTAGTGCCCTCTGGTAAGGAGGGGACCATTGGGGAGCACGCGTGAACAACACCTTTACCTCACATAGAATTGGTTCTAAGGATAGGAGCCTAAAGGATTATCACTTTTTGAGCACTGAACACTTTAAATCTGCATGAAGAGTTATTATATGTTGTACATCTGGAGATGAATTGAAGTTCTTGATCTGACATCCTAGAGTGTTTAGAACAACAGGAACTAAAGCAAACTGTGAACATTTGCCTAGGACCAGACAAAACAGACAGCTTTGGACAGATCTTTTGCAGCACCTCTTTCAGTTTTATATATATAAAAAACCTTTTTCGTTTTTTTTTATATACTAGCACATGTATACTAGCACATTATTTTATTTGTCATTTGATGTTATTTCATGAACTGGTTTTCTCAATGTTGTGTACAGGTTTATAAATCACCAGATAGGGTTCACTTTGGGCTGCATATGTTTTCACACAACTGACTATCATGATACGACACTTTGGAATATTAAGACCCACATGATTTTATTGGAGCACATAAGCACTTTATAAATTATAAACTTATAATGTCATACAAGAGGACGGTACAATAGAGGCTGTATACATTGCAAAAGGTATACTCCCATACTAGCACACTATACTAGCACATTTTCCTATCTACATTAAAAACCCAATACTCAGGCAGCGCCATTTCTAACCATACCAATTACCATACACCTATCCCACCCACGGGAGGGAATTACTGGAGAGCAGCATCTGAGTTACAAAATCCTAAGCACGATACATATCTTCTATTCAAAGTAGTTCATGCACTACTTTAGTCTGACTGTCATGCAACTTGAAGGGCATAGACTTCAATGTTAACCCTCAAAAGTTGCATAAAAGTCGTACCTTAATGTTATACAATGCAACAGTTGTCCATTATTACTTGTCAAAACCAAAGTTTTATCCAAGCTGCTCCCATCCAAAGTTGCATCCAAATTGCACTCCAAAGTTGGCGCAACTTTGGAGTCATACAAGTGTGAATGGAGCCATATTAGGATTAGTGTACATGAACATTTGAGATCAAGTTGAGGCCTCAAAAAGACAGCTGAGAATCTTAACCTGAGACGGGGATGAGATGCTTAGAAAGATAATACAAACACCATGATGTCCTCCAAGAGGAATATATATAAGAAAATATTTGTTTTTCACATGCTGTTCCATAAAGTCCCAAAAACTGCATTTCACATCCATCAAAAGTGTTTCCCACGCTAATATCAGAAGCTAAACAAAAATGTCCATGTACACTAGCCACTAGCTCTAACATAGCCACTAAGCAACTCCCACCCGCAATGTACTGTGGAGGAGTGGCTGCTGTAGGCAAAGTGATGTACCCGTATGGCCTTGGGTCGCCCACCCACTGCAAAGCCACAGCCTAAATTACTGGAGGGCTGTCGCAGGCAGCCCCAATCGTGGATGACCAGTTACCCACCTCCTAGGCTCAACCAACTCAGCAGGTGGGTACAAGGGGTACATCCCCCAGTAACAGTGTGTACAAACAGCATCTAGGCCAGAAGCCTGGGCCTCACCTGGAAACAAGGGGGAGGAGGACCTGCACCCCACACCATGCCCAGGGAAGGAGAGGAGGGGGCAGCTTACTTATGGATCCAGCAAAGCGTGCAGGCTGTCAGCCAAGAGGAATTCTGCGACTTAGGTCGATAACCCGGTCGTATGCGACCTTGCAAGATGTTTAACACACAGAGCCCCCGTCCAGTGGGGCATTGTTGTGGCTGACCTAGTGCGTAGCTACAGTCTGCATGCGCTTGCTGGCCAGACTGGGGTGACCACTGGATCTTAGTGTCCAGCCTGTCGCCCAGCCCGGCAGTTGATTGTAGATCCCACAGGAAAAAAATCCAGGAAAAAAGGAAAACAAACAAAAATTGCCAGGACTAGAGATCCCAGCAGAGTACTAGGTCCTTACTCCTGACTAGGCAGAAAAAATTGAAGGCCTATAGCAGAGGAGTCCCTCCTTAAGAAGTGGACTGTCCCACCAGTAGTGGATCCACCTGTCTCTAAGTTGCACAAGGCAACCATGATTCCGGTAGAGGAATCTCCGGCTTTTAAAGATCCGGCAGACATGCCTGGAGGGGGAGCAGAATCTCCCTGCCTTTGCTGAATTAGCGGACCTGTTGGTCTAGGGGCTGCGGTTTTTCTGCTATGCCTCTTGGGCGCAGTTCCCCTGGTTGCTGAGCTCTGTTTGTGCAGTGGTGCTTAGACATGTATTGTGGATGAAGTGTTGGTCTGCAGACTGGGCTTCTAAAAAAGCTTTGACCAGTTTCCCTTTTCAAGGCCATTGTCTGTTTTGGGCTGCCCTGGATGACATCATTACGTGTCTCACGGGGGGAAGTGTTCATCTCTTCCACAATCTAAAATGGGAAAGGGCTTTGTCGCAGACGTGGTCCTCCTTTCACGAAACACCATTTTTTTGTTCCTCAGGGTCCACTGGCAAGGGTTCAAAACCTTTCAAACCCTCCTTGGGAGGTTCCAAAAGGACTTGGCCTAGCAAGCCGAGAGCGGGATTCTCTGGACCCGTGGACAAGGCCCCTTCAGCATGAATGTGCGCCTTCACCCGTGTCTGGAGTGGGTGGACACCTTGATTTTGTCCGGTTACAAGATAGTTTTCCAGCCCCGTTTCCCAAAAAGGGTTTCTTCCTGCCAATGTGCGTCTGTCACCGGACCGTTTGCAGTTTTCCTCGTGGTGCTGTACAAGCCCGTTGCTTCAGGGTGTGATTGTCCCGTTTCCTGTGTAAGAATGGTTTCAGGGGTTTTATTCAAAACTGTTCAGGGTCCAAAAGATGGAGGGCATGGTATATCCAATTCTGGACCTCAAGCCCTGACCTGCTTTGTGTGGGTACAGAAGTTCAGGATGGAGTCCATCCGCACGGTGGTGGCGTCCCTTCATTATGGGGACTTTCTGGCTTCAATCAACATCACAAATGCTTACTTACAAATTCCACTATGTGCCTGACCCCAGCACTTCCTCCGTTTTGCTGTGGGAGAAGAGCATTATCAGCTTGTGGTGTTGCCCTTTGGTCACCACCCTTAGATGTCCGCAGCCTATTGCATTAGGGTGTACACCCCAAAGCTCAAGCACACATGCCTTTCTCTGCAGCCTCAGCTGCACAGGACAGTGAATGAATAGAAAGTGTTCGTGCTGAGCGGCTTCCTGTTAATTCACAAACTGAAGCACAGTAAACACAGCTTACTATGCCTCAGCAATGAATGAACACTGTGAGTGAGTGTGTTCACTGTGTTCATTTAGAAAAGGAAGGAGGCAGTAAAGTACATATTTACAAGAACCTTTCCCTGCTTTCCATCCTGAACCATCCCCCGCAGCAGTCGGGGGAAAGGAGAAGAGGGAAGCCAGCAGCACTGTGGGGCAGGGGGGGCAACATGGGGGGGGCAAGGCAGTAGTGGAAATCGGCACTGCATGTAATAATTAGAGTGTGCCATGGCACACCTGGCACACCCCCTGTGCACACCTAGGTCGCCACCACTCCTCAGGTTTTCACATGGTGTTGGCCCCCGATCTAGCGTGGTTACATCACCGGGGGATTGCGGTCCGGGGCTGCCTGGACGATCTTCTTCTGCAAGTCCTCGACTACCCCGAGGGGTGACTTATCTCCTATTCAGTTGGCTTCTATTCTACCTGAAGTCTGCTCTGCTCTTACAGAAGCCTCTCTTTAAAAATATTCGGGAGATTCCCCTACTTACTCTGTCTCAGAAGGTGGCCTTTTTGGTGGCTATCACCTCTGCTTGAAAGGTGTCAGAACTAGTGGCGTTATCTTGTCATACACCTTTCCGGTGTTCCACAAGAATAAGATGGTTCTTCGCCCTTGCCCATCATTCCTTCCTCTGATTTCCCTTCGAATAAGGACATGGTGTTGCCTTCCCTGTGTCCCTGGTCAACATATCCTACAGAATTTGTCTTACATGCCCTGGATGTGGTTCGGGTGATTCGGGTGTATTTCGCAGCCAGTCTTTTCAGAGTCTTTTCAGAGGTCAGACTCACTGTTTGTGATCACGCACAAGCCAAGAAAGGGGCTGTCTGCTTCGTCTACGACCATTTTTGGATGGATCAAACAGATGATGACTCTGGCCTATTCTGTCAGGGGTCGGGCTCCTCCTTTCCCTGTTACGGCGCATTCTACTAGGGCGCTTAGTGCTTCTTGGGCCTTCTGTCATCAGGCGTCAGTTGCGCAAGTTTGCAAGGCGACCAGTCTACACTCAGAGTACACTTTCACAACATTCTATGAAGTGGATGTGCTGACATCTGCGGATGCTTCTTTTGGCTGCAAGGTTTTGCAGGCTGCTGTTTAGAGGGTCTATCCCTTGTGAGGGTGCATTGTTCAGGTTGGGCTCCAGTTGTTCTGTGTTGAGCTCCTGTTACCTGGTTGGCTCTTGGGTTAGCCTTGGGATTTTACGTTGTCCCACCCCTCATGTTTGGTAATGCTTTGGGATGTCCCTATGGTTCTGAATAATGGAGTGCTGTGTCTGTCAATGAATGAAAGAGAAAATGGGATTTTTGACTTACCGTAAAATCCATTTCTCTGAGTTCATTGACAGACACAGGACCCACCCCTCTAAGGAGTTTTAATACTTCTGACACTGCTTGTTACTAAACTGAAGGCCTATAGCAGAGAGGGGGGTGTATACCACCTAGGACTGCCCATAGACGTAGCCAAGTCTTTTTTCTGCCTAGTGTCCTTCTCCTGTAGGGGGTGGTATAACCCTATGGTTCTGAATAATGAAGCACTGTGTCTGTCAATGAACTGTCAATGAACTTAGAGAAATGGATTTTACGGTAAGTCAAAAATCCCATTTTTATTTTTATCAACAACATGCACCAGAATACATTTTGGACAAAATTTATGAAGACATTTTTTTTAATTTTTATTGGATATGTTTTATAGCAAAGTAAAAATATTGTTTTTTTTTTTCAAAATGTTCATCCTTTTTCCAAAAAATAAAAAACCTCTGTGTGAAAAAAAAATATATAAATTTTGTTTGGGTACAGCGCTGCACGGCCGATCGCCAGTTCAAGTAGCTTAGTGCTGAATAGAAAAAAATGGCCTGGTCATGAAGCAGGTAAAATCTTCCAGAGCCCAAGTGGTTAATAGCGGTCTTCTATAAACACCAGTTTTGTCATGGAAGAAAGTATTCTGCGGGGGGGGGGGGGAAGAGCTATCACCATGCATTTTTGCTATTCCATTCTTTCCTATGCTATAAATATGTGTAGGTTATTGCTCTCTAATGGACTACTGGGCTTTGATCGCCCTATTGGACCCAACGGCACATCCACTGAGGTTTCCTAATCCCGATGTCTAGTTGAGCATCCCAGCCTTTTTGAAATACACTTCTGTAGTTGGATGCCATTAATTCCTAAATTCCAGGGGGATGATTGGGATAATATGTGGGACTATCCGCTCAGAACTCTGGTGTTGGCATGGGAATGCTACATTCAATTTAAACTGCTCCATAGAGCTTATTATTCTCCAGAGAGAGTAGCCACTATTTATGGCACTGGCTTGGTGGAGTGCTGGCGATGTACTGCCTCTCCAGCCGATTTTGACCATGTTTTTTGGCACTGTCAGCCGATACGGGAGTTCTGGATGGGGGTCACTTATACTCTCCAAGACTTACTTACCCTTCTGGTTTCCTTAAATATCTTGGTCTGTATGCTGGGCCTACTGGTGGAGGTAGCACCACGTAGGGCACAAAGGGCTCTTCTCTCATTTGCTCTTTTTTATGCCCGCAAGGCCATTTTGTTATGCTGGAAGAAACCAGAGGCCCCTTCGTTATCATTCTGAAAGGGCATCACTAATAAGGTTTTGTCTTTATACAAGGCCACATACTTGAGTAGGGGCTGCCCCAACAAGTTTGAAAAAGAATGGCAGTTGGCTTTCAGCCACTGACACCCTTGATTGAACTGTTTTCTTTAGTATTGCAGTAGCAGTCCTGGTATATTTCTCTCATATGTGAATTGGAGTGTCTTGACCAAGGAATCCTTACTGTTTTCATCCGGTTACTATTCAGGGATGGTGATGTACTCAGCTGATAGAGCTAATATTCCTTGCTTGGTTTTCCTATGCACTTTAACCACTGGCTGACCACCCACAGTTATACTGCGGCAAGGTGGCTCGGTTGCGCAAATCACCGTACCGGTACGGCGATTAGTGCACTAGCTTTCGTGGGCATGCAATTGGCCAGCAGGGGAGCCAATCAGCGAGTCCAGGGGACTCGATCTCCGCCGGCTGCCCGCGATCATTACCCATAAAGTCAGAATGGGGATCCGCCTGTGTAAAATAGGCAGATCTCCGTTCTGACAGGGAATGACACACAGATTCTGTCTTTCTGCTATGCAGGAAGACAGATCTGTGCGTTGTCCCAGTAAGTCCTTCCCCCATACAGTTATTAACCACTTCAGCCCTGGAAGGATCTCCCACTTTAGGACAAGAGCACTTTTTGCGATTCGGCACTGCGTCGCTTTAACTGACAATTGCGCGGTCGTGCAACGTTGTACCCAAACGAAATTGGCGTCCTTTTTTTCCCACAAATAGAGCTTTCTTTTGGTGGGATTTGATCCCCTTTGTGTCATTTCTGATCGCCGCTATAAACAAAAGAAGAGCGACAATTTTGTAAAAAACCCAAATTTCTTACTTTTTGCTAAAATACAAATCAAAAAAAAAAAATATAAAAAAACATTTTTTTCCATCGGTTTTGGCCGATTTATATTCTTCCTCATATTTTTGGTAAAAAAAAAAAAACGCAGTCAGCGTTTATTGATTGGTTTGCGCAAAAGTTGCCGCGTTATGGATGATGAGAATGAATTTCTGGGATTTTCATTTATTTATTTTTTTTACTAGTAATGTTGGCGATCTGTGATTTTTAGCGGTACTGTGATATTGCAGCGGACATGTCGGACCAATTTGACACTTTTTTGGGACCATTGAAATTTATACAGCGATCAGTGCTATAAAAATGCACTGATTACTATGTAAATGCCATTGGCAGTGAAGGGGTTAACATGGAGGGGGCACTCTAAGGGTTAACTGTGTTCCCTGGGCGTGTTCTAACTGTGTGTGGGCTGGCCTGGCTGGGGGAAGGGAGTGATCATGGCTTCCATATAGAGGAAGCCTGTGATCACAGCCCTTCCCCCTCTACCAGAACGGAGATCTGTGTTTACTTACATGGACCTCCGTTCTTTCACTGTGGTGGGGGCATCGCGGGTAGCTGGCGCTGATCGAGTCTGCCCTACCCTCTCTCTGGCCCCCCCCCAGACACAGTGAGCGCACGCGTTCACAGTGAGGGATATCGCAGCCACCGTCATATGACAGTGGTTTGCGATATCGAGCCACTCTGTCGGCGTCAGACTGCGGTCAGCGGTCGGCAAGTGGTTAAACACACAGAGGGAACACAGTTAACCCCTTGATCGCCTCTGATGTTAACCCCTTCCCTGCCAGTGATAACTTTTACACAAACCAATCAATATACACTTATTGTTTTTTTTTTGTACCAAAAATATGTAGCAGAATGAATATTGGACTAAATTGATAAAGATTTGATTTTTTAAATTTTTTTATTGGATGTGTTGTATAGCAGAAATTTTTTTTTTTAAATTGACGGTCTTTTTTTGTTTATAGCGCAAAAAATAAAAAAGTGAAGTGATCAAATGCCATCAAAAGAAAGCTCTACTTGTGGGAAAAAAAGGACATACATTTTATTTGGGTTCAGAGTCGCATGTCCGCGCAATTGTCAGCTAAAGTAACGTAGTGCCGTAAAGCAAAAAATGGTCTGATCATTAAAGTAGATGTAAACCCCCCCCAAAAAATGTAATTAACAATTCTGCCTGGTAGAGTATAGGATGTCATGTCATCTGTGACCAGTCTTGGCATGAAGAGTTAATCCAGCTCTGAGCAATCCACTTATCTTTTTCAGTAGGAAAAAAACAGACACACAGAGAAATATGTGACTGTTTCTTCCCCCATGTTGTGACTGACAGCTCTTTCCTTATCTCATGCACAAGCATACAGAGCTTCACAACCCCCCCCCTCCTTTCTTCTCCAGCTCTCATGCCCACTGCAAGCTGTGTGAGTGTGCCCGCGGGTCAGGCGGGCTCTATGTCCACCGGTGATCACCTGTTACAGAGGTAGAATGGAGATCTGCCAGTGTAAACGTGGCAGATCTCTGTTCTGTCAGGGGACATCTGACAGATCTACTGTTCCCAGTCATCAAGATCAGTTAGATCTGTAAGTCTGCATTCACATAGGGGCGACCCGACTTCGGCGCAACTTCGCTAGGCGATTTAAGTGCGACTTTCAGTGCGACTTCAGCGCGACTTCCAGCGCAACTTCAAGGACCTCAGGCGACTTTACAACACGACTTTTGCCAGGCGACTTTGCCTTGACCAATCAGAAAAGGGAGGGAGGGGGCTGCCTAAAAATAAATTCTATTCTTTTAACTGTAAAGTCGCTTCCATGTAGATGGGGATCTGACTTGGAGGCAACTTCTAATGAATCCTATGGCACAAGTCGGATAGAAGCCACCTAGAAGTAGTACAGGAACCTTTTCAGAAGTCGCCTTGAAGTCGGAGCGACTTCAGTCGTGTATATTAAGACGACTCCCATTCATTTCAATGGGATTTCAAATGTCAAGTGACTTGGGGCGACTTGGGGCAACTCAAGTCGGATCGCAAGTCGACCCTGTGTGAACGGGCACTTATGCCCCTGCCAGCTCACCCCCACACAGTTAGAACACAGTGAGGGAACACAGTTAACCCCTTGATCGCTCCCTACAGTTTAACCCCTTCCCTGCCGATGACATTTATACAGTAATCAATGACTATTTTTAGCTCTGATTGCTGTATAATTGTCATCGGTCCCAAAAAAGTGTCAATGTGTCTGATCTGTCTGCCGCAATATCTCAGTCCCAATAGAAATCGCAGATCACAGCCATTACTAGTAAAAAAAATTTTAAAAATGCCATAAATCTATTCCCATAGTTTGTAGACGCAGCCCAATCAATATACGCCTATTGCGATTTTTTTTTAACCAATAATATGTAGACGAATACATATCGGCCTAAGCTGAGGAAGAAATTATTTTTTTTACTTTTTTTTTTTTGGATATTCATTATAGCAAAAAATGTTTTTTTTTTTCAGAGTTGTTGCCCTTTTTTTTGTTTATAGCGCAAAAAATAAAAGCCGCAGAGGTGATCAAATACCACCAAAAGAATGCTCTATTTGTGGGAAAAAAAGGACATCAATTTTGGGTACAACGTTGCACGACCGCGCATTTGTCAGTTAAAGCGACGCAGTGCTGAATCGCAAAAAAGTGCTCTGGTCAGGAAGGGGGTAAATCCTTCCGGGGCTGAAGTGGTTAAGGAGCGTTGCACAAATAGGAAGGGGGGGATTTTGTTTTGTTTCTTTTTGTTATTCATAGTTAGTTTTTTACGTTAGCGAGGCTACTGACCCGGTGAGAACTGCTACCGGGTTGTACCTTGTGAGTTTTGTATGTATTTTTTTTCCTTGTAAGAAAATGTAATAAAAATAATTTTCCAAAAAAAAATACACTTTTGTACTTCAAATAGCCAAGACCTGAGCTTAGCGCTAATACAGCTCTATATATATTTAGCCCATCATGTGGCTGGGTTTTCTCACAAAGATAATCCAAACCCCATGATTTCTGTTAAGAGGAAAATAGGTCTCTCTTTTTATCCCTATTCCATCACTTTTCAAAATACTGATTTTCCACCTGACATAAAAGCTCGCATTTGACATAAACAGAGATAATAACTTAATGGATTCTAAGTGATTTCAGGTAGGTTAGGCTATTGGAGGGTTCCACCATATGTAACTTTAAGATCCTAATGCTAGGTTGTACAAGGCTTGGGAGAATTAGCAGGGTGAACACGGAGTTAGTGTACTTATTTTTTATTGTCTTGGGAACAGAGGGCAGGTCTTGTTCATGTGCATTAATGAAAATATTTAATAAGGAATTATTGGCTGCTTTGTGGCATAAATAACACCTTTGATTAGACAATCATTATTTTTACTCAAGCTTACTGAGAAAATGGCGGAATGTAAAGAGCAGGTGTCAGCTGCAATTGATTTAAAAAAAAAAAACCTTGATACAAAAATTATAACACCTTCTTCTCAATACAAACACAAATACATTTTTATACATAAAAGCAACAGGTGTGAAAATGGCTAGGTTAGTTCTATAGAACTGAAATATTCAGACAAATTCCACGACGTGATAAAATAAAATCTACAAAATGCTGTGAATAGGCAATAAAAAGAAATCTCTTTAACATATAAACCAGGAACCTTGCACAGCTCACCTGATTTTATATCAGATACCACTAGCATAACATTACCGGTGCATAGAAAGTATGGGAAGCATAAAATTAGAGAATATTAACGTGTTTAACCACTTAAAGCGGAGTTCCACCCAAAAGTGATGGTGACCCCCTGACATGCCACTTGTAATTTTTTTTTGGGGGGTGCGGGTACCCAGTTTTCATAGGTACCTCGCTCCCACTTCTTCTCCTGGCACCGTGGCGCCGGAAGGAAGTTCACCTCTCCCCCCTCCCTTCAATCTTCTGGGACAGGTCCCAGAAGATTGCCCGGCCATTCATAACGCGCAGCCACAGCCGGGTGCCCACACTTGCTATGCCAGCACCGCGAAGGGGAGGGGGAGAGGAATGAGACTTCGGGCAGGCCGCATCACTGAAGCGTGGGACAGGTGAGTAGCCATTTATTAAAAGTCAGCAACTACACTTTTTGTAGCTGCTGACTGTTAAAAGGGTGGAACGCTGCTTGAGGCTAGGTTCACACCATCCGACACTAAAACGGTCCAATTTTGATTCTACTTTGCTCTGCGACTTGTGTCCTACATCGGTCCAACTTCTGTGAATGGGTTCCGACTTTGTGCTGTGGGGTTCTTGAAGGGGAACCCCCGCCAAATTAAAAAAAAAAAACGGCATGTGGTTTCCCCCCAAGAGCATACCAGGCCCTTCGGTCTGGTATGGATATTAAGGGGAACCCCCGCGCCAAAAAAAGGCAAGGGGTCCCCCCCAAAATCCATACCAGACCCTTATCCGAGCATGCAGCCTGGCAGGTTAGGAAAGGGGGTGGGGACAAGCGAGTGCCCCCCCTCCTGGACCATACCAGGCTGCATGCTCTTAACATGGGGAGTATGGGTGCCCTGGGGCAGGGGGGGCTCCCCCACCCCAAAGCACCTTGTCCCCCTGTTGATGAGGACAAGGGCCTCTTCCCAACAACCCTTGCTGGTGGTTGTCGGGGTCTGCGGGCGGGGGGCTTATCGGAATCTGGAAGCCCCTTTAACAGGGGGGCGCCCAGATTCTGGCCCCCCACCCTATGTGAATGAGTATGGGGTACATTGTACCCCTACCCAGTCACCTAAAAAAAATGTAAAAAACACACACTACACAGGTTTTTAAAGTATTTCATTAAATCAGCTCCGGTGTCTTTTCCCTCCGATTTCTTCTCCCCTCTCTGGCATCTTTTTTCTTCTGCTCTTTTGTGGGGTCTTCTTTCTTCTGCCAGTTCTTCTCCCTTTCCGCTGCATCTTCTGCTCTTTTGCGGCGTCTTCTGCTCTTTTGCCGGTCTTCTCCGCTGTCTTCTCCCTCTATTCTTCTTCCCATGTTGACAGGACGTGATCTCCCGCACGAATGCTGTCTCCGTGCTGTGCGTTGACTTATATTGACATGGGGTGGGGCCAACCGCTGATATCTTCTGGAGGCCATGCCCCCTTATGACATCACCGCCCGGGGCATGATGGGGCGATGACATCACAAGGGGCGGGGCCTCCCCCTGTTCCTTGTATTACAACAGGGACTGTCTTTCTTTTTAATCCAAATCCTTTTTTTTTTTTTTTTTCCACCTCAGTCTTTCGCCAGTTCTCTTATAATCATTCTGGTTTATCATTCCAGTTTCTGGCTACTTCACATCATTGTGGAATAATATTATTTTTTGGTGTATTCGTTTTCCTCATGGATCAATCCTTAATCCTACCTTCTACTTCCTACTTACCTTCACACTTACCTTGGGGAGTTGGGATCGGGGTTAGGGATTCGATCCTGACTAGTTGTTTTCCTTATTGTTTACCCCATCCCATCGCCCTGCTCCCATCTCCCTCATTCTTCATATCTATTACTTTCATATATTAGAACCATAAAACATACTTGTTTTTTATTATAATAAGGTGTTACTACACTTCATCGGTCTTTGACCTTACTATTTGGTCTTACTAATATTCTCTTGACCGCTTTCTGACTCCACCTTTTTTTTTTTTTTTTTCC
>BLSH010076090.1:1201318-1238470 GCA_018402905.1 Glandirana rugosa | reverse complement strand
GCAAAACCACTATATTTTCTTTTTTTTTTTTTACTAAAGTAGGAAGTTTATTGTTGTCTGTGTTCCCATCAGGGAGATTTTGCCTCACTTCATGTGTATTCCTTGTATGGGAAATGAGGGAAAAACTATATGAGTACATAGCTAACAATATAAACCTTAAAGCGGTTCGAACTCTTCTCCTCTATCTTTGTGGCCATTGAGAAATATATTTAAATGAAAGTAATCTTGCCTGGAATTAAGCTTCCATTTTATTAAATTTAATTTTTTTTTTTACCACCAAAACAGCTAACCTGATATCATCCACTGAAGTGCTATTCACTATTGTGTTTCTGTTTAGCCCAAATTTGAATGACTCATTTTGTGAAAGCGAATCAGTCTCCTAACACTTATAAACTATATGATTTATATATCTTAATTTACTAAGTTTTGACTAATGGAACCATTTAAGCCATCCTATTGTTTTAGCTGTAAACTTTCTTTTTCCTTTATCGGAAAACTGTCTCTGTTGGAACAAACACTTGTAAATGTAGTGTGGCCAGACACCCTGGATTGTATTAGCTTCTAAGGAACAAAGGTACTTATTAATGGATAAACATGACCATTTTTCATAGACGAGGTTGTTAATGAACTGGTTTTCTCTGGAAAGTCCCTTCTGTGTCCGTAGAAGAGATTTGTGAGGTCTGCAAAGCTTGTGTAGCTCATTAAGTTTTCAACAGGAACATTGAAACAGCTGAAACTGCACAGTATATAATAATGTCAAAGAAAGAAACAGCTCCTCGGACAACATCCATAACATGGCAAAGCGTAGCCATCTGATCGTTACTGTCTGACAATCCTGAGTTCTAATGTATTCTCCAAATTATTTCTGAGCAGTGAAACAAGGATGAAATCTTTGACAAGATGTGAAACATAGCAATAGTTTCTCATCGTTTAGGAATGTTTTTTATTTCCAGTTTAATATTTTATCATTGACCTTGTGGATAAATTTGATGGAACATGACAGCTTTAGAAGTGTTTCACCCAGTACTTTGTGGTTTCTTACACCATGGTGTACCCCTCCAGTATGAAGGTTGGGTGTTGGTTTCATAGACCCAAGATGAGGCAGCATTGTAAAGATTGCACCCCATCCTGACACTCAATGCCCACCTGTTGCTGTCAGTCAAATCTAGTGAGCAGAGAGCAGGGGGTAGGGCCGAGCTGCCCTATGAGAGTCAATGGACACACACAACCTTGCTCGGGAGCATGCCTGCACATGTGAAAAGAGAGGCGCCAAGAGTGCCGGTGGGGGACCCAAGGAGAGGAGGTTAGTGGCCGCTCTATGCAATACCCTAGTAAAGCAGGTAAGTATAACATCTTTTTTATTTTAGGAAAAATAACCTTACAACTGCCTTAAAGCTTATGCCAAAGCAAAAAAAAACAACAAAAAAAAAAGTGCAGAATACCTATACAATACATGCATATTTGCAGAAAATATTGCACTCAGCTCTTGATTTTCTATCATAGGCTGACAACACATTACATTTTGTGAGTCTTGTCAACCATGTCCATTGTCTTCTGCTAAACTACCCAACTGCTATAAATGACTAAAAACTATATGACATGTAGTCCAAAATAAGAACTCGGAGGGATAGACTCTTTTTAATAACACAGGCAGAGAGTACAGGTAAGAAGAAAGCTCTTACTTTTTGACAAGGTTAACAGGTATTTTTTGTACATATACTGAAACAAATATATAACAAAATGCTTTCATTTATATATTTAAAAGACCAAAAGGGAACAAATAAGAGATGTTCACTATTAGGGTACTTTCACACTGGGGAGCAGAAAAAACAGCTCTAAAGTAATGGCCGGCGTTTTAGCAGCGTTTTACCAGCACTTTTGCGCTGTTTTTCAGGTGCTTGCAGGCTGGTTTCTAAAGGTCACATGACAACGGGACCTTTAATTAAAACCCAAAAAAGACCCGTGCACTTGTCAGGAGCATCCAAATCACTGTCCATTTATTGCAATGGGCAAGGGCATTTTGACAGCGCTCCCAACCCACCCCAAAGATGCTGCTTGCGTCCTGCAAGCGAACCGCCCGAGTGTGAATGCACCCATTGCAGAGAATGGGAAGCAGTTTTCAGGTGCTTTACAGGCACTATTTCTAGCACTAAAACACCTGAAAACTGCCTCAGTGTGAAAGGGGTCTTGGGGTTTACATACACTTTACAGTGTATCTATCCACTTTCTCTGCACTCTTTTTCAGTGGTCAGTTTTCACAACTCCTTTCAGTTTTCCTTTTTTTTTTATCTCTTATTTTTCCCCTATTTCCTTTACGGAGGCACTACCAAAAGAGAAAATCTCTTCACATAGCAGGTATTCTATCCATTCTCTACACCATTCCAAACCAAAAAGAAAGGGTTTTCCTATGAATACACTTTAAGGTAGAAACAAACTTTTATAACAGATGTTAAAGCGGAGTTCCACCCACATTTTTCACTCCTAATGTGCATCCTTAAAATGAATTGGCAATTTTTTTTTCTGTTCACTTCCCTGATTTATGCCTATATCCAATTTCACTTCCTCCTTTAGGGGCTGCGGCGCCGTACGTCATTTCCGGCTTTGCATTGGTTCCTGGAAGATCTCGGTCAGCTTGACATGGCACTGCTCCTGTAACATTTAGCACTGGCATCTATGGAAAATATTGGTCAGTTTGCCATGTCAAGCTGACCAAGATTTTCCATAGAAGCCAATGTTAAATGCTACTGGAGCCGTGCCATGTCAAGCTGACCAAGATTGCACCGCACTGCACATGTGCAAGATCGTCAGGTACATGCTGGGAATCCAGCAAGAGGGGCACTTCACTAAGAAAAAGATGATGCACAAAAAGAAAACTGGGCATAGTTAACAGCATACCTTTGTTACATTGCACGAGGCATGAGTAGTCTAGGGATATTTTTATCTTAAAAGTCATATTTCGGGCGGAACTCCACTTTAAAGATGCCACATGACCATTTATTGGACAGATTAAATTGTTTAGATTTGCTCTTTATCATTATTAGGCAAAGGCAACCCCAAAGGCTTAAAATAAATTTAAAAAGGACAGAATTGAACATTTGTTTAACGTACGCTGGCATTTTGCAGGTCCTGAAGGACCCTTCCCAGTCAGAAGTTCAACTTGAGCCACAAATGCCCAAACAACCTCATCTGTTATTGGTTTAAACTCAGCCCAGGTATTGTGTATTTGTTCATATTTAAGTTAAACTGTGACATAAAAATTATGGGAGCTGCAATCACGGACTTGGATTTAAAATGTACAGGCGCTGGACTGTCGTCCTCATCCTAACTTCACAAAGTTAGTCACTAACTTGGAAAAAGCATGCAGGAAGCAAAGTCAGGAAAGTCTAAACCTCTGCCTTGAGAGCATATTTTAACTGATTGGTTTATCGGTCAGGTGTCTGGAGAACAAACTTTACATAGGAATGAATGAAAGTGAGGAGTTCCATTGCAGCCCTGGCTTGGCAGAATTTTTTTTTTTTTTTTTGTTCCATAAGTTTTTTATTAAAGTATAGAATCAGTATACAGAGATACAAATCCGAGAACATCAGGAATAGCTCATAAATACAAGCGTAAACCGAGATACATATTGTCAACCAGATAATGTTTGAATGTCATAGGCGGTGGATCAAATATCTCAGAGGTATAAAGCCGCGTTATATGAGACATGCTGGTAAAAATCAGGTCTTTGTTATCTGGATAAAGTATTCATGGTCTTGTAGAGAAATATTACAGAGGGGTTGGGGGAGATTCTCATGAGAGGAGGAAATTTGCCTATGATTTGTCGTAATGTTTAGTGGTTATATCCGGATTTAGATTTGGTTATATTTGTATAAGGAAAGAAAAGGCAGTATTTATGAGATGGGTTACAAGGTACACAGGAGTATGGGATGTATGCTCGGGAGATGAGTACAAGGAGAAAAGAAGGGAAAGGAGAAAGGAGAGGGAAAGAAAAAGAGAAGTAACTAGGGATGGGGAGAGAGAGAGAACGCCTGCCGCATTCCCTCAGCCCTCCGGGCCCCCCCGCCTGGGGTAGCCGAAGTAGCTAGGTAGGGCTACTGATTAAGGTCAGCCAGGTATAAGTGCCATCTATGCCAAGTTGCTATGAATTGGGGATGCACTTCACGTGCGATACTGATGAGCTCTTCAATTTTTTCGGTGTAGTTCAGCCTCCGAAACCACTCCTCTTTAGTGGGGATGTTTGTTGACAACCAATTAGCTGAAATACATTGTCTAGCTGAGTTGATCATGAACATAGTTAAAGACTTAAGATATCGTCGTTTTGGTAATGTAGTGTGGTGAAGTAGGTATGTCGCTGGAGAAAAGGTAATGTGTTCTTTTGTAATCGCAGATGCTGTTTCATGTACCATTTTCCAAAATTCTGTTATACGTGGACATGTCCACCATATGTGAAGAAAGGAACCGCAGTCTGCGTTGCAGCGCCAGCATCTGTTCGGGGTGGTTGGGGAAAATTTATGAATAAGTTCAGGTGTTCTGTACCACCTTGATAGGATTTTGAAACTGCATTCTTGAGTGGCTGTGTTTAGTGAGCCTTTGTGAGCATAATAGCATATAGTTTCCCAATCTTCTTCTGACAACTGTAGGTCAAGGTCCCGCTCCCAAGCGGAGCATGTATGATCCGGGAAAGTAGATTGATCCATAAATAGGGAGGAGTAAAGGGTGGAAATTAGATGTCTCTGAGGTGTTGTTTTAGTACACAACTCCTCAAGAGTAGTGAGATCTTTAGTCCAGTGTATAGATGCTGTTGGTTTGTTTAGGAAGCTCTTAATCTGCTGGTAAGGCCATTGGGGGATTGAATTTGGTGCTAGGAGAATATTTAGCTCTTCCCGGGACAAAAATGACTTGTTGCGGAAAAAATGCTTCGCAAGCATGTCTTTATAGGGCCAGATTTTGGTTAAGAAGTTACTCTCCATGCCCGGTGCAAATTCTGGGTTATGTCTCAGAGGGGTTAGGGGGCTGAGCCAAGGGGTTGGGTTAGTCTTCTTGCCTGTGTTATGGAAACAGGCTATGGTTGGGCCTATCAAGGGATGTAATTTACTTTCCATAGGGATATGTCTTGGGTGTAGCCACGGGGAAGAATTTAGACTGTGCGTTAGAATTCTGTGTTCTAGGGGAACCCAGTCTTTGCATGATGAGTGAATGTTCCAGTCCACTATATGTGTGAGGTGTGCTGCCTGGAAGTACCGGCGTAAGTCGGGGAGAGCTATTCCTCCTTTGTGCTTGGGGAGAATCAATCTGTCATACTTGATTCTTGGAGGTTTGTTTTGCCAGATGAAAAGGGTAAAGACTTGATGGACTTCTCTGAAAAATGAGTTTGGAATGTGTATGGGGATTGTTTGGAATAGGTATAGAAATTTAGGTAGCGTCATCATTTTGAGGAGAGAGGCCCTTCCAAACCTTGAGACATTTAGGGCGTTCCACCGTTTGAGGTCCTCTTTGGTTTCTTTCAGTATTGGAGCGAAGTTATACTGGAAGAGATTTGATAGGGATTGGGGGATCTTGATTCCTAAATATGTTATGGAATCTTTGGCCCATTTGAAGGGAAAATTGGCCTGACATTGCTGTTCTTTTTCTTTGGTGAGCTTTATATTAAGTGCCCAGGATTTTGAGTAATTGATTTTAAAGTTTGAAATTTGGTGAAAGTGGTCTAGGATTTTCAAAAGGTTGGGGATTGTTGTAGTTGGTTCAGAAAGAAAAAATAGGAGGTCGTCAGCAAACGCAGCAACCTTGTATGTGTGGTCTGAGATCTCCACGCCTTTGATGTCTGAGCACTCTCTTATTTTATTAAGGAGAGGTTCTAGTGTAAGCACAAATAAAAGGGGTGACAGGGGACAGCCCTGTCTGGTGCCATTGTGAAGTCTAAAGGCGTCCGACAGGTGGCCGTTTGTTCGCACTCTGGCAGTGGGGTTTGAATATAATGAATTTATGTACGATTGCATTATTTTGGGCAGTCCCAGGTTTTGGAGTACAGTACTGCTTGTATATAATCCCAGGCCACACGGTCGAACGCCTTTTCGGCGTCAAGAGAAAGAAAAAATCCTTGTCTTAACTTTTTCTCTCGGTTCAACCAATGATGAATGTTCAGGGCCTTTATTGTATTGTCTCTTCCCTCCCTACCTGGAACAAAGCCTACCTGGTCCAGTGAAATAAGGGTAGGGAGGAGTGGGAGCAAGCGGTTGGCCAGGATTTTTGCAAATATTTTAACATCAACATTGATGAGCGAGATAGGTCGATAGTTGGTCACCAGGGCGGGGTCTTTCCCCTCCTTAGGTATAACCGCTATGTGTGCTTCTAAAAAATGTGGAGGGGGGTTCTTGTGGGATTCGAGTGAGTGAAAGGCGGACAGAAAGAAAGGCGTGAGGATCTCTTTAAAAGATTTGTAGTATTGGAGGGGTAACCCATCTGGGCCCGGAGCTTTACCTACTTTCATGTCTTTGATTGCTGTCTCAAATTCTGATTCGGATATGGGCATATCTAATTTGTTTATTTGGTCTGATGTTAAGGGGGATAGGCCGTATTCAGAAAGGAATGCTTGTATGTCCTGGGTTTTCTTTTCAGGGTTAGAGGTGTACAGGTGGTTTGGGGGAATGTTGTACAGAGATTTGTAATAATCTTCAAATTGGTGTGCTATTTTATCATTGGATGAATGGATGGTGCCTTGATTATCTTTAATGTGATGAATGGTGTCACTACTTTTTTTACTCTGTACTGCTTTGGCCATGAGTCTACCACTCTTGTTCCCTTGTTCGTAGAAAATTTTTTGTCTGAGAATATATTGTCTTTTGGTTTTTAGGTTCAATTCCTCTAAAAGGAGCTTTCTGGTGTTTGTAAGTTCTTGAAGTGTAGCTGAAGCAAGGTTTTGCTTATGGGATGATTCTAATGAGCGGATTTTGGTTAGAAGGGCTGAAATCTTTGTTTGCTGTTGTTTTTTGATTTTTGCAGCTATTTTAAGTATCTCTCCGCAAACCACACACTTGTGGGCCTCCCAAACATAGAGCTTGGAGGTTTCCTGGACATCGTTTTCTAAGAAATATTTCTGTAGGCAGGAAGTAACTTCCTCTCTATCCTTTGCATCATTAAGTAAAGATGGGTTTAGTCTCCACGTTTTTGTCCTAGATATTTTTTCTGGGAAGACTAGTTCTATCGTTATAGGGTGGTGATCGGAAAAGGTCATTGGTTCTATTGTGGCCTTGTGTAGATAGGGTAGATCTTGTTGGGATATAAATATATAATCAATTCTGGAATACTTCTGATGAATCGGGGAGAAATATGTATAATCCTTTACTTGTGGGTTAACTACTCTCCATGTATCGTGTATTAGAAGGTTGTGGCGTTGTATTTTGATTTGTTTTAGAGCCCTGTATGGAAGGGCTGTAGTGCCTGTTGAAGTGTCTAGCAGTGGGTTGAGTGGGACATTGAAATCCCCTCCCAGGACCAAGATACCAGACCTGAAATGTAGTAGGGTATTGCCTATGTGGCGAAAGAAGGGGACCTGTCCACTATTGGGGGCGTAAATATTCGCTATCGTTATGGGGTACGAATCTGCCTTCTTGATCTATGAGGGTGTCTTGTACATTTAAAGGGGTGTGTTTGGAAAGAAGGATAGTGACCCCTTTTGTTTTAGAATTCTTGTTGGAGGAGTGGAATGCTGAGGTGAACCTCTTATCTTTTAACTTTGGAATCTTGTTTGTTTGAAAGTGAGTTTCCTGTATTAGGATTATGTCTGCTTTCAGTTTGTGACCCTCTCGGACTAAGAGAGAGCGTTTTTCAGGAGTGTTAAGACCTTTTGCATTAATGGAGACCATTTTCAATTTGAAATGAAGATTTTGGGTGTTTGGTTGAGGCATGGTGGTTGATAGCTTGGCTCAGTGGACACTGTAACAATTAATGGGTATGCTAGTTCAGAGTTGGCGGGGGGGATCCGGCGACCGAGGAGATGGGCCGGAGTGAGGTGGGAAGAGAAAACAAAGAGGAGGTAAGAAAAGGAAAATAAGAAAGGTAAATAAGGGAACAAAGGGAAAGAGTGAAGTAGAGGAAGAAGAACTTGTACGAGTACCAGAAATAATGCACTCCGGAGGAGGGTTTAGGCCTGCTAAACCTCCTGAAAAAGGGAAAAGGGAAGGGATTCCGGACGGGTCGAGAGAGCAGTGGGTAGCTCTCTGTGTGGGGGAGTAGTCAGGTAGCAGAGGATTTTGGAAACGCTCCTGTGACGTTGGAGCTGGGTTAATGGGTGTGTTGTAGGGCATATATGTAACCTTTTGTGGGTCCTGAGGTGGGGAAGTACGGGTGGTGGTGTTCTGGGGTGGAGGGTACAGAAGCGTATTTGTTAACTGGAGGATGTATGTGGGGCCACATTAAACCCATTGTACTGATAGGTGCTGCGTGATAGTGCTATGCCTGAGTAAGAGGGTTGGCTGAAACGGATTCTAAGTGCTACTTTAATTAGGATGGGAGAACTGTAGTTGTACAATGCTTTTTTGCAGTGTCCTGTGGCATTGAATACATAGTTAGGTCAGACCTTTAAGGCTAGTGGATGAGGGGCGTATCAGCCGTTTGGGGGAGTTAGGGAGTGCCTAGGTTCCGTTGGAATCCGGGAGTTCCGCCCTTGGGGCTTTTCACTATCCCACAATGTTAAGGGTGTCCGTCGCCGGGGCCCCGGGTCCCCCAGAGCCACTTGGGGCAGCTCCAGGAGCCCCGCCGCCCCGGCGGGAGCCCACTGACACAGAACAAAAGCACAACTTCTTAACATCTGAATATAAACTGTGTAAAAGGTAACATAACATACAGTGGTAACTCACATGACCTCTAGGTTAAGCGTCCCATTTGCACGTTCTGTGGCAGAACGATAAAAGAATCCATCTGGTTGGGTGAATTCTACAAAAAGAACAGTGGTTACGAGGGGATATAAGAACCTGTATAATATATAGTACTATATTACCCGGGAGACATGACATTCGCTTCAACATAATAACTAAGAGAAATTCTTAACAGCTCTAGTGTGGCGAGTGAGGCGCCAGATAGTATCTTAGTCCCCTTAAAGTCAGTTCGTACAAGTAGCCCAGGTGGTCGATTTACAGTAAGAGGAAGGACCACGTGCGACCATTAATGTTGTCAGTTCAGGTCTTGGTTGAGGAGGGCAGAATTTTATAAGCAGCTGTGTGAACTCATAGATGACATCACTCTGGATCAGTGACAGGTGAACAGAAGAAAAGAGAGGTCAATATAAAGTATGATGTGCTGTTTCACCAGCTAGATAGCTCTTATTTATCCAAGAAATGTCTAACTTGTGAAAGCTGTAAACCTTGTGACCTCTCTATAGTGTAGCACTCTTATGTATAGCAATTCTGGTCACTCAACACTTTACTTTAGGTGTGACTTTACAGTATGCAACAAAAAGATGTTAGCAGTGGACACATGCCATCATAGGAGAACAAGTTTGTGGAAATGTCCCAGTGTCCTAGTAAATTTTTATTTTTGTGTAAAATATCAGTGGGGGGTTAGCTCAAGTGGGGATCATCTTCCATGGGGAAAAGGTAGTCCAGACAGCAGGTCTTTCTTAAAAGCTGACTTGTAGCCAGTTTTATTTAAAAGGTTGCATGAAAAATCAAACAAACAAAACAGAATACAAATCCTTGCCATCCAGGCTCTTACTAAACATTTACAGGTTCCTAACTCAGAGGTGAAGGGCTTCTCCCAGTCACCCACAAAACAAAGATAATGCGAACCTTTTGTTTCAGTCATAAAGCAAATTTCAGTTCAGCAGCTCTCTCAGGTTTTTGGCTTTCTGAGTCCCAGGCCAAGAGCGCCTCTCTGCGCCAGTCCTGCTTCCTTTATACCATCTGTTGGTGGACACAAGTGGACCACAAAATCTGGTCCGGAACAAATCCTGCCAAGGTGGCTGGTAAAATCCTGACCGGATTCCACCTTCGTTTCCTGCAAATGAACGCATGTGAGGTGAAACATAACGTTCATCGATCACCTCGCCTTTCATAATGTCACAATGTCTACAGGTACTTTTATCTTGGAGGACACCTTTAAGGTCTATGGCTTGAATCTGGATAAGCTTAAATGTTAGAGTTAAAAAAAAGTATTGGATTTTTTTTTTTTCAAGAATTATACTTACCTAGGTGGATGCAGCTTCTCCTGATGTTCTAAGACTGAGAACTGAGTGATCAAACACCGCCGATCGCTTTGTTCTCAGCGCTCCTTGAGCATAGAGCAGGTAACTGTCAGTCACCTGCTCTCTGCTCTGCCCCCCTCCCCGTGCACTCAATGAAGCGTTGAGCTATGGAGGGGCGGGAGTGACTGGCTCAGCCTCTCAGCGGTTCGCTGAGAGGCTGAGCCGGGTGCTGTTCCAGGCTTCTGGGTGGATCCCAATTATATGGTTGTGATCTTTCCCCAGCCTGGACTGACTCTGTGACATCAGCTGACAGCGAGCTTCAGATGAAGACAGGTCACAGGAGTACAGAACGAACTAACAAACAGAACTTCTCCTTTAATGGTGAAATTATTTCTGGCTCTGAAACTCTACATTAAGAACTGTAAGTTTCATCATACCTCCCATCCCATTTCACCATGAAAAATGTGGAAAAAGAAGTGTAGCCTGATTCCTTGATGATATGGGATTAAAGTGGTTGTAATGGTATATATATATATATATATTTCTTTAAATAATAAGCATGTTTACACTTACCTGCTCTGAGCAATGGTATTGCAAAGAGTGCCCCCGGACCTCATCTTCTGGGGTCCCCTGCTGGCGCTGTCCATTCTTCCTCTTCTGTAAATGCCCCTATAGCAAGCCGTGTGCTATGGGGGCAGCCATGTAGGCGCGTTCTTGAGCCAGACTATGTGCGTTCATAGATGCGCATTGCATGGCTCAGCCACGCCCCCACCTCACAGGATTTGATTGACAGCAGCAGGAGCCAATGGCTCCCACTGCTGCTTCTATGTTCTGTGTGAGGATGGAGAGAGCAGCACTGCTGCAAACGGGTACAGCACTGAATCAAAATAGGAGCTAGGCAAGTATTTAAGGGGTGGGGCTGGTGGAGCTGATCATGGAAGGTTTTTTTACCTTAATGCCGAAAATTCATTAAAGTAAAAAGAACCTTATACCTTTAGAACCACTTTAGGTTTCAAGTCAGCTATCTGCCGTGTGATTGTGAGTCAGAAATACATAAAATGTACATAGTACTTTAACACCCACTCACATGAAAGCTCTAAAATGTAACTATAAACCAAACTATGGACATTCAGATGTCTAAGCCAGCTCAGCTTCCCCTGCCCCCCCCCCCCAAGAGTATTGCAGCAGCCTTTCAGCCTTCTAATCTCCAAGGTAAAAACAGAGCAAGTACTCTGGGATGGGAGAGCTGAGCCAGCCAACATGAAAGATTTCAGTGCTTCTGCTGTTGACTATGATGATGAATTTTTCCACAGTATATGTAGCTACAGCGATCAATGAGGGTTTGTTTTAAAGTCCATTTACTGTTTAAGGATATGTAAAAAAAATGTGTATGACCATAGCCTGGCCACAGTTATAAAGCAGCAGCTCCAGGCAACAACTATACTTATTAAATTAACTATTGATGCCATGTAGGACATATTATCACTTTGATAAATTCACAAAAATCCACTTAATTTTTTTAATGCAATTTTTGCAGGATCCCTTGAAGTAAGACTGAATGTGACATTTGGAGGGTGTAGAGTGGAAATTGTTCATCTTTTATTTGGTTACCAGCAACCACAAAGCGAAAGGGCTTGTTGTACAAAGAAGTGTTTAAAATGAATGATGTTTTGTCAGGTATTTTGTGTGCTTTGTATATATTTAATACTAAATTGAATTCTTAACTGGAGTGACCGTATAATTTTCTCATTTGCACAAGGAAAGCATAGTATAATTGCAATATGCTCACTTTTCTCCAACTTTTATATAAGAGGCCCACTGTAATTTGCAGAACATCTCAAATAATGAGCATAGCACTACCATTCTGTAATAATCTTTTGCCAAACAGATCCAGACGATGGTTTTATTTAGGAGCTTAGAAGCCCCTTTGAATACAATCTGAATGGGACTTTATGGCTGACAGTAAGGACCACAGTTAAATTGTTGGCATTGAAAGAGGTACTTTATCCATTTGCTCTCACGTCCATCTGCTAGAATGGCAAAGTGCCCAGCTTCAAGGTGTCATTCTGAAATAACCGAGTATAATGTTCTAACCATCAAAGCTTTTTAAAACTTTTTTGGACTTGTATGCAAATGATTCCTTTGCTAACAGAAAAAGAACACAGAGGGAATGAGTGTGACATAAATTTTGGTTCAGATCTCTGCACCGACCGACACATATCTTCTAAATTGGCCCATAAAGCAGACACATATATCTTTCGAAATGTATTAAGCCACTGGTGCTAACCTGCCTTCCCCGGTGTCACTTGTCTAGAGTTTTGTCTTCTGGTGCTCTCAACTCATGCAAAAGTTCTAGCTGATTTTGCATGCAGTGCTTTGCACTTAAAGTTTATCTAATTAGAAGTTATTAATGCTGTAAAAGATACAGTGGTTTATTCATATGCTATCCAAATATTTATAAAAGTTAAAAAAAATACCAACTCCACCCAACATATTTAAAACTTAACCCCAATAACCTTAAATGCCCCCATACTTCTATATGCTGATGAAGCTCAAAGTGCAGAGCTCAGAAGTTATTGCTGCTTGACAACTCAAACTATGGGGTTGATTTACTAAAACTGGAGAGTGCAAATTTGGTGTAGCTCTGCATATAAACCAATCCGCTGCCAGGTTTTTTTTTTGTCAAAGCTTAATTGAGCAAGCTGAAGTTATAAGCTGATTTGCTACCATTCACAGCTGCACCATATTTTACACTCTGCAGTTTTAGTAAATCAACCCCAACCCCTATGTGACCATAAACATGAAATGTTACAATTAACATTCCATATCCAAAAAGTTAACATGTGGTTCTAAGATGCAATCAAGCATGGAAATTTGTAACCAAAACTTTTGAACCCTACATGGGCCATTGGAGCTGTATCAGGACATAAATGTATAGAGAGAACTAGTGGTTATAAAGTATACTTTATACCTCAAAAAAAAAAAAAAAGGAAAATTAGATGAGGTGCCTGCATTGGTTTCCATTTTTCTGGTTTCCTTTTACTTTCACCCATTCATCCCACAAAGAACACAAACTTTAAAAGACGTTTCCAAAATTAAGATAAAGTTTTACATTTTGCTTGCCAAAAGACATATAAGATATATCACTGTTGCATGAACTACATTTTTAAGCTAATACTACATCAAATGTAACCTCTTCCCAAATTAAACAATACCAAAGGGGTTTGGTGGAGGACCCCACATGGCCAAACCATTCTCCTCCTGGCTTAAATCACTTTATTGGACTTGTTTGTTGTTGGACCTGTGAGGGGATTTCCCCATCGTGATTGAAATGCACAGACTTGCTTGCTATATATATTTTTGCTTGGCCTAGTGAATTATAGTGGATGCTTTCGTCTACGACATTGTGGAGTCTAGTGACATACTCTCTCTTCGGTCTGCGTACCCTACTTACCTGCTCTCCTATTCTTTATATGTGTCAAGTGAATGCATATTTAGACGCTTTGTCGTCTTGTTTGATATTGGATGCGGCTGGCACATTTGGGATACTGTCCCTGACCGAGCTTTAGTGTAGAAGTTCTATATTCGCACCTTTCACTCCTGAGGAAGCGGCATGCGCAAAACATGTCAAGCTTCATATGAAGTGATAGTGGAATCCTCTACTGTTTGAATGTTGTATCTCTTATTGAGGTTATACCAGTATATACCTCTATCAATTTTGGACCACCATCTTGCTCTAGAAATGGTGCTCAATGCTACTGTGTTTTTAAATGCAACTGTTTTTTAATGTGAATTTTATATTATGTACCATTAAAATGTTTGTATTTAACTTTGGTCAAAGCTGCAGTTTGTGGAAGATTATCAAATACAGTGTGAGGAGGGGCGGAGACTGACCAAGATGTCCGCATAACGGGTCAGCTCCTCCACACCAGGCATGGCTCAATTTGTCCGCTTCCACGCAGATAGGAAAGCTTAACCTCGGACTGGGCGTCGGGGTAGCACGGACATCCATGGCATAGAGGGAGACAGATCCACTGACTATCCCTCTCTCGTTACATGTATAGGACTATGGGCAACACCGGAGACAGGAACGGAGCGGATGCTGTTCCTCCTCCGCACCTCCCCCTTACTCTCCGATAGACGGCAGGATCCAGAGCGGGTGCCTCATGGTTACGGTACGCTGTCGGAGAGCAGTGAGAACAAGCTCAGGGAGAACCAGCCCCAGAGAAAGAGAGAGCATAGTGTGGGCTGGTAACATTGGAGGCATTCGGCAGGTGCCGGCAGGGGTCCCCGCAAGGCACGGCCGGTCTCAGCCTGGGTACCGGGTGCGGGGGGAGGGTTAAAAATACCGCCATAGATTCTCCCCCATACCCATGGAAGATTCCCGCGAGTATTACGGAGGCTAGTGGCGGTGCGAGGACACACCACAAAGGCTTGGCCCTCGCTCCCATGAACAGCACCGTAACAGGAGATACAGACCATCACCGCCTGGAGATCTGCCCCGTAGTTGGCAGCGGCCCCCATGGACATTTTAAATAAACCTAATGGGAAATGCTTTGAGGAGGAACGCTATAGCCCCAATAAATACTAAAAAAGAGAGACTGCAGTGAAAGCTGCTGTTATTCTAGCGCTCTAATGCCATTTTAACAGCTATTCAACAGCCAGCGGGGTGCCCTGCGAGCACTGCAGTTTCTACTAAGGACAAGGGGGCTTTATGATTGCGGTCATTGTGGGATGTTGGTGGTTATGTACCCAAAGAGCACCCTTACCTGTAAGAGGGGGGCAGTGTTTTAAATGAAGGCAACAGTCTGCTTAGTTCTTAAAGGAACCCGGATGTGCAAACTCCACAAAATACTGATATTAAGGAATGCTTTCAGCAATCCCAACAGCAGATGGAGACTTCTAGTTTGAGAGTGACGGACGAGGCTATAGCACACACAGAAAAAGAAACAAACAAGGGTCAGGAAATACAAGCTGGAAAGATGGTAGAAGGAAATAAAACTCAGAAGGAACCCTGGAACATGGAAGCCCATATAAAATCATTGCCGACAGAGAAGATATGGACAAGTACATATCTCATCTTGAAACGTATTATAAAACAGAAATACAGGAAGTAAAATCCTCCTTGGAAAGGGTTCAAGAGAGAATGAATAGCATGGAAACAAGATTAACAAAACTGGAAGAGAAATGAATTCAATCCGAAAAAGAAAAACAAGAAATGACTAAGGCACTAAGAAGAAGTGCCTAAAAAGAGCTCTACTGGAAATAGATGATCAAGAAAACAGAAGCAGAAGAAATAATATTAGAATCAGAGGCCTACCCGAGGCAACAGGGTCAAAGGACCTGATACCAACCCTCCAAGGCATTTTCAATACATTGTTATAACAGCCCCTAACAGAAGAAATATTATTAGATCGTGCACATAGATCACCAGGTCCCAAAAATCAAGACCCACAGAGGCCAAGAGACGTTATATCTAGAGTGCATTTCTTCCATATAAAGGAAAATATTATGTGGGCTGCATGACAACAAAAAAGAATTTACTTCGATGGTACTCAGATAATTTTGCTACAGGATCTCTCTAGATATACCCTGACTTTAAGGAAGGTGGTAAACCCATTGCTTACAATGTTAAAAAAAGGAACATCTTGTATAAATGTAAGTTTTTCGTTTCAGATTCAAGTGTTCTATAAACGAAAAAAGACGGAATTTCAGGATATCGAAGACCTTCCAGATTTCTTGAAAATTTTACAGCTCCCGGTCGTTGATTTACCACTCTGGACCCAAAATACCCGGGACATATGAATAAACATGATAAAAGAAATTAATATTTAACTGATCCTACAGTTTCAGAGTTCTGGTAGGGAGGGAGGGGGGAGGGGATGGGGATAGGAAGCCGGGGATACAAAGAGGGGGACTCTGAGGCTCTATTGAGCCCCCACCCCCCTCCTTTACCCAAACTGTTTTCTTATACATTCTTTTTTAAATGTTTCATTTTTTTTTCACATTTTATATATTCCATATGTGTTATGATTTTCATGCACAATATTGATAAACACTCTCTCACTGTGTTTTTTTTTTTTTTTCAAGCAAGGAGGCATCGGATATATTTTCTATTGTCACGAAGGAGGGTAAAGGGGTTCCTATCCCTTGCGGGTTTTTTTTTTTTTGCACATTTCATATATTCCATATTTGTTATGGTTTTTATGCACAATATTGACACTCTCCGGTGTTTTTTCTTTTTTTTTTTTTTAAAAAAAGGAGGCATTGGATATATCTGCTGCTGTCACGAAGGAGGGTAAAGGGATTCTTATCACTTGCGGGTTTTTTCTTTTTTTTTGTGGTTATTTGGCACACTCCACATATTCTATATTTTCTATGGTTTTCATGCACATTACTCACAAGTACACTTAGTAGGATGGGTAAGGGATATAAGGAAAGCAAAATGAAAATTTGAATGTCACAGTTTTGAATTGATAGTCTTGTTTTTTTTTTTCTCTTCCCTCCTTTCTCTCTCCCTCTCTCCCTTCTTTTCCCTTTTCTCTCCTGAAAAGAGGGGTAGGGAGGGCGGAGAATGCCTGAAGGAGAGCTGGGAAATAACACCCCTGTCCTTGTTTTGTTTTAAAGATGTTATTAGAAACAGTAAGAAAATAAATGTCTATGTATTTAACAAATAGTAATGAGTAATTTAGCCCAATTGGATAGGACAAGAGAAGATATTAAATGAAGAAATGAAGAAACTAATAAGATAACACCTCCCCTAGTTGGAGATGGAACAGTTTTAGTTATATATTGGTTACTGTTGTGCCATCCCGACGTCCCTTAAGGGGGAAGACAAAAGAATGGTGGGGGGAGGGGCGGAAGAGATTCTCTCTCCCACCCCCTTTCGCCCGTCCCCTTTCCCTTTCCAGGAAACATGCTTGGCGGAGGTTATGGAAGTCGATAGGTCATCTCACACCCACGAGATAGGGATCCTAGTTTTAGGGTTAGACAGAATGTCATTTAGTAACTTAACAACTAAGGTTGCTTAGTGTGTGGTAAAGTTTTTGTTCTTTTTTCTTCTCTTCTTCCCCCCCCCTTTTTTTTTCTTCTCTTCTCTTATAGAATGGGCTCGGTGAAGTTCTGTTCATTTAACCACTTCCCGACCAGCGCCGTAAATAGGCGGTGGTCGGGTTTGAGCAGCTCTACCGGAACATAGCCTGCACCTGCAGGCTATATCCCGGTATCATTTTTTAGAGCTGGCAGTCGGCTATCCAGGGGTAACGACCGATCCGGCTTGGGAGCCGCTCGGTCGTTACCCCAGGGGGCAGGAGGGGACATCCCCCCTCCCACCGCCTTCCGCCGCTCTTCTCCGGCCTCCCGTCCCACCGGGAGACCGGAGCGACGATCCGGCGTGTCTGCCGGCTGGAAGGAGACCTGACAGAAGCTGTAATCGGCTCCGATCGGGTCTCCTTCAGAAAATTCCAGAAGCAACGTCACAACGTCACTTCCGGTTTACTCGGCGGCTAACGGCGCCAAATTTTAAAAAATGACAGTATTCAGAATCGCCGTTTTTGGCAATCTGAATACTGTGAAGTGCAAAGGAGGGATGGGGGGTATTTAAGACCCCCTGGCCCTCCAAAAAGAGTACCTGTCACCATATATTACTATCACAAGGGATGTTTACATTCCTTGTGATAGCAATAAAAGTGATCAGATTTTTTTTTTAAAGGAACAGTGCTAAAAATAAATAAATAAATAAAATTTAAAAAAGAAAAAAAAAACATTTAAAGTGTCACCGTCCCCCGCGAGCTCGCGCAGCAAAGAAAACGCATACGTAAGTCGCGCCCGCATATGAAAACGGTGTTCAAACCACACGTGTGAGGTATCGCCGCGATCGCCAGAGTGTGAGCAATAATTCTAGCAAAATACCTCATCTTCACCTTTAACCTAGTAACCGATAAAATTTTTAAAGCGTTGCCTATGGAACTTTTTAAATACCGGACTTTGTCGCCATTCTGCGAGTGCGCACAATTTTCAACTTTACTGTTGTCTTATTTTTTAACTCAAAAAAGTAAAATTTTTCCAAAAAAATCTCGCTTGAAAGACTGCTGCGCAAATACCGTGTGACAAAAAGTATTGCAACAATCGCCATTTTATTCTCTAGGGTGTTTGAAAAAAAAAATATTGTTTGGGGGTTCTAAGTAATTTTCTAGCAAAAAAAATGTTTTTAGCTTGTGACCACCAAATGTAAAAAAGTGGCACGGTTGGTAAGTGGTTAATGTAAGAGGCCTTAATTCTCCATCCAAGAGAACGCAAGTCTTATATTCACTCCAAAAAAAAAAGGTTGGGGTGATATTTTTCCAAGAGATGCATTATCGCTCAAATCATATTCCAAATATTTATAACAAATACTATCCAGCATGGTATCACGACTCCTATTCGAAAGCCAGAGGTGTATCCATTGCTATACATAAATATCACCCTCATCAGGTTTTGGATTCTTGGGGTAGCAGGGACGGCAGAGCCCTGCTCCCAAAGTTATCCACTTATGGGGAAAAATATAAGTTAATCAACTCATATTTACCAAATCAGGAGCAAATTAAAACAGGAATACAACTGGTGAGAGACCTAATGGAAAGAGTGGAAGGTATTGTACTCATTGGTGGGGACTTTAATTTCATCCTGGATTTGGGCCGGGATACCAATGCAACTCGCCCATTCCAGAACAATAACCAGACAATACGTTTAAAGAGGCTATGGGAAAACTAAAATTGATTAATATTTGGCGAGCCCACCACCCTAGGGACAGAGATTATACATTTTATTCTAAGGTCCACAATACATACCACAGGATAGATTCCTTCTTAGTAAACCATCTCGGATTATCTACTTTGACTGCATCGGAAATAGGCAATTTTGTCTGGTCCAATCATGCTCCAGTTTTTGTGGAACTCGAGCTTTCGGGCCATAAGAAACCATGTGGCTATTGGAATTAAACGAAAATCTGTTAAGAGTTGAAATGTGCATCTCGGAAATTCATCAGACGGTAATACATTTTCAAATAGATCATGAGAAAGACGAAACCTCCCAGCCTATACAATGGGAAACGTTAAAATGCGTGTTAACGGGTATCTTTATAAAACATGGGTGTAGATTGAAAGCGAATAAGATAAATAAAATCGTCGACTCTGTTAAAAGATATCGCAAACTATGAGAAAATTCACAAACAGAACCCAACCCCGATAAATCTGATAAAATTGACAGATAAACAGAATGAACTGCAGTCTATACTAAATGAACAAACACTAAGACTAAGAGACAAGAATCGAGCCTTATATTATTTCAAGGGGAATAAACCAGGAAAGCTTCTGGCAAGAGCCTTACTATAATGGATAGCCACCACCTCTATAATAAAAATCCTAAAAATGTCAGGGGAAGCAACATCTGATCCCAAAGAGATTCTGGAAATCTTCCAAACCTTTTACTAAAAGACGGGAAAAGAATTAGGCAGGTTCTGCCAAAAGATACAAGCATACATAAAAGAAACTGAAATTCCAACCTTCCCCAAAGAAATAATAGAAGAACTGGATAAAGAAATCACAATAGAAGAAATACAGAAAGTTATTAATACTATGGCCCTAGGGAAAAGATGGATTTACTGCACACTTTTATAAAATACTGGGTGAAAGTTTAGGACCTGAGCTATATAAGAATTTCAATGCAGTATCCACGTCCTGCCCCTTTATGTCACAAGGTATGGAAGCCCATATTTCTTTAATACCTAAACCAGAGAAAGATCATGCCATCTGCGGGAACTATAAACCTATCTCTCTCACGAATATTGATCTACGGATTTTCTCTAAAATTATAGCAGGAAGACTTACCCAAATTCTAACAGCATATGTCCATTTGGACCAAGTAGGATTTGTAGAGGGTAGGGAAGCTAGATATAATACTTTGAAAACTATCTCGCTGATTGAGTATGTGCAGAGGAACTCCATCCCATCCTGTCTTCTAGCCATAGACGCCGAAAAGGCGTTTGACAGGGTGGGATGGTGTTTTTTGGAACAACCTTTGAGGCAATGGGGCATTGGCCCCCAATTAATGCAAAAGATAATAGCACTGTACAGTAAACCCCATGCAAGGGTTCGGATAGACGGGACACTGTCGAACCCAATGCCAATTACAAATGGAACTCGACAGGGTTGTCCTCTTTCTCCGTTGCTGTACGTTTTGGTAATGGAACATCTTACCACAGCCATACGAAACAATCCTGGAAAGGAATACAAAATGTCAGTATATGCAGACGATCTTTTACTGCATATTACTAATCCAATAATAACTATCCCAAATCTCATTCAAGAGTTTGATCGGTTTGGAGCATTAAGTAACTTTAAAGTGAACTATGACAAATCTGAAGCATTAAATATTTTATTATCAGAGTTCAAGCTCATCTCCAGAAAATTTTCAAATGGCAACAAACTGCTCTTAAGTATTTGGGGATATATATACCTCGAAACTTGGATAAATTAACAGAACTTAATCAAGCCCCCTTGATTAATAAAATATTAAAATTGCTTCAAAAATATGACAAAAAAAAAAAACCTTCTCATGAATGGGAAGGATAAATATAATAAAAATGGATATAGTTCCAAAGTTATTGTACACATTGCAGACAGTTCCGGTGTACCCCCCCCCCACCACCATAATCCGTAAACTACTGGTAATGGTGGGCGGATTCACCTGGGAGCATAAACCTCCCCGAATTACTCGGGACTTACTTGTTAGACCTAAATCAATAGGGGGCTTGGCCATTCCGGACTTTATGAAATACATACAGGCTATACATCTAACTAGGATGGTTGACTGGTTTCATGGGACTAAAACTAAGCAGTGGGTTGGAATGGAGGAGGATGTTCTGGGTATGAAGTTGAAGTCTATACCCTGGGTTATACCAACAAATCGCCCTAAACCAATAAACATACCATCTCTGGTCCTATTTACTTTAAGAGTATGGGATTCACTTATAAAAAAGGGTATCCTCTCGAGTCAGATTGGGCCTATGACACCTTTGTTCTCTAACCCCGACTTCCAACCAGCAATGGAGGCTTCCAGCTTCTTAGACTGGCGGAGACAGGATGATGTGAGACTGGCTCAGATCCTAGTGGATGGGGAGGTTCCTCCAATGAGTACATTAGGGAGAAAATAAAGGGATACAATACCAGCAACTGGCGGCTTATATTCACTCTATAGAACAATACTCCGACTTAGTGAGAACACCTACAGAATTTGAAAAAGTCTTATTACAGATACATAAACCGGTCCATATATTGTCAAAGCTATATAAAGAGTTACTCTCTAAAGACCTAGATAGAGAAGTAGCAAATTTAAATAAGTGGGAAGAAGAGATTGGGAAGACCATATCTATACCACAATGGGAAAAAGTGTTAATTTTGACACATATTGTCTCCCTCAGTTAAATATCAGGAAAGCAACTATAAAATCATATCTAGAGGGTATTGGTGTCCATCAGATCTTCATAAAATAAGTGAAAGTGTCTCAGAGATATGCTGGAGATGTAAGGGGGCGGAAGGGACTACGTCACATGTCTGGTATTACTGCCCAGAGGTCTGCCAACTCCAGACGGATGTATTCAAGGTATATAGAGAAATTTCCAACTCCACATTACAACCAGATGTACTTATAGCGATATTATCAATAATTCCTGGTTCATTGAAGGTTATTAAAAAATATATTTTGTGACATACGTTAACAGCAAAAAGAACAATTATTGCTCGTTCATGGAAAAAAGATGTGGCCCCTTCAATGGCAGAATGGGTTTGTGAGATGGGCGAGATGCGACTACTGGAGGAAACAGCTAGTATTGAGAACAATTTAGAAAGACATGGGACAAATGGGATCAATATTGAAATAGTTATAAAACTTACGGATCTTCGGGGCCCACTCTTCTAATTAATTTTTTTTCTCTCTTTCTCCTTTTTCCTTTTTTTTAGATTTTATTTTATTTTGGTGAGTGACTGATCGAGGGTGGGGGGATTGAGGTCCCAGGTCTGTGGCAGGCCTACTCGTAAAGGGCAATGCACAGAAAAGGAACCTTAAGTAAGAAACAATAAGGCAGGTAGACTAAATAAGATAAGGATAGGACTGCTACGCCATCTAGGATAGATAGGGTCCTAACTGTTTACTGTAAATATTGTGAAAAGTGTATTTTGAAGATGCAAATTGGATTTCCTATCCATGGTATTGTATATTTGATCCCCCTGAATGTATGTTGTTAAAATTTTTTTGAAAAATTTAATAAAAAAAAGATTATACAAAAAAAAAGTTTGTATTTTATTTACCTGTTAAAGTCATGCCCATAAAGTTCATGAACTACAGTTCAAACTCCTTCATGATTTAAATATTAATTGCCAAAGATCCAGCCTAAATCTTTTCTTAAACATTACAAACTGTTTCACTTTGCTTGCCAAAGGCTGAGTATCACCTGTTTTCAGTAGGAGAAACTAATATCTCAATTTTGCATGTGCAGGATTCATGTGTGCACCCAGAAAAAAAAATAGTTATCACATCATTAGAGTGAATCAGGTTCAAGTAAAAAAATAATTAGCATGTAAAAACAGGCCAAGAGTAGACATGCTAACTAATTTTGATCAGAATCAAGCTGTATGTAGTTCACAGTGCTTGGTTGCCCCCAGGATTTACTTTACTTAAACCTCTATTATATATGGGACAGGTGAAGGTACCAGGATCTGAAGTGCTTAAGAGTGGGAAGACAAGAAAGGAGTCAAGAACTAGGTACCAAGATAGAAAATTTAAAGGCTGGGATATACATCTATACAGAGGTTTACCTGGCAAGACAGCCTGGTAACAAGACCCAGCACCAGACATGACAACTAAGAAATGAAACACAATGTACACAAAGTGCCTCAAAAATGTGTAGGAAAATAACAAACTATATGGTAACCAGAACCAAAACTGTGACTAAACTCATCAAGGATGAAAGAGAAGGAGCAGAAGACTCACAATGCAAAGTAGGGAGCCAAAATTAGAAGCAGGAAAATAAACAGAAACAAAAGGCAAACCAGACAGGGTTAACTAGATCGAAATGTTGCCCAATGTTGGACCCAAGAAATAAGACTGAATCAAAGTAGACAATGAGGAACTGGGCCAGCAGGATGGAAACCTCAAACAAAAAAAATGGACAGCTTTGTTTAGCTATTACTTTTCTATGTTTCTATAAAAATACAAATGTAACCAGTTTTAATTTAAATATTCTTAACATTTTTGTAAAAAGAATATGTTTAATGAAGTGCCCCATGTCATCCCAAACAGATAACTTGGATAAAGATTGAAAATGTATATTACAATACAAGACTTAATGTAATAATTGTAATTAATATCACATTAAAAATGTGTTGCTTTCAGAGGCAGTATACTGCAGTGCTTCAATATTTATGATCGTACCCATCCAGCACCAATTAGCTATCTGTATAATAATACATTCTGCTTACCAGTCATATAACTAAGCGCAGTATCAAGGGAAATTTCTATAAATTGGCTAATATGGCAGTAAAGTGAAGATCTTTCAACGCATTTCTCAGACCCGAACCCTGCTTCTTCAGGAGCACAAATAACATTTTTTTTTTCATGGCCATGAGCTTTACTGGAGCATTGTCGGCCATACACCCATGTGTTTAATAGTGTCTTAGCAGCTGACTGTAAAGGTATACAGTCCTTTTCCCTAGGGTTTCATGTCTCATTCCTCATACTGGGAATTTAACAAGCGGGTGATGATTCAGCTGCTCCCCCCTCATGTGCCAATCTCATGGAGATACTCGAACATCAAATGACAACATCAGTAGTTATTTGCAGGGAATAGAGGCAAGGGGAGGACAGAGAAGTTCTCCAGTCTCCTGTTCCCCAGTGACTTCTCCTGCTATTTACGCTGGGCATCACTTTCAGCTAAGGTATATGTTTAGTGTTAAGTTAAAATAACACTAATGCCTCATACACACGGGCGTTTTTTGATGCCACGTTTTTTAGCGTTTTTTTGCAGCTCTCCATGCTATTCAATGGTCCCATAAAAATGCTGACGTTTTGAGCTGTAGATGGCGTTGGCGTTATTAAGCCATAAATCTAACGCAGGACTCGCGCATAAAGAGGCTGTGACGTTTTGGCGTTTTTGACACTTAGGCGGCAAAACGCTCACTAACGCGAATTGACGCTGTAGCGACGTTAACCGGCGTTTTTAGCACCAGCGTTTTCAGGTTAAAAAATAGCAGAGAAATGTTTTTTTTAAAAAAAATGCCTATTGACGCCGACGCTCACTAACACTCAATAACGCCAATGCCAAACGCAGACGAAAACACAGATTTTTGCCTGACATCAGTCCCGATGTTTTGCTACTATGCCTGTGTGTATGAGGCCTTAGGAGATCGGAGTACTACTCTGTCTCCCCCCTTGCTTCTACTACCTGCCCATAAAGGGAAACGTTTGCATGAATAACTGCTGATGGTGTCTTGTGACCCCTGGGTATCACCATAAGGCTGCAGTCATACCTGAGCAGAGAGATTTTCAGGTGTTTTTGAGTGTTTTTCAAGCGTATACAAGCATTTTACAAGTGTATAACAAGATGAGATTAGGTGTGGAGAGCTGCTTTTTTACCAGAAAATATGCAACAAAATGCTTGTAAAATACCTGTTTTTCAGGTGTTCCTATTGAAGTCTATGGGCCAAAAACACTCCAATCTGCCAAAAAGAAGCTCATGTACTGTACTTTTTTTGAGTGACAGCCATTTTGCTACAGCCAACAAATCGCTCAGATGTGAATAGGGGTCATTGAAATGAATGGGATTATGATTGTTAAGTATTTTGGAGCTTCATGCTACAAAATGCTCAAGTGTGAATGGGGCCTAAGATGGGCACATGAGAGGAGAGCAGATGAGTTATCTTAAACTTCAGTGGTTCCTAGATCATAGTTTATTGTATTTGTGATATGTAATATATATATTTTTTTTTTACCTTAGATTGTACACCTCATCCATAATCCTGAGGAAGCAGAAATATTTTCCAGGAAACCTGTCAAGCTGAGGACTTGTACTACTCCCAGCTTATTACTGTAATGGTGTTGATACTCTAACACACTAACACACACTGTTACAACATATAGGACATGTATTGCTATATATATACTTATGCTGGGGGTGTGACATACTCTCTGGATTAGGATTCTTTATATGCATACATCAGGAAATCCAAAAGTAGTATAGTGGTACTCATGGGTCTTGCAGAGGAAGCTCAGTCCATCTTTCTCAAGAATTTATTCTTAAAGTGGTATCAAACACAAAAGCAAATATTTATTATATTGCAGTTTACCAGCTCTTAGATGTGATGTATTCTGACTCCTAACTGTTGTAATGGCGACTTATCCCTTGTTGAGACCTCTATGCCTGGCCTGTATAAGCAGATATGATCACCGCAGACAGTTCTTATCAGATAGTGACTCACCAATTACCGATTTCTTCCACGAGCGTTTATTCATTGGAATAGCAGGTACAGCATACAACAAATGTGACAGATGGTCGAAAGATGGTAACTGCAGGTCAAAACATAGTAATGTGTCCTAGGATGCGAGTAGATTGAGTGAGGCCTTCTAGCGTGTGGCCATATTCTTTACCTCATGAGAGAGAGGACACAGGAAGAGGAAATAGAATACAGAGTGCACCCGGAACAGGAAGTTACAGAGTAGAGTGAACTAGGAAGAGGAAATAGCTCACAGAGGATGGGAGGTACACACTTAGAAAATACGATAGGAAGGTGTAATATCCAAAAGAACCACAAGATGGCATTATAATAACCAACTATAAAAACATTACTATAGCTGCATATTTATGTTACATGGAAATCATGTAACAGAACATGATGACTGCATTCATTTTCTTTTTTAGGCTTTATTTCTTTTATTTTCACATGATGATCTGACCAGTGAGTCAGTTTTTCAACAGAAAAAGTTCTCCTGCAAATTTATCAGTTAACAGTGTTGAGACAGACCACTTACCACTGACAGGGGTGTTTACAAAGATCAATTTTACTTATTCGTATAAAACCTTTATCCCAAAAGAAAAAAAAAACGGATGAAGTAACTGCAGTGTGAGCTGGAGTTGGGCTTCAATTTATTTGTGTATTTAAATCTGCTAGTTCATCTAACACGCCCCTTCCTCCGAACTGAATATGCTGCTGCCTGCTGTGCCCCTATGCTTCTTTATCCAGAGCGAGGTGTGTTACTGACCAGATCACCAGATGAAAACAGAGGGAAAAAACGTAAAAAAAGAAAATGAATGCAGCCCTCACATCTAATTGGTAAGCTGCAATATATTTTTTGTTTTGGGATACATACCCATTTAATTATTCAAATATGTTAATATTTTCATGCATTGCATACAATACAATTATATAGGTTTAATTATATATAGTTTTGAGTACCTTTAAAGTCTGTATGGTACTTTTTTCTGATTAATAGATTGTGGAATCATTTTGGTAATTTTTCCTTTTTCTTATGAGCCCCTTTCCTCCTTTTATCATGCTTTAAATCAATTTCAGTGATTTGCTATTTAGGCCAGCTTTATTGAAGGGACCTTAAAATAATACTTCACACACATATTTTATTTTACATTGTCCCTTCTATTTCTGTATGGATGATGGCACTGTAATTACTTATATATGAAGTTGTCACATGACCCAGCTCTTTCCCAGCCTGTCTGCAGGGAAACATAAGCAGGAGGAGCTTCTAGTCCCCTGCTGCTGGTCACATCTTCAAAATAAAAAAAGAACCGCCTTTGGCATATGGAGTAAAAATAAATAATTAATATTAATAAACTGTTTTAAATTGTCACACAAATACATATTTGAAATCAATGTTTTATTATTTTTTGGCAATAACATGGTGTGGGCAGATTTCTGCCAGTCACAAACTGTGTCACGCTCCTCCAGGGAGATGAAACCTCCATTAATCGACATATAATAATCCACCCCTGTGTTTAGCTGGTTATTGGGCATGGAGGGAGTGGGCTGTCATTTACCAGAGTGTATACGCCCACATGTGTGACTCTATAGTCACATGGGCTGCTCAGATGTGATAGAGAGGAAATGCTCAGCATATAAACTCACTGAAAACTGAGCATGTGCAGAGCTGCCAACACTGCTCTGCAAAATCCCTAGCTGAATTGGGGACATGGACAGAAGTAGGAGATCGAGAGCAGCAGGATCAACCAGGTTTTTTGCAGAATACAGAAAACAAATCTCATAGTGATTGAGTGAGTATGAACAGCATGTAATACACCATTTATTGATGTTTTTTATGATGTGGTTTTAGTGACACTTTAAGAGGATGAAAACCACTGTCCTACCTGTTTAAGTGCCTAGTAGGGTGAACTGATTTATACCTATGATATGTGAAGTCTTAAGTCTAGTAAACACGGGCTGAATGTCGGGCAGCATTGGCCGGTTCAATAAAAAACGGCTGATATTCGGACCGTGTGTACGGCAGCCAGTCCGTTCGGCCAGCTTCTGTCAAAGGATCATAACCGAAAAAGGACTGCCGACCGGCTCCCGACCGCCTGGGTTGAATGAAAAAAAAAACTAGTAGTGTGTACAAGGCTTAGTCGCTTGACCTTAAAAAATGTATTATTATACAGATAGCTAACGGGTGCTGGATTAGGGGTGATCACAAATATGGAGGCACTGCTGTATACTGTATTCAACAGCAATAAGTCTTTAATATGTTTTAATGTGGTACAGTAAAACCTTGGATTGTGAGCCTAATGCGTTCCGGTAACATGCTTGTAATCCAAAGCACTCTTATATCAAAGTGAATTTCCCTATAAGAAATAATGGAAACTCAGATGATTCGTTCCACAACCATTTATTCATAACTCCTTCAGTTTATAGTCCATATAAAAATATTATAGCAATGTGATAGGCTGTGTATCCATATGTAGCCATGTGCTCCCTTGAGAGTGGCTGGTAGTAGTGGTTCATCTTATAGCTGCCCTCAATCACACCATATATCACACACCCGGAGACACTGACCAGGCCGGCTCTTGTTTTTGTTGTTTATTTAGGGGAAATAACTTGGATGGGGATAAGTGGGATGCCCAAAGAATTATAATACATGAAGCCCATATACACTCCTGTATATGCACACTTCACTGCAGACCGTCCCTCTGCAGACTATTACTCCTCACAACCCTCCAGCACTCAACTTGCTAACCGTTTCTCCTACAATTCTCTCTCCAGCACTGAACTTAGTAAATTATCACTCCATTACTTCTCTCCAGCACTGCATTTAGTGTCCAGCTTGAAGGGAAATTTATCAAACTTCTCTGTTCCTTTTTCTTCACCACGGCTAGCACATGGTGAGGCCTACTCTCAGGAGAACCTCTGGAACACCCATTACAGGCCAGGGATCATGGGCCCCAGAATGTGTATCAAAAAGTATTTGAGTGCTAACCTGGCCTTTTGATGGACTACAACTCCCAGCCCCTGCTTTTGCTCAGTGACTCTCCTTTCCCTGAACTGACTCCCAAGGCTCCCACAGACTGTCCACTATTTCTCTCCCAGCCTGCTCCAGCACTTTCTCTTGCAGTTCCCAGGGACCATCACTCACCAAACCAGTGGATCACTTTAAAGTCTCTCATTGTGTAGCACCTCCATTGTTCTCCTGTTTCCTGTGTGACTCCAGGAATCACCACCTTCCTGGCTGCATCCGAACCTCCAGGCCCCAAGGTCACCCTCCCCAGACTGGGGTGACCTCCCGGGTAGGGGCCTCCACAGCACTCTGCTACATCTCCAGACTTCCACCCGACACTTCTCCTCCAGATTGTGCAGACTCAGAGTATTTAACGAGGCCTTCCCCCTGCCAATCCTGCTTGAGGATTGGTCAGGGCTCCCCAGAATACTCCGGATGGCTCCACCTATCTCCCAGCTCTCTGACTAGAAACCTTCCCCAGGTTTCCAGAAAGAAGTGGGAGGTTCTGATGACCTCAACTGTCAAGTCCACTTAATCCTCCCTGGGCCTCTCCTCCCAGCCCAGATTAAAACATTCAGGCCTGCTTTTACACTCAGGTCTGACTAAATTGTACCTTACCTAGCAAACCCTCTTGCTAGAAAAATGTGACTATACTATGATGGAGCTACACATAAAATGTTCATCCACAAATGGCAGCCTCCACAAGGGGATTAGAAGCAAAATCCTGCAGGAGCTACAGAGTATAAAAGAGAAGACTATCCTGCAGTAGAGTGGTCTGAAAGCAAGGCTTGAAGCACTCATGGAGCACAGTCAGGAAGGGATCACCTCAGATGCCTGCATACTTAGATGCGCTTATTTTAATAATCCACCATGTGAGTTGCTAAATGTTGTACCTTCATTAAATGTAACTATATTGCTACACTTAGAGGCACCTCTCTTCTCTCTTATACTCAGTTGTGACATGACACTTCTTGTATATCAAGACATCGCTTGTATATCAAGTCAAAATTTATTTTAAAAATGTGCATGTCTTGCAAAACGCTCTCAAACCAAGGTTTTACTGCATTATTAAAAATTAAGTGATTTCAGAAATGTCATTAAAGTGGTTGTAAACCCCATTCATGAAATTTGATGTAAGCACATCTATCTGTAGTGTTTACTTACCTCTTTCCAAAGCTCTAAGTGCCGTTTATCTCTGCTGCTCTGTTCCTCTTTTATCAGCACGATTCACTTCTGAGAAGCTCTCCTACACATGTGCTCTCCTACACATGAGATAACAGTAGCTAACAGTAACAGAGATGAGATATCTGGTATCTGAAAATGTGTATTGGGTAGGGAGCATAGAGGGAGATTAGCAGGGAGCTTGTCAATTCAGACTACAGCTTTGCATGTTCCTTCATTTCTTTGCCTATATGTGTGTGTGCGTGTGTGTGGGGGAGTGTCCCTTTCCTCCAATCAGCTCTCACACAGTGTAAGTCCAGTATCCCTTCCCACCCCTATGTGCTGCTAAAAGAGGAACAATGATTTCGAACATGATCTGAACTTTCCAAAGAGTGTAGAAAGGGGAAGACGGGAGATATACAAGTAAAACTTATGTAGGAGGATTTGTTTCATCTCTGTGTATCATCTGAGGCTGTTCACTTCACTGGGTATATGTGAGGGTTTACATCCACTTTAAGTCTTGTCTTGGGTACCTATAAGAGTCTGCTCTTTCCTCTCCAAGTTATCTTTGTAGTTTTATACTGGATGTGGTAGCCTTTAATAACAGCCCACTTTTTTCACTATTAATTTGATTCCAGGTCATCCAAACGTAGAATATACTTGCTGGGAATATAGCTCAGGGCACTATAGACAGATAAATGTTGAATACCTAATGAAAAAGAAATACTTTTGTATATAAAATCAACCTGTTATGCATGAGTTTGCTTAAACATGTTAAATATTTCACATTAAAATGTAAGAGAAAGGCTCTTTAATTATTAACTGTGAGATGTAATTCTTTGTTTTATCTGGGTAGTTAATTGTTAATCCTTGTCAGGCTCCTGATCTCCAGGAGGGTATATCAGCAAGGATTTGTTAAAACATTAATTTTTAATAGCTTCATCTTAAAATGTGTTTAGGATGCGTTTTATGCCATATTTATTTAGTGATCTGTTGTCATTCCATGCAGTGCTTCCAATCCTGGCAGGAGCACAGCTATCTTGTATATCACACCCCAGCCGGAGGGTTGCTGCTGGGAAACAGTTTTAAAGGTGCAGCAAACTTCACTAAGTACTGTGCCATGTTAGGCATAATATTTAAAGTGGTATTAAACCCCAAAGCAAACATTTATTATATTACAGCTTACTAATTCTTAGGTGCAATAGCTGCATTTGTTTACTTTTTTTAGACTTGTTTTTCTTTATTTTCACCCGGTGATTCAGCCAGTAAGTCTGTTGGTTTCAACAGAACAAGCTGTCCTGGAAATGTATCAGTTAGAGTGTTAAGACAAACCATTTACCGCTGACAGGGGTGCTTACATTGATCAGCTTTTCTTTTCCAATCATTTTTATTAAGGTTATAAACCATACAGATATAAAGCCATACAATACAGTATAGAAAAGTACTGTACATAATAACATTAGTAACATATGCCGTTGATCACAAAGTAATTGGCATAATGTAATTTTTAGCAGTGGCTATATTTCCTAATAGCAAAGAATACATCCTCTGAAGAGGAGCTGCATGACTGGTGGACACCCTCATCTAAGACGAGGGGTCATCCCAGCCATGAATTGATCATGGTAGCTGGTCTTTGTGTTTGCATACACAGCCCTCAGACAGGGAGTGGGGCCAATAGTGGCCGATCAGCGATCCTACATCGCTCCCCAAACTGTCAAAGGTTTAATATGTAGAAAGATGAGAAAGAGGAAAGAAAGAAATGGATGAAGGAAGAAGAAAAGGAAAAGAGACAGTGGACCACATTGATCAGCTTTTATTTATTCACGGGTAGCCAGTGCTTAGCTAAAGAAAGAGCCACTATAAAGACATTGTGCTGTAGCTGCTTTGTGTGCCTATACAAGGCTCTTATGCTGGCTTTCAGTGCCATTCGGCATCCACCCAGCAGAGGCAGGCGGTGGACATTAAAGACTTGCTAGGCTTTGATGCAGGCTGCACCGAACTATGGGAAGTGTAGTGTGGGAAGCGGCTTTTGAATAAGAGTAGATAGCGTGACGGACTGCAACTCCCAGGTTTAATAAAAAAGAACACGCTCACAACACCCCTAAAAATTGAGGGGGGTAAAGCAGTTAACCTAGAGTTTGGGTATAACAAAAAAAATAAAGGCAGTGCTACACCACAAATTAACTCTGAGGTTGGGGATGCACCCCCGAAACGCATCAGTTTGCCGATGTCACCAACAGTCTGGTCAATTGCTGCCACACTGGTTGACCATCGGAGATTGTTTTTCTGCATGTTACATCTGTCTTTTGTGAGTATTCAATCGGCTATTTGTTTTTTTTTTCGTTTATAATAAATCTTAGGTAATACCCTAGGCATTTGCGCCAGTACAAACAAATGTTCACTGGCCTCAACTATAACTGGCCTTTGCAGCAAGGAGCATATGCAAGGGCAACACATGCAAAACAAAACCAGAGAAATTCCCAGCTCAACCTACCGACCAGCCTGCAAACAACCCTATTAACCTGTCTGACAGTATTTGTTAAAAACGGGTTTAGTTTGAACACATTTGCAAATACAAGCATAAGCTGCAGAGCCCCCCAGTTTTTTCTGTAGTCCTAAATCTTGAGAGGCGCCACAGTGGAAGCACATGCATTATAATGGATAGGCAGAGGGCAGGTGATCCTGGAGGGAGCCCACCCCTTCTTAAAGGCACATGGGTGCACTGGACACCCAGCACATAGCACTATGGCAATAAAAGTGTCCAGTGTGTCTCCTCGCTAGGCATTTGTGCCCCTTGTGTGTTTTTCTACACCAAATTGCAATATCAGAGTGAGCAAAATAAACACATACATATCTCACAAAAAATATATATAATTAGAAAGTGCATCTGATATATAAGCAAATCTAAAACAGTAATATAATGTCCACTGTGATAGTACTGGATTTCTCACTAGGCACAGTAGGCATGTGCCCATAGGTGGCAGAGGCAACAGGTGACTTTTCCCTGATAACACATTTTTCCCTATCACCAGTGGAAATATGGTCATCTCAATTTAGCTTATTCAAATTGTCACAAGATTCTTATCAGGGTAAGAATCAGTTAACTTAAGGGTGTGAAGTTACTGCGCTACCACTATAAATAATACCCAAGCAGCCAGCACAACAATTCTTAACAAAAATTGTAAAGGTATTCCAGCAAAAATGACATAGTGCAGCTCTAAAAACAGATGCCTGTTAATATTGGCATCCCCCACTAACCAACCGATTAAAGTAATTAGTAAGGTGCATAAACATGTGCAAATGAAGCAATAAAGTGATAATCAAAATGTCCCAATATTCTATTGGCTTCCACCACTAAAAAAAAAAAAAAACGGTTAAAATTTTTATAAAGTGCATAAACATGTGCAAATGAAGCAATAAAGTGATTATCAAAATGTCCCAAGAAGACTCTGCATATTCTTATCTAGCGTAAAGTTCATAGATACAGTTTACCACAGGATTTAAATTGTGACTTCAAAAATCCACCTGCATGCAGTGCAGACCTCCACCGAAGGTATAAGTGGGTACTCTAACCAGAACACTCTGGGTATACGCATGATGGATACAAAATTAACCGGACTCCGGGGTCATCAGCTAGAACTTTATGGTTAAACCTCCACACCATAGGGGGCACACTTCAAACTGTATGTCCGTATTTCGGCCTTCGATTTCATAGCATCACTCAGACAGGGTATCCAAATCAATGAGTAACCACAAAAATCCAGATCATGATAATGGAGAAGACCTCAGCAGAAACAAGAAGTGCCACATAGTGTGATACCGTTTAAGCAAACAAATTTATTAAAAATAGTTGCACTTACATGCATTAAAAATGTTACACACGATATGGAATTCCAACAAAGTATATTGCAAAGGTGCAATGGATCCGAACAGGTTCTCCTCATCCAACGCGTTTCGTCTGAGAAGAATTCAACAGGGGTATGAACCATCTGTTCCCATTGCGCTGAATGTATAACTTACAGGTACCTCCCTTCATGAGACCATCCCATAGGAACCGTCCCAATGGTGATCATGGCGTGAGCTTCAAGCTTCAATCTCGGCATGATAAACCAGGCTGTTCATTGGTTGGATTGCCAGGATGGTGTTCATGCATATATAATCTATCAGTTTATTGGTGTATATCCTATACAGATCCCAGTTGCGTCACTTCCGGTACGCACCGTTGCATCCGGAAAACATACCTGACAAACAAACATCTAATCCGGAGCTACAGCCACAAAAAGCCGTTGGCGGCGACTTTCCCAGCACACACAGACGGTCTCCCTGCCAGACTCATCCACCTTACAAACCGTTCAATGTCTGCCACCCCTCTCTGCCAATCCCTCCATTGGCTGCCACTCACCCAACAAATGAAATCCAAAATACTAACAATCAGCTACAAAGCCAGCTATATCACCAGCCTACTCTCAAAATACCAACCAAACCGTCCTCTTTGCTCCTCCCAAGACCTCCTGCTCTCCAGCTCCCTCATCACCTCCTCTCATACTCGCCTCCAAGCCTTCTCCCGAGCCTCTCCCATCCTCTGGAACTCCCTACCCCAATCTGTCAGACTGTCCCCAAATCTATCCACCTTCAGGCGATCCCTGAAAACTTTTCTCTTCAGGGAAGCCTATTCTGCCACCACGTAACAACTACACTCCTTATTTTCTCAATCAGCTCACCCCCAGCAGTTATTGCCCTTTCGTATCATTTAACCCTCCCTCCTAGATTGTAAGCTCTAACGAGCAGGGCCCTCTGATTCCTCCTGTATTGAATTGTATTGTAATTGTACTGTCTGCCCTAATATTGTAAAGCGCTGCGCAAACTGTCGGTGCTATATAAATCCTGTATAATAATAATAATAATAGTTATTTACACTTACAGGATATAGTACACAACAAATAAAGGCTTATTTGACAACGTATAACCATATACATAGATGTTGTTCACATTGGTATATATTACTAGTGTTAATGCAATATAAACTTTAGCTGTTATTCCACAGCCATAAAGTTGTAAAACAACAATTAACCACTTGCCTACCGCTCACCGTCATATGATGGCGGAGCGGTAAGCCTCTCGTTCTTTAAGGGCCAGTTCACACCACATGCAGTCCAGTGCGTGTTTTTCTGGATCAAAAACGCATGGAAAGTAGGTTATATGGCTTTCAATGGCTTAGTTCACACCAGTGCAGTCAGTTCAGGTGTGTTCCAGCTCCAGAAAAAAAAGTAGAACATGCTGCATTTTTCATGCACTGAACTGTACTGGAACGCACTAAAACGCATCAAAAACGCACCGGAACGCACCAAAATCCACTGGAACGCACCTACATGCACCAAAAACGCACTGGAACGCACATGTCCTAAGAAAAAAAAGTGGAAAAAACTGCACTGGACTGCATCAAAAATGCATCAAAAACGCATCGGAATGGACCAGAAAGGCGTCAAAAACGCGCATGCAGAAAAGCATCCGGAACGCATCCGGACTGCGTTTCTATGGTGTGAACTAGCCCTAAGCCGGGGTTGTGCGCGATCAGGCGCACGCATCCCGGCTCTGTCGGTGTCAGCGTGTCCCCAGGACACACCGCGTCACCGACGGGGTGAACAGCCATTAGCCATGGCTGTTTACCATGTGATCGGCCGTGATGAAGTCACTGCTGAGCACAAACGGCACTTCCCCGACCGGGAACGCGCGCCGGTGGCGGTGTGTTCCCAGGGAACACTGCCTGTCACCGACACTGGTATCAGCCGCCAGCTGGTGGCTGTTACCTTGTGATCGGCTGTGATCTACTTCACAGCCGATCACATCCAATGTAAACAGAGCGGTAACTCACTGTTACCAGCTCTTCTCTCCTCATACAGTGTCCAGTGTGAGGAGAGAAGAGCTGGGATCAGTGAGTTACTGATCTGTAAAGTAAAAGCACACCCTATCACATCCCCCCTGCCCCCCAATGCACCTGTCACCCAACAGTCACCCCATCTGCCCCCATAAAGTGTACCTGTCATCATAAAGTGCACCTGTCATCAGAATGTCATCATAAAGTGCACCTGTCCCCCATCACCCATCAGTGATCGTGGCCTGTCACCCGTCACCCGTCAGTGACCTGGCCTGTCACCCATCACCCATCAGTCACGTGGCATGTCACCCATCACCTATCAGCGACCGTGGCCTGTCACCCGTCACTGATCGTGGCCTGTCATCCGTCACCCATCAGTGACCTTGGCGTGTCACCCGTCAGTGACCATGGCGTGTCACCCATCACCTGTCAGTGACAGTGGCGTGTCACCTGTCACCCGTCAGTGATCGTGGCGTGTCACCCGTCAGTGACCGCGGCTTCTCACCCAGCTAGTGACCGTGTCACCCGTCACCCATCAGTGACTGTGGCGTGTCACCCGTCAGTGACCTGGCGTGCCACCTGTCACCCATCAGTGACCATGGCGTGTCACCTGACAGTTACCGTGGAGTGTCACCTGTCACTGACAGTGACCACTGCCAGACACGTGGCACCCATCAGAGACCACCACCAGTCACCCATCAGTGACCACCACCAGTCACCCATCAGTGACCACCACCAGTCACCCATCAGTGACCACCGCCAGTCATCCATCACCTATCAGTGACCACCGCCAGTCACCTGTTACATAGTTACATAGTTACATAGTTAGTCAGGTTGAAAAAAGACACAAGTCCATCCAGTTCAACCAAAAAAAAAAAAAAATATATATATATACATATACATATATATACACATATACACATACAACCAAATAATCCCATATACAATACTTCACCCACAGTTGATCCAGAGGAAGGCAAAAAACCCCAGCAAAGCATGGATCCAATTTGCTATAATGGGGGAAAAAATTCCTTCCTGATTCCCCGAGAGGCAATCGGATTCACCCTGGATCAACTTTACCTAAAGATGTTAGTACCCAGTTATATTATTTACATTAAGGAAAGAATCCAGGCCTTTTTTAAAGCAATCAACCGTGCTGGCCAAAACCACCTCTGGGGGGAGTCTATTCCACATTTTCACAGCTCTTACTGTGAAGAAACCTTTCCGTATTTGTAGATGAAATCTTTTTTCCTCTAGACGTAAAGAGTGCCCCCTTGTCCTTTGTGATGACCTTAAAGTAAATAACTCCACACCAAGTTCACTATATGGACCACTTATATACTTGTACATGTTGATCATATCCCCCCTTAATCTCCTCTTCTCAAGAGAGAATAAATTTAGATCCTCTAAT